>OY776680.1:47818759-48418759 GCA_963675555.1 Leptura quadrifasciata | reverse complement strand
AAAAGCCAGTGAAAATTTAAAATTATATTTCAAGAAAATTATTTTTCGCAAAGCTAGTACGATCGTGAGCAAAAAAAAATAGGACAAATCTTACAACAGTCTTCGGTAGCGAATCTAACGAACTTTAATTTTTGTGACATTGTCAATTAGTTGTCATAATTTATTGCAAGTGTGCAAAAAACTAATATGCCTCATGTAAGCGATTTAGTTAAATCTGGAGTTATTTCTAAAGTAGGAGATGGATGGTCAATGAGAAAAATTGCACTACGTTATAATAATGGGGAATAAACGGTAGGATTAGTAGAAATCCTGGATCAGGGCGACGAAGGATATCAACTCAACAACAAGATTTGCAATTGGTAAATGCTTTAGTAGAGTTTTAGTCAATTATTCAGGCTGCTGAAGAAACGAATTTTCCTGGATCGAGTAGTACTGGTCCCGGCGAGTTAAGAGAATTGGAGCCACGCTGTCATGCATCAGCACAGAAATACTTACTTAAAGTTGAACATAAAGAAACTCGAGTAGGATTTGCGCTTGAATTTTTAGCGCATGATGTAAATTTTTGGAACAATGTAATCTTTACAGACGAAAAAACACACAGCGGTCGTATTCGTGTTTACCGCCATCCGAATACTCGATTTGATGAGAAATATATATCTAACAATGGTAAAAATGGTAGATTTTCCGTCAATACGTGGGCTTAGATATCGGCACGTGGTCCCGGTGTTTTGTGGCATATCGATGAACGATTGATTTTAGGCAATATTATGCTCCCCTCTGTGTCACAATTATTTTCTAATAGTGAGTTCATATTTCAACAAGACAATTGTTCCGTTCATACTGCTCATACCGTAACTAACTGGTTTCAAGATAACAACATCAATGTTCTTAACAGGCCCTGTCATAGTCCAGATCTTAACCCTGTCGAAGAAGTATGGGTACTACTCGTAAGAAGTATCCAAAAACGAAATGTGAGACCACAAAATGCCGACGAATTACTGGAAATAGTAAATAATGCATGGGAAAATATTATTACTAATGATTATTGTATAAGGTTATTTAATTCTATGCCAAAAGACTTATAGAAGTTACAAATAGAAATGGTGCAATAACGAAATATTAATAGTTAGTTTCTTGTTAAGTAGGATATCCTTTGTCCTTTGATCTAGGATTTCTACTAATCGTACCGTTTATTCTCCACTTTCTTAAAATGTTACACACCAAATTTTTGTTAATGTTATAACGCAGTGCAATTTGTCTCATTAACCATCCATCATTTACTGTAGCAGTAACTACAGCATTAAAATAAAAAATAAATTAAAAGTGATATCTGTTTTATTTCGGCTACTCATTACAAATTCAAATAGAGACAGATTTACGTTAGAAAAAAAAAGTTGTCCTATTTTTTTCTGCTCACGACAGTACACGGGTTTTCCTGTAAAAAATTATTGAAATTTGACAGCTGGTTTTTACAAAATAATATTCTTCTGGCCAAAATTTCTGGTGGCAAAAGTGTGGATCTTACTCAAATCCTTAATTTGGCTATTGGACGGAACTCCAGACGGGAATACAAATGTTGAGTATACAGTTAGGAAATATATTTCTGCTGTGTATCTAAATGCTGGAGTACTCCAATTATTGCCAGCAAAATCCCTTGTACCTAATGTTCCACAAGTCCAGCCGGTATATCCAGTGCTTGGGAGGATCCACGCTTTGCTCTCGATGTTGGTTGGTCCAGGAATTACATAGAAATGGGAGAAAAAAGGTGAAACCAGTGTAATAGAGATGAAAATAACAAAGTAACAACACCAATTAACTTTGCAAATTGATAAAAAAACAATAGTTATAGTGAGGCTTAACTACTGCAAGGTAAAATTCTTCGTAGGTAAAGAATTAAATTTGATGATAAAAATATGTTTAACTACTGATATGTAAATGAATAAATAAATCGAACTTGAATTAAATAAATTTCAAATGTTCCAATAGTTACTAGCTATTTTACTAATAATCAAAAAAATTACAAAAAATTGAAATAGTTCTCAAGGTGAACTTTATAGAAACTACCAAAAATATATTGGTGAAATTTACGGATTTTAAACTTCAATGAAAATTATTATATATATTAAAATGTCTATCCTCACGCAATAGAAAAAATGATAACGCCCAAATCAGGCAGCCATTGTTGAATTTTCAACACTATAATAATTATAAATATATCGGTAACTTTTACCGTTTACCCAAAAATATGCCACACAGAATATCTATACTTTAAGCTTATTAAGAAATAATAATAAAATTCAACAATAATTAATGGATTATCACCATAAAATCAAATATAAATTTGCAATGTTATACACAATTGTTTCCTTTAATGGCTCGCGTGATGAAAAAAGAGTGAAAAGCCTTTAGCAGACAAAGACACAGGTCATGTGTCCCTACCAAACGCGATCATTAGCTCTATTTAAAAACGGCCAAGGTGTATCGAAACTTAAGTTGAGCCAATGTAAATATTCTCCATCTGTTTAAATTAGAGTGTTGCAAATGCTTTATTTTAATAAGATAACAGTACAAATGGGAAAAAACGGTAACGGAATTAAAATTTCGTTACAATCGGTAAACAGTACGGTATTAGTAAAATGAGAGTAAATAACAAGTACGTACTTATTTTTAGCGATGATTTGTGCCGCGAAGGTTCTAGACACGGACTCATTAAAATATACAGACATGGAATACCGTCAATTAATCAGTACCAGCCCGGAGTAAACAGTATAATGTGACAACAAACAGGTGCATATCAATTAGTAATACACGAAATAAAATTGCACTAACCAAGTATAAATATATCTTACTTTTTCCTATTTCTCGGTGGTACTGGTAAATTATTATCACGTGCGTCAATTAGTTTAAACAAAGTATTATAAATATTTCAATGCTTACAATCGATTTCAAACAATTATTCTAACATACTATGAAAAAGTAACGGATTTAATCGGCCATAGATAACTAATTATTAAATTAATTAGTAGTAGTATAGAGTAGCTTCGGCTAGACTTCGTCCGAAGCATTGTATAATGCAGTAATCAATAAAGACAATTTATTGTTATTATTAAAGAATGTTCAGGTACTCTAATAATAAATATTGCCTGATAATATACTATAATTCGCTTAAGGCGGTACAATATATATTTTATTTTAACAGAAAACAAGAAAATACTTAAACATAATATTTTTAGTCGCAAACTCCTCTATAAATCCTTATTTTACTATAAGGAACCTAACCAGACTGCAACCAACAGCTACTCTCCGGGCTATGTGCCCCGCAGAGCGCTGAATTACAAGTTACAAGCCTGGCGTGTTAAGTGTAATAATTGCATATTACCATCAAAACGCTAATGCTTGGATTGCAACAAACACCAGCCGAAAGACTGATCCTACTTAAAGGAGCTCCCTTGCCAGTCGTCACACACCACTTGCAGACTGCAGTTTCGAGCTGTTGGCTCTCGTCAGTGCAAGGTAGGTATGCGACGACCGACATGAGAATCCTTTGACTATAGTATATCCCGGTATTTTTACAATAGCGACATGTAAAACAGCCAGCAGGCGCCATCTAGCGGTCCAGTGTCTGTTGCAATCGAAAAATAAATAGCCTGACTTGGCTTAGCATAGTTCAAATGTGCTTTTAGAGGGCGGAATATTAAACATAATATTTTTAGTCGCAAACTCTTCTATAAATCCTTATTTTACTATAAGGAACCTAACCAGACTGCAACCAACAGCTACTCTCCGGGCTATGTGCCCCGCAGAGCGCTGAATTACAAGTTACAAGCCTGGCGTGTTAAGTGTAATAATTGCATATTACCATCAAAACGCTAATGCTTGGATTGCAACAAACACCAGCCGAAAGACTGATCCTACTTAAAGGAGCTCCCTTGCCAGTCGTCACACACCACTTGCAGACTGCAGTTTCGAGCTGTTGGCTCTCGTCAGTGCAAGGTAGGTATGCGACGACCGACATGAGAATCCTTTGACTATAGTACATCCCGGTATTTTTACAATAGCGACATGTAAAACAGCCAGCAGGCGCCATCTAACGGTCCAGTGTCTGTTGCAATCGAAAAATAAATAGCCTGACTTGGCTTAGCATAGTTCAAATGTGCTTTTAGAGGGCGGAATATTAAACATAATATTTTTAGTCGCAAACTCCTCTATAAATCCTTATTTTACTATAAGGAACCTAACCAGACTGCAACCAACAGCTACTCTCCGGGCTATGTGCCCCGCCGAGCGCTGAATTACAAGTTACAAGCCTGGCGTGTTAAGTGTAATAATTGCATATTACCATCAAAACGCTAATGCTTGGATTGCAACAAACACCAGCCGAAAGACTGATCCTACTTAAAGGAGCTCCCTTGCCAGTCGTCACACACCACTTGCAGACTGCAGTTTCGAGCTGTTGGCTCTCGTCAGTGCAAGGTAGGTATGCGACGACCGACATGAGAATCCTTTGACTATAGTACATCCCGGTATTTTTACAATAGCGACATGTAAAACAGCCAGCAGGCGCCATCTAGCGGTCCAGTGTCTGTTGCAATCGAAAAATAAATAGCCTGACTTGGCTGTTGCAATCGAAGCATTAGCGTTTTGATGGTAATATGCAATTATTACACTTAACGCGCCAGGCTTGTAACTTGTAATTCAGCGCTCGGCGGGACACATAGCCCGGAGAGTAGCTGTTGGTTGCAGTCTGGTTAGGTTCCTTATAGTAAAATAAGGATTTATAGAGGAGTTTGCGACTAAAAATATTATGTTTAATATTCCGCCCTCTAAAAGCACATTTGAACTATGCTAAGCCAAGTCAGGCTATTTATTTTTCGATTGCAACAGACACTGGACCGCTAGATGGCGCCTGCTGGCTGTTTTACATGTCGCTATTGTAAAAAATACCGGGATGTACTATAGTCAAAGGATTCTCATATCGGTCGTCGCATACCTACCTTCCACTGACGAGAGCCAACAGCTCGAAACTGCAGTCTGCAAGTGGTGTGTGACGACTGGCAAGGGAGCTCCTTTAAGTAGGATCAGTCTTTCGGCTGGTGTTTGTTGCAATCGAAGCATTAGCGTTTTGATGGTAATATGCAATTATTACACTTAACGCGCCAGGCTTGTAACTTGTAATTCAGCGCTCGGCGGGGCACATAGCCCGGAGAGTAGCTGTTGGTTGCAGTCTGGTTAGGTTCCTTATAGTAAAATAAGGATTTATAGAGGAGTTTGCGACTAAAAATATTATGTTTAATA
Source organism: Leptura quadrifasciata (assembly GCA_963675555.1). NCBI lineage: Eukaryota > Metazoa > Arthropoda > Insecta > Coleoptera > Cerambycidae > Leptura > Leptura quadrifasciata. The sequence continues at coordinate 48,413,464 of OY776680.1, read as the reverse complement.
TTCCGCCCTCTAAAAGCACATTTGAACTATGCTAAGCCAAGTCAGGCTATTTATTTTTCGATTGCAACAGACACTGGACCGCTAGATGGCGCCTGCTGGCTGTTTTACATGTCGCTATTGTAAAAATTCCGGGATGTACTATAGTCAAAGGACTCTCATGTCGGTCGTCGCATACCTACCTTGCACTGACGAGAGCCAACAGCTCGAAACTGCAGTCTGCAAGTGGTGTGTGACGACTGGCAAGGGAGCTCCTTTAAGTAGGATCAGTCTTTCGGCTGGTGTTTGTTGCAATCGAAGCATTAGCGTTTTGATGGTAATATGCAATTATTACACTTAACGCGCCAGGCTTGTAACTTGTAATTCAGCGCTCGGCGGGGCACATAGCCCGGAGAGTAGCTGTTGGTTGCAGTCTGGTTAGGTTCCTTATAGTAAAATAAGGATTTATAGAGGAGTTTGCGACTAAAAATATTATAATATAATATATATTCCGCCCTCTAAAAGCACATTTGAACTAAGAAAATACTTATCTAGAGGGTACAAATAGATATAAATCCTGAGCATATGTCAGTAACGAAAAACGCTTCGTTACATTTTTTTAAATTTACAAATGAAAGTATTTTTACCTCTAGATATGAAAATGAGAATTTTTAATTTACGATTTGTTAATGAAAATACTAAACTAAATTAATTTGCAGTTAATTTTGAATATTTATTATAAACAGTTCGTTAATCAAATAAATAATTTTTAAAATTTAATTCTCTAAGTAATCGAAAACAACTAACTTTATTTAGTACCATTGGAATAAATTTACAAAAGTATTTCATTGAGGTGCTACACGCAAGGGCCGATTAATATATTTGAAGTAGGATAGCTGGAGTAGAGGGAATAAGTGGGAATGTATCAGTAATTGCAGTATTTAAGTTTCCCTTTCGTGTCAACTGAACAGCGCCAGCGCCGAGATATCTTCATTATTTCTAAAGGCATTGATCCCGGGTTGATCTATATTTCCTAAGGCCCATTTGAACATTACTTAGAAGACTTTCTTTTTCTAAATACCACATTAATCTTACGTTAACGATCTTTTCCATGATTTTACTAAGACAAAATGTAAGAGATATTGGGCGATAGCTTGATGCTTCTTTAGGATCTTTTACCGGTTTTAAAATAGGTATAATTATTGTCTGACGCCAATTTTCAGGGTATTTTCCTTGATCCCATATTTGGTTATATAAGCTTAACAGCTTTTCTTTTTCTGACCGAGGCATATGGACAATGAAGCCATATGGAATAAAATCTGGGCCTGGTGATGACTTTTTACGGTATCTAGTGCATTTTCTAATTCTTCCATAGAGAAAGTGGTATTGTTATGATAAAGTTGTGTTTTAGGATCCTTTCGAGGCTACGCTTTATTTGCAGAAATGTTGGATCCCAGCTATTGTTGCTGCTTATATTTTTGAAATGTCTCCCAAAAACATCTGGAATTTCTTTAGGGTCGTTCACTAGTTGATTGTTCTCATTGTGTACTGGCGGGGGATCCAAGAAGTTTCTACCAGACACTTGACATGATTCTGAGGTAGGAGTATTGGTTGTAATTGACCATATATATATTCTTGCCATGAGGTACGTTTACTTGTAACTGTACTTTTGCGTGCTTTGGCTCTGGCTTGTTTAAAAAGAATCATATTTTCGGTTGTAGGGTTACGTTTGAAAATATTTAAGGCTCGTTTTTTGTTTTTTATCCCAGTTCTTATCTCCTCATTTCACCAAGGGACATATTTTCTAGAACGGTAATTGTTAACCCTGGGGCAAATAAATTGAAAATTTCTTTCTTTGACTGCTTTGCAGTGTTCAAAATGGTTTCTGTGACTTGCTCAACTGCAGTATTAATATTCTCCTTAAGTATGGGTAGTTTTATGAGCTCTGAGTAGGATAACCAGTTGGCTTGTTGTAATTGCAACTTTTTATTGTCATGGTTTGTAGTTGTATTTTCAGTGTATACTTCGGTAATTATAGGGCAATGAGCCGTGAAGAAATGCTCGCCAAATGCATTCCATCGTACGCGTGTCGCGAGTAGGGGAGAACAGATGGTCAGGTCGATAGCAGAGAAGTTATTCGATCTCGAATTTAGATAAGTCCCTTCACCTGTATTTAGGAGTACGGCATCTATCTCGTCTATATATTGTTCTATAATTCTACCTCGTGCGTCAGTGTGGTTAGATCCCCACATTGAGTTATGTGCATTAAAGTCTCCCATTATCAGATATAGTGTTGGTAATTGAGTAACAGTGTGTGTAAGATCACTAATGTTCCAGTTGAATTCAGGTAAATGGTTATCCTATAGGGGTAATCGATTTGTAAAGCAACCACCTGTAATTCAGACGTGTATTTCGTTGGCCGGAATATTATTTCTAGTAAATATAGCTGTACCTCCTCGGGACCCACTAACGTAGGGCCATTTATCCCATTGGCGCGGTTAACACCTTAGGATTGTGGGGGATAAGATTAAGTATTAGGAGTAGAAGTGATGTGGGATATGTTAGGATGGGTAAGTAAAGGATAATGGGATAAACTAGGAGGATGTAGTAGGCGCGGTAGGAATAGGTTAAGTAAGACAGCGGGCAGCTGTTCCAGATAGTCGGCTTTTACGATAGGCAGGAGATTCACTGGGTCTATTCTACATAAGTGGCCTGGAACCCAAAGGGGGATTATTTGAACAAAATTTTTAAAAGAAGGAGGTCCGCGGAAATGCTCGTACGGTAACTCGTACTTGTGACAAAATGGGATCGGTATATTGTTCATTTGCCGTAAAAGTTACAGGTCTGGATAGTATTTCCCAGTAATATACTGGGTAGTTCCATTATTTTATACATTCCTTGAATTTTATTTTCAGAATATGACATGTTCGTGCAATCAGAAAGGGAGAAAAGAACTAATTAGTTAAAATCAAACAATTTTTTTAGAATTTTCTGTGTATTCGATCAAGGTTAGAAAACCACTAAATCGATTTCAATAGAACTTTCACTGTTCAATACACTATATTTTATAATACTGCACTCAAATTAGAGTTTTCAAGAGAAAAAATTTATACTTTTTATATTTTGGCAATAATTTTTGCGAATATGGTCAAAAAAAGTTTCCATCCTTATCGTGGATGGAATATCCGAAAACCACCCCCAAAATGGATTTGACGGCAATATTTTAAATTTACTTCAGAAAATGTTGCTACTACGGCGAGAAAGTGTCATCAGAGCAATAATATCCCCCGTAGAATTCTACACAAAGAAAGCTATGCAAGTTACACAGTTGTTAATCTTGCTAGTTTTTTGCAACTCTATAATTTTTTGTGTAGCACTGTCTGTTTTAAAAATATTTGCAGTAAAAAGGCGTATAACGCCAATTATTCTGTATTACGAAAAAATAACCTAATTTTGAACTTCGATCTGCAAGAAAACTAACAGAAATAGCATGTAGCTTATATAATTTTTTTGTAGAATTCTGTGGAGAATATTTTAACTTTGATAACATTTTTTCGCCGGAGTTACGTTTTCCGAGATGAATTTATGAATTTAAAAAACATAACTTATTGTCAAAATATAAAAACTACATGTGCTACCTTCACTTTGTATAAATGATAACCACTATTTAGCACAAAAACACTGTATTTATTTACTATAATAACACAATATATATTTCAATAAACTTCCGTAAATATCTACGATGCGCACTCGCTAACGTACTTTACTAGACTAACTATATAAGGATACATAATCTATATCTACAAACAACGTCATATATGCGTCATCTATGAATCGATGCGTTGCCACATTCCCTCCATCTTTTTCAGCTTCAGTGGTAGCAGCTTCACCGATGTTGATGGCGCTTCCGTGTCCGGTTCACTTGTCTCTGGAGCTTGTAGAGTTGTTGACTGGGGGTTGGGGTTCGGCGATTCTGGTGTAATAGTTAAATGAACTTTGGGAGTGACTGTGCTCCCTACTATCGACTCTGCAATTTTTTTAACATGGCTGACATGTCGTTTTAGTATTTATCCGTCTTCTCTGGTTATTGTCACTTCATTCCCTTCCCTTCCAATCACGGTGAACTCCTCGGTATTAAAACGAGTGACGAGCTTATTTGGAGTTACCATGTTTTTCACTAACACCTTATCTCCCTGTTTTATTTCGGTTTCTCTTGCATGTCTTGCTCTATCTTCCTTTTCTTTTCCTTTGTACTTATTAATAACGTCATTGTCCCGTGCTTCTTCATCTCCTGGCTTGTCAATTAAATCAGCTAAAGATGGAATTTTATCGCGGATATTTCTCTTAAAAGAGCAGTTCTGATGGTGCTTTTCCTGCAGTCCCATGCGGCGTGACGTTATACATCATTGTAAATTTTTGAAGCTCAGTTGTTTAATTTAGCTTATTCGCATGAGCTATTTGGAGGCGTTTTAAAATTGCTCTATTCATATTTTCTACTTCGCCATTTGCTTGTGGCCAGTAAGGTGGTGTTTGTATTAGTTCGATATTATTGTGCAAGCAGAAGTTCTTAAATTCTTAACTGGCAAATTGAGGACCGTTGTTAGCCCTTATAGATCTCGGTATCCCCAATCGAGAAAATATCTCTGACAATTGGTTGATAATAACAGAAGTAGTGGTTCTGAGGAATTTAATTTCCTGGTATCTAGAGTAATAATCCACTATTACCAACAGCTGATCTTGATTTGGCAAGGGGCCCATGAGATCTATTGCCAAACATTGCCATGGAAATTTTTCGACTTCCTTATCTATGAAGGGCCACCATACTTTGGCCCTCAATCTCCTTTTCATTACCGTCTCCCCCGGATGACCTTCGTGTGCCAGGCGTAGTACTTGAGCTCTCAATGACTACGACTACGACTATTCTGCGTCCACGCAGTATGACAGGTCCCATTGTTGTTAATTCCAGGCGAAACGGATGTAAGATATTTTTCTCTGCGGGATCCCAACAATCATTTTTTATTTTGCCCACTGCTTCGACTATCTGGTTATCACTCTGACTCTCTGCTATTATTTGGGAAATATTCAAAGCCTTCGGCGAGTTTGTTTCCATTATTGCGTAAACATGGTGCTCGTTTTCGTTGTCGAATGATGACTCTTCATTTAACTGACATAGTCTTGATAATGAATCTGCTATATTCAATTTTCCAGATTGGTAGATAATTCTAAATTTGAATGATTGGAGTCGAAGTACCCATCTTTCAATACGAGCTGGAGGCTTAGATGACGGTTTGAAAATGGCCTCCAAGGGCTTATGATCAGTCACTAGCTCAAATTCTAACCCTGCTAGGTAATAATAAAAGCGTTCTACGACCCAGACTAATGACAAACTTTCCTTTTCAGTTTGCGAATACCGTCTTTCTACGGCAGAAAGGCTTTTGCTTGCGAAGGATATTACTTGCGGAGTTTGATCTTTGAACTGCAGCAAAACTGCTCCTAACGCCACTGGGCTGGCATCTGCTACCAGTCGCGTTCTTACTTGCGGATCGAAGTACGATAATGTCGGAAGAGTTGCTAGCGATCGTTTTAGTGTATTAAAGCTTTCTTGATGGGCCTCTGGCCATTCAAACTTTTGATCTTCTCTGACTAGGCGTCGGAGCGGTTCTGTTGTAGTACCTAGATCAAGTATAAATTTTCCTAGGTAGGTAACAAGTCCAAGAAAACTTCTTGTTTCTTCCTTTGTTCTTGGTGATCGGAATTCCAAAATGGTTTTTATTTTTATCTGGTCTGCTTCGGTTCCTCTATTGGAGAGCTTGTGACCGAGGAAATAGAGTTCTTGAACTTTCTTAACACATTTTGTTTCATTTAAGAGTACATTATTGTTCGTGAATACATCTAGTACTTTATTTAGGCAAGCGTCATGTTCATCCTCTGTGCTTCCGAACACAATTACGTCGTCAAGATAATTCAAGCAGTTTTTACAGGAAGCAAGCATTTCCTCAAAAACCCTCTGGAAAATCTCGGGTGCCGAGTTAACCCCAAACATTAATCTTTTGTAGCGAAACATACCTTTGTGGGTTATGAATGTTGTAATGGGCGGCTTTCTTCGTCAAGCTCCAACTGATGATATGCGTTTGCCAAGTCTAGCCGGGAGAAGTATTTTGCATTTCTGAGTTTCGTCATGAATGAATCGAAAGTTAGAAGGGGATAATTTTCTCTCAAAATTGCTTGGTTGGCTCGGCGCATGTCCACACAAATCCGGATATGATCGTTTGGTTTAAAAATCACTATAATAGGTGAGATCCATGTACTCGGCTCAGTCACTTTTTCTATGATATCAGAAAGTAATGCCTCTTCTAATTTTCTTTCCACTTGTGCCTCTACTGAAATGGGAACTCTCCTAACGGGCTGTTTGACTGGTTTCACTTGCAGATTAATCGTTAATTTAACTTTAATATTTTTGATCTTAGGAAAGGATTTTGTTTTCTCAATGTGATTAACGTTCAAGCCCAATTTCAAAATTCCTAGACGTTTAGCGGTACCCTTTACTAAAATCGACAGATCTCCTTGATCCACGACATAGAAAGATGTTATGATTTCATCACTTCCTTGCAAACTTGCTGTTGTTTCGAATCTGTGGCTTACATTCAAAGGTTGACCCGCTGCATACCCTCTGAGGGAGTGCTGAGCTTGCGAATTTACGTCCCATACCACAGCATTCATTTCCATTAGTCCTCGCCACATTCACAATGTTTACTCTCGAACCGGAATCGATTAGTAATGTAATGGGCACCCCACCTATGTTACACTTTATGAGATCATCCTGGTCATCTTGCCAATGGCCTGAAATCTTAAAGCATTCAAAATTTCTGATTCCATCCACCTCTTCTGGTCCCGTGTCCTCGCCTTCTATAAAATTCACTCTAGGTCCTATTCTTCTGCGTTTATTCTGAGATTCATACGATGATGTTTTGTTTCCAGTAAAACGTTTTGTTCGCAAGTTGGTTTTACATAAGAATGAATAGTGGTCCAGAAATCCGCATTTATGACATTTAGCGTTTTTAGCCGGACATTCTTTTGTATTACCAGAGTGTTTAAACTTTCCACACCTTGTGCATTGGTTACTGTAATCTTTGTTGCTGGACTGAATTTTATTAACAGCAAATGACGTACTAGGCCCAGCGCTGATTGAGTCGATAGCTTTAGATTGACTGCCAATTTGCTCATGGATTTGACATAATTCCAGAACTTCATCTAGTGATTTTTCTTTTTCCAATGATTTCTTTTTCAATTCTAGGGGAGCCCAGCTATCGATTATTTTATCTTTGATATTAATTTCTGTCGCTTCTTGAGCAGAATATCCAAATGCACATTTAGTGGCCTGGTGCCTAACTTTTAACAGAAATTTGTTAAAACTTTCGTTCTGTTCGGGTTCAAGGCTCCTGAATATATGTCGTTCAAAAGTCGAGTTTTGTTTTGGTAAAAAATATTCTGAAAGTTTTTCAACTAGAGTTTTAAAAATATCGTTCTTTTCCTCCTTATCATATGTCTCTAATGCCCCTGGTAAATTGTATGCCACTTCTTGCAACTGAGTTCCCCCAAGATGTAGGAGTTTGTTTCTCTTTTTTGTAACATCAGTAATATCTTCCGATGCCGAATATAATTCCAAAGATCGCACCTATTTTTCCCATTCTCCTCGAATCAACGCTTTGTCGATGTTGTCGCATAAGAATGGCCTTATGGTTTCTGACATGATTAATCTAAAACCGCAAACAAACAAAAAATTAACATACAGGGTGTTGCATCATGAGAGGGACATAGCTTAATAGGAGGTAGAGAACATCAGTGGTAACCGGAACCTCCCATAGAAATGTCTCATTGGGCCTTCACTACGAAGTTACAGGGCGTTTTATAATTTTTGGCCAAACCTGTTTTTTGTCATAACTTTGACAGGGAATGAAATAACGGATTCATATTTGGTACGGCTAATGTACTAACGAGCCCCAAGAGGTACATGTATAAAAAAAATATATCCAGGTCCGGACTCACTATAATTTATGTTTCTTCTTTGCATCAATAAAACATCACCCTGTATATATTTTTTTGAAATTTCGATACGATATTCGAAAAGAGCAAGAAAAAACAAACAAAATGGCCTATTTCACTTTTTTGTTACACCTTCGTGGTTATTTAAATACGTTGTTAAATGTGCAAGAAAATGGATTACAGAACCCTATTACATGAGAGGCACGTGAAATAAATAGTTTTATAACTAAAATTTGCAAAAATTCTATTGAGCCTAGGTGGTCTGGGTGAATCCTAATTCCGGCACGTTTTAAAGGTCCATTTTGGTAAAAAACTGTGGTCCTAATAAGTAATCGGGTATGAAATAACAAAATTTTTAATCAATCACAGTAGGCTTGTTCAAAGTGACAGATAATAAAAAGAAATCTCCTAAACAGTTGAATAATTGTTTGTTAGTAATTTAATGTGTCAATAATCCGCATTTAGTTAGTGAAAACTTGTGAAAATATTTTAACTATGCCAGTAAAATTTACAAACGTGGAATATGCTGACATAATATTCATCTATGGTTTCTGTAATGGAAATGGTAGGTCGGCGGAAAGAGAATATCGGCTGCGTTTTCCTGGTCGTCGATGCCCTAATCATAAAACCTTTAGTACGGTGTTCCAGTATGCAAGACAACACGGAAAGTTTCCTAATTCTGCAGTTGTGGAGCGTGTTTTACAACAAGATGTGCAGGAACAAAACAATATTATAAACGTAGTTCAAGAAAACCCAAATATGAGCACTAGACGAATCAGTTTGGCAACTGGTATTCCTCATTGGCGAGTATGGAGAACCCTAAAAAGAGAACGTTACCATCCATATCATATCCAGCAGGTACAGCGTCTTCAACAAGGCGACGATATCCCCCGCCTGGCATTTTGTCATTGGTTGTCTAACCATCGCCCAGTCATTTACAGAACCTTATTTACGGATGAGGCACAATTTACAAGGGATGGAGTAAACAATTCACGAAATAATCATAAATGGGCACAGGAAAACCCACATGCGGTACGCCAACGCCGTTCGCAACACAGGTTTTCTGTAAATGTTTGGGTCGGACTTGTGAATAAACATTTGATAGGGCCACATTTTTTTGAAGAAAGATTGAATGGTGAAATTTACTTTGATTTTCTTCAAAACATTTTACCGAATATGTTAGAAAATATCGGTATAAGAGGCATGTTGTTTCAGCATGATGGGGCCCCACCACATTTTAACCTTCAAGTAAGAGAACACTTAAACAATGTGTATCCTAATAGATGGATTGGACGCGGGGGTCCACATGAATGGCCACCAAGATCTCCTGATTGTAACCCTTGTGATTACTTTTTATGGGGCCACTTAACAAACGAGGTTTATAGCATTGAAATTGAAAGTAGACAACATTTAATCCAGCGCATCGTTACAACCTGCACGAAATACGGAATAATCCAGAAATGATACGTCGAGCAATTGGTGACCTTTCTAAACGCGCAAGAAAATGCACAGAATGTGGGGGAGGACATTTTGAAAATTTACTTTAGCGTCAATTACGTTTTATTTTTAAACACATTTAGTTATTGTTTTGTTATTTATTGTTAATTGAATGGAAAATATTTTATTTATTTAGATTTTAGTTTGTTCTCTTTTCCAATTTTTATTAAGTATAAAATGTTGATGATTTTCTTGATCAAAGTAACTGGTTGCTTAGGCCTAAATGGTTTAAATTATCTGTCACTTTTATTCTTTGAACAAGCCTACTGTGATTGATTAAAAATTTTGTTATTTCATACCCGATTACTTATAAGGACCACAGTTTTTTATCAAAATGGACCTTTAAAACGTGCCGGAATTAGGATTCACCCAGACCACCTAGGCTCAATAGAATTTTTGCAAATTTTAGTTATAAAACTATTTATTTCACGTGCCTCTCATTTAATAGGGTTCTGTAATCCATTTTCTTGCACATTTAACAACGTATTTAAATAACCACGAAGGTGTAACAAAAAAATGAAATAGGCCATTTTGTTTGTTTTTTCTTGCTCTTTTCGAATATCGTATCGAAATTTCAAAAAAATATATACAGGGTGATGTTTTATTGATGCAAAGAAGAAACATAAATTATAGTGAGTCCGGACCTGGATATATATTTTTTTATACATGTACCTCTTGGGGCTCGTTAGCACATTAGCCGTACCAAATATGAATCCGTTATTTCATTCCCTGCCAAAGTTATGACAAAAAACAGGTTTGGCCAAAAATTATAAAACGCCCTGTAACTTCGTAGTGAAGGCCCAATGAGACATTTCTATGGGAGGTTCCGGTTACCACTGATGTTCTCTACCTCCTATTAAGCTATGTCCCTCTCATGATGCAACACCCTGTATATACACATATGTATTATTTTTATTGTTTTTTTCCAGAATTTATTTTTATTTTGTTTATAGTTATCCTTATTATTAATATTATTATTACTATCCATACGAACAACCTACTATTATCTTTCTTCTTCTTCTTTATCTTTTATTTGGACGATCGCGGCATAGTGCCATTCGGATTTACTAAAAGATGCCTGACGACGTATTTTTGGTTAAGTATCTTAATATTAGTCCTATTTTTTCTTTATAAAAAAAATTCTTACTGATTAATTTTATTTCTTAATTTCAATAGTCCGTTTTATGATTGCTGGTCGATTCTATTATGGCTCACAGCCCTCACATTAGTTCCAAGCTGTTTGGACTGCCCTAAAAACAGGGTAACAATTTTAACTTTGGACTGCCCTACTAATAGAGTAACAGTTCTGTGTTTTTTTGGGACTGCCCTAATACAAGGGTAACAGCTCTGTATATATGCTTTTTTTTTAGTTATATTTATTATAATTGTTATTTTTGGACTGCCCTAGTATTAGGGTAACAGTTCTCTTTATGGTTCATTTTATACTTGTGTATATAATTATATATATATATATATATATATATATATATATATATATATATATATATATATTTATTTTACTTTGTTTTAACTTTGGACTGCCCTACTAATAGGGTAACCGTTCTGTTTTTTTTTGACTGCCCTAATACAAGGGTAACAGCTCCTTATATATGCTTTTTTTTAGTTCTATTTATTATTATTATTATTGTTATTTTTGGACTGCCCTAGTATTAGGGTAACAGTCACCTTTTGTTTGAATGTAATATCTTTACACAACAGCGAATAAGTTAATGAAAGGTAACTTTTTTGTTTTTTTGGCCTGCTGTTAAATATGTCTAAAGTGTACCGCTAAAATAATATATAACAAAATATAGGTATGCTTAAGCTGAGAATTAGCAACAACAAAAATGAAAGCCGGTAATTAAATATCAGCTAAATTTTTACACATATATTTGGCAGATCACCCCTATTTAAATACCGAAACATACGGTTAGAATTATGAATTAAAGCACATTAGTATTTTGTTATTTTTCAAAAGGAAAATGTAACATGAGCTTTCTCTTTTATGTGCATCTTTAATATTTTAACATTATTATGTTATTTACCTTATATTTTTGGGCAAAATTCCGCTCCTCGTCGCCAATTGTGCTACCTTCACTTTGTATAAATGATAACCACTATTTAGCACAAAAACACTTTATTTATTTACTATAATAACACAATATATATTTCAATAAACTTCCGTAAATATCTACGATGCGCACTCGCTAACGTACTTTACTAGACTAACTATATAAGGATAAATAATCTATATCTACAAACAACGTCATATATGCGTCATCTATGCATCGATGCGTTGCCACACTATATAACTTTTTTTCATCTATTCTACAATTTTTCATCTAATTTGACTGAAATATAATGAAATTACGCGATGTAGCGTTGTATAGAAATAGATGTAAGTATATATACCAAATTCTACAGAGCTGTAGTTCAAAATATAGGTTCGTGTCAACTATGTAGTCTGAATTACTCGTTAACCAATCCAAGGCAGCCTTAGAACCAGTTAAGGCCTATGTACCCTAAAAGACATTAAATTTGTTTATTTTCTTCATATTTCAAGGAATATATTAAATGTTAAAATTTTCTACGGTATATTTTACATATATTAGTACAAACATATCAGTTTATAATAAAATGTAACAATAATATTCAAATAATATTGTCTTAACCGTGAAATAAACACGGAAAAATAATAACAAAATAATAAATAATACAGTTTTCAATTTATTTTTTCATCAATAAAGACAAGTTCGAATTAAACACTTAATGGAATTCACAGATCCATATTGACTCAGACATTTTATATTTCTTCATATTCTAAATATTCACATAAATAGATAAACCAAAACAAGGAAGTTTTTTATTAATAACACAGATATTTTCAAATTTTCAACATTTGTCAACATAATCCGAAAATGAGTAAGACTGGTTCTTACTATTAATAATCTTCTGAGAATTTAGAATACCGTCCTGGTGAAATTTAGCGTCGACTATTCCACCAATCAATCAGCACACATGTACACAGATAATTAAACAACGACTATTCTCTACGGCATTGTCATCTGTCGCTCCTGAGGCTCGATATCGTGCGTGGTACAGTGACTAGCCGTGTTGTCTCTCACGCAACCCCATCTAATCCGCTGCTATCAACTCGGTAGCATATGAAAAATGCCACTAAATATCCATACCCTAGCCAGGATTTGAATCTGGGACTACATGATCTCAAAATGTAGGGTTGGATGCACTGAGTCGACTAAGGTTCTCAGACGCTCATTGAAAAATTCAGTAGCTCTTGGTCTATCATATGTATACTTATCAAATAATGTCGCAATATGCTGGGCATGCAGAGGGAATGAGGACGTAGCAAAGCATTAAGTATTAAGTTTCGGTAGCCATAACCTTGGCAGATATTGATGCTTATTGTGCCGCGATATAAAATATGTGACTCAAACTTGCGTACCAGATGTATGCAACTTTGAGTCACATATTTTTTTGGACATAATCAGTAGCTGAAGAGAATAACTAAATTTCTCTTATTTAAAAAAATCTCTAAACGACCCACGATATAATAAGTAATTATATTTAATGCCGACATATAAGATGAAACGATCCTATCTATTACTCTTTTACACGAGATTTAATTATATTTAAAGGTAATAATACCAAGGGATTAAAGGAAATTATTTGCTAGATGCACTAATCTGCTTAGATTCTCAGAGACCTCTCGTCAATACAGTGTATTCCAATCAGGGTGTGGATATGACTGTCTCAGTTATTATTAGATAATAAAATAGGTTAAATGTAGGAAACGTTGTATCCTACTCAATGAAATTTTTAAATTTTACTTAGCAGTCTCGAAACCTGAGGTTAAAAATATTAAATAGCACATTTTTCAAAACTTCCCGTATCTTACTTCTATCGAAATAAGATAATTCGTTATGTAAAATAAACAAACATGTAAAAAATACGTAATGTAGTATTTTTTTATCATATGCATAATATTAATATCAACATTTTACAATTCTTAAGATGAAGGATTTGCACACGCTTAAGTGGCACCAGCATCTTTCAAAGCCAACGTATAAAGTAAAAACCAAGTAGTTTAACATTTTGTCGTTTTGCTATTCATAAAACATTTTTAAAGTGCTGTTTTTTATATTCTGTTGCTAGCATATTATTGTTTCAATAGCTTTCTTTCCTAATTGAATTTAATTTTATGTTATTGTACAAAATGTAATTTGCATAGAAACTGCTTTTTGTTCAATATATATATATATATATATATATATCTGAAAGTTTGACTCTTTAACGTTTTAGAGTCAATAGTAATATTATATACTTATATTTTTTTAGATCAATAGACGACTTATCGCCAGAGTATGGACCTCTGCCTTTTGTAAAAAAACTAAAAATCCTCAACGAACGTCAGAAGTTAGAAGAATTAGAAACCGTCATGAAAACGAGGAGCTTCTCGCTTGATATTCCCGACAACCAAAGCATCGATGGCGATACTTTAACACGTTCTCACTCGGAGGGTTCCACAGTGCACCAAGAGCAACACCGAGTGGACAAGAACTTGTTAACTACACCGCTTACTTCCAGCCCTCTACATTCTTCCAACGAGTCTAACGAGACGATTGAGAGGAGGAATTTAAAGTCTATATTAAAGAAATTGTCAGAAGACACAAAAGAAAAGGAACCAAAGGAACCTGTAATGCCGGAGAAAGTCGATTCGACAGAATTTAAACGGTAAGTGTTAGTTTTGCTAATGAAGGAGATAAATTGCTATAGTATTATGTATAGGATTGATTAGGTTTACAGGTAGACACTTTTATTGGATATCACGTCACTTCAACCTTTAAGTGGTGGTAGAACCCACCCCTAAAATTTTAAATGGCAATGGGTTCAAGTAACATATCGCTTTAAAGCTCGTTAAGTTTTATTTACAGTGGTATCGTACTTTCTAAATTTGGACGAATAGTAAACAAAATCGCAAAATGAGAATAAAATTAATACTATGACATGAGACGTGTACCTACTGTTTTACTATTTTTCATCTTCAGTGTGAAAAATTAAAATAAAAGCATCACAGAGCTAAGCGCTAAGGGAAGTGATTTTATATTATCAGAGTCATCACCATACACTATAAAACTGAATTCTGTATATGGTGTTTTCGCTTTTATGCTCTAGACTTACAATTTGCATCCGATCTTCTAGGAATATAGTTGTCCAATTTAATAACACATCGTATGGCATAATCAAATAATTTAGATATTAACAAACTATGATTGATGAAATCAAATGCCCTGCTCACATTACAAAATATGACAACGGGGCACATGAATTATATAGATTTTTTTTTAAATAGAATGGCATAGCACTACCAGTTGACATGCCACTAGAAATACCATGTTGGCTCTTTTTAACTATTTTACAAGTTTCTAAGTAATTTTACTAAGCTATCTGGTTAAAAATATTAGAAAATATTTAAAGCTACAAATAGCAAGCTTATAATTTCTCAGCAGTTAGGCATACTTTTAATAAAAATAGGTACCACTTTTTCAGTAATAATAATACTTTAAAGTATTAGGGAAATGTCATGTTTCAAATGATAAATTAGGAACATAAGATAATAGTTTGATAATATAATAAATAACTTTCTTAATTATAAAACAAGGAATATCATCAGGACAAGACGATTTTTTTACTTTTAATATTCTTGTTAACAAGTATAGGAATTCTTTTTCTGTGAATGGTTTTAAATAGTGAACTATATCGTTTTTATGAATATCGCAGTTTAATTGCGGTATTTGCTTAATAGTCGCATGCGGCACTCTCGCCTCTATAAACAATTCATTAAAGAGTGACGACACTATTATTTGAAGCTGATCATGTATAATTATTTATTTTTGTTCGACAAATCGATTATGACACGCCAGGCAGCCCTTACAGGATCGAAGTTTACTATTTTGTTGAAAATATAATTTTACTAAGCGAGTGTGGTTTTCTTTTGCCAGCTTGTAAGTGTCAGTCATTCTGGAACATATTTTTTTTCAATACATAAAGATCTCTTAATTCGCTAGATAATTATGATCATTTATTCCTGTCCGATATAAAATTGTATTTTCATAAAATTTTTGCTGAGGTAAATGAAAATTAAAATGATACAAAAAATATTATCAAAATAAATAAATGTAGCATAAGTATCTGGAGTAATAAAGATTTTCCAATTTAATTGCTGTTTCAAAACTATTTATTGCATTCTCAATATAACCTCGATTATAACTTCTTTTAAAGAATGAGGAATATTTGACATCAGTATTATATACTTCTTATAATTTATATAAAAAATTAGTTCTTTGATCCGAAAGAGCGTTTTCAAACACGCAGCATGATTTTTCACTTTTAAAATTAATAAAAACATAATCTATTGTACTAAGGCAGGTATCTGTACTTGCATAGGCCACTTTACAGTAGTTGTACTTAAATTAAAATATAACCAAACATAACGCGGGGTTCTAAAACCTTTTGTAGCATTATACGAGTCAACGTTAAAATCTCCACAACTAGGTCAATCTTCGGTTTAAGCATATAATTTAACACGTCAGTAACTTTATATAGAAATAAGTCTAAATCTGCAGAAGGTGTTCTACGAGGGGTTCTATAACAACAAACTATTATAGTAATGGTCTTATTTATAGACAGATACTGTTGTATATCTATCATTTGATTTCCAAATTGTATTACGCCCATATGACAACATCCCCTTGACAGAGGATCTGCAGTAATGTCTAATTAATATATAATCTAGTTACATATAAGGTATCTATAAAATCTGAGCTCGACCGTATATAATTTCTCAAAAAATCTGAATTTATTTATTTACGAATTTCTCTCTATAAATATTATTGAAAACATGGGCGGAGTCTGTCTGAATTTGAATTATCTAGTCAAACTAGCACAAATATCGATTATAATTTAAAAATGATGCACAATACTCTCGAGGACTTTTTACAAGGAAAAACCAATACAAAATAAATATGAGAAATTAACATTAATGATGAAATTTTAAGTGACAAAGAAAATTTGTAACAATCATGAACAAATAAGCTGTTGTCCTCGCCCGTGCTAAGGTTAAATCGTTAAGTAAATTAATTCTTATTCGGGAAAAAATATCGAGCTCATTCCTGACTTCGTTTGCGGCGTCTAAAATTAATCGTTGCAATTGATTAATGTTATCAGCAATAACTGAATAAACAAGATCTTTCATATGTCCCCAGAAGAAAAATCTACTGGGGTGATATCGAGAGACCTGGCAGACCAAGGCACAAGAGCATGAAGTGGTGTTTGGATCCATCCTCTTGGACAAGTTCTATTCAAATGGTGTCTAACTGAAAAAGCAAAATAAAGAACTCGGTATAAAAGTAAATCATCTTACGTTATGGCGTTTAAAGATTATTTGGAGATAACTGGTTCCCTAACACTCAGTTTAGGCTGTAACTCGGTTAGGGTGTACCTAGGAAAAAAATGTTAGAGAAACTTTTATGAGCTCCCCAATCCACAGAAGAATTTAATGCACTTTTTTTTAAAACACCCCTGTATTCACTACAATTTCTGTCATAAAACATTACATTATTTAATTGGGTTACCTAGGATATTTTGAGTATTAAGATTTGCAAATTTGAATTTTCAGTATCCTAGAATTTCCAAAATTGTTCGTTCAACACTTTAGTATGACTTTGTTTCAATAAATATTGTATCATTATCATAATATATTATTTGTTTTTAGATTGATGCGAGCCCCGACGATCGAAGGTTATGCCGCAAGACACAGCAAACTATCGAAAAGTGTGACTTTTAATCGAGATACCCTTCAGAGTCCTCCAAATAGTGCCACAATTATAGGGGCCCCTCAGAATTTATTTCCCTTTGTAAATTCGCCATCTGACAACGGACTAGATTTACGAGAACAAGAAAGGCGAAATGAACTGGAGAGATGTGGAATTCAAATACTGCCCAATAAAGCGAATAATCAAGTAAAACTGATTAAAGGTAATATTTCTAAATTTGATGCCAAAATTCATTGATAACATAACTCATAATATTAAGTCAATCTCTAACTCTGTTAAAGATATCTATCAATTTTCGAATAACACGTGGGACCGCAAGTAGATTAATGATTTCCAATATTTTTAAACTCAATAGGATTTTAAATGTGCGAAGATTGCCATACCACGAAATGTTTTAACTGACAATTCCTTAATATTTTTAATCAAATTTTGATGCATTATAATCATTTACGTTTCTATTATACTCAATGTTATTTATACAGAGCATTTCAATGAAACCTATTCACCCTCAATAAATTTGTATATATTGATTTTTGCCCCTTTTTGTAAGTAGACAACACTTTCTTGTGAGTGGAATTAGGATTAGTTCTGCCCTTTGATTCCCAGAGCCACCTCTACAATTTTTCTAAATAGAACACCTCATTTTTTTGGGTCATTATTAGTTTCCCCTCGAAGAGAAGCTCATGCTTCATAAAATGAATACTTTGGGATTATATCCAAATGAAAAGGTTGAGAGTGATAAACGGTTCAATACTAAAAATTACTTCACACTTCCATTGACCTCCATGCAATGATACAGTTGCTTTCAAGCTCTTGTTTAACATGACTAAAAACTTGTGGTGTTAAGTTCTGACATTCTAGAACAATCATTTGTTGTAAATCATTTAGCAACTCTGGGTTGCATAAAGTTTTATCTTCAAATACCCCCACCCCCCATAAGGAAAGGTCTAAAGAAGTCAAATCTGGTGACTGATGAGGAATTTCTGATAAGTGCTTCGTGTGCGTGTTGTGGTCTGAATATCGGCTTCTTCCATCTCTTTGGAATGATCGAGCAGCCTCACGTTTCCTGATGGGTTGAAAATTCCTAAGATGCTTCTAATGTTAGAAACTCCTTGTACTCCATTCTTGTATGGCCGATCAAGGTTTCACTTGACCTATCAACGACTCTCAGGGGTACGTCCGGAAGCAATATGTATATTTATCAAAGAGTATGATACTATTGTAATGGTTAAGTAAATTCAAAACATCACGGGGTGGTTATGCAGCTCTAACAGGATGACCTAGGAATATGAAGACGGTTGATTGGATAAATGAAGAAAAAAGAAGTTTTTGTGTTAACAGTAACAATATATTAAATTATTATAACAAATTTAGTGAAACTAGAAAATGAAACAAAAATCAAATTACAACTGTAAATTATGATTTGGAAACAGTTACGAAAACTCGGTAGGGGAAATCCGGACAAAATTCGGGATTTTCCGACTGCCAGAGCATGCATTTGGTAAGTTAAAAAACGATTTATGGTATTCCCTCCGTGAAATTAGATATAATTGTGAAGAATTTTAGAGAAATGGATATTTATAAATACGTTGAATACTGGGTGTAACAGGATCATAGTACATCCCCCTTTTCTCCTTTAGTTTTGAAGATAATTGATTGAAATTCAGGATATACTACATACATAATAAGCCGCACTTGTTGAGAATTTATTTTATTTTTCATTTCTGGTTTCGCCGAAAGTGACTCTAACTTTCGATTTTTAAATGGAACACCCTGTATATTATTGCATTTTTGAATTCTGCATAATTTTCTGAATCCAACGATCAAACATCAATTTTTTTTTATAATATAATTTTCAGTTTTCCATTTAAGTGTGCTATGACGATTCCGATTTATTCTAATGACCGATGTAATGCTACAAAAATCGAAATGTCGTTAAAAACACTAAATTACGTTATTTATGGGCAAACAAAATTCACCAACATTGTTTTTGGGGTAAGACTCGATTTTTTCAAATGGAACCATATCGGTACCGTAGTACCATTTATTAGTACTATTAATAAGGAATTTATTCATATGTCGTATTAAAATGTGCGATAAATACAAACAAAATTACAGCTAAAAGAAAATAAGAAAATACAATTTTGTTCGTATTAAATGTTAATAAGTAACTAAGGTGGCTTTGAAAACAATGAAATATTTAGCTTGTCAAACATTTGTTGGTTTAACGGTGTTTTTACTTCTTTAAAAATTGTTTAATATTCTTGTTAATTGTGTTCAAAATGCCGCAAATTTATACAAGACATGAAAAAGTGGACATGTTAATTATTTATGGGGAATGTAAAAGAAATGCAGTTGCGGCTACCGACCTTTATGCCCAACGATATCCTGATAGACAATGTTCAGCGAAAAATTATTGTAAACGTGTTAAAAATCAATTCCGAAGAGAGCCCAGTAATCCCGAAGAAAACTTCATTATTGACGAAGGAACGGAAATTAATGTTTTGGCTCAAATAGAAGTTGATACGACTGTTTCTTTAAGGCAAGTTGGGTTTGAATTGGACATCAGTCACCAAACAGCAAGCCGAATTTTGGACAAATACCACTATAAATCTTTTAAATACCAATTGCAACCATCATTTGTACGAAAGTGATTACGAACGTAGGTTGGAATATTGCAATTGGATTTTGTACAATGACGTGCAGCCAAACAATTATTTTTTGTTGGGACTGATTTTATTTTAGGACGAGTCTAGGTTTACAAATTTGGGATTATTTAACCGACAAAATACAAAATACTGATCACAAGAAAATCAAAATTTATTACCGGAGGGTAACTTTCAAGTGCGGTTCGGTTTCAATGTTTGGCTTGGAATAATCGGTAGTAGAATCATTGGTCCAATAATATTTGAAGGACCTCTGACTGGTGCCAGATATTGAGATTCCTGTAAAATGAGATTGAGGACATTTTAGGTGAGTTACCTTTAGACATAGGACAGGGAATGTATTTCCAACAAGATGGCGCTCGTCCCTATAATTCAAGGATAGTAACTGCTTACCTTCAACGAAGATTTGGAGAAAACGTAATTTCGACGAATGATCCTATGAGGTGGCCTCCAAGGTCATTTGATTTAACCCCCCCCCTTGATTTCTTTGTTTGGGATCATCTAAAAAATATTGTCTATGCAACCGCCGTTACAACCCGTGAAGACCTGGAGCTACGAGTAAGACGAGCAATTAATAGCATAACGGCCCAGGAATTGGCGAATGTCAGTCAGGCTATTTATTTTTCGATTGCAACAGACACTGGATCGCTAGATGGCGCCTGCTGACTGTTTTACATGTAGCTATCCTAAAGATACCGAAATGTACTAAATAGTCGAGTGATCCCCGTGTCGGTCGTCACATGCCTACCTTGCACTGACGAGAGCCAACAGTTCGAGACTGCAGTCTGCAAGTGGTGTGTGACGACTGGCACGAGAGCTCCTTTAAGTAGGATCAGTCTTTTGGCTGGTGTTTGTTGCAATCGAAGCATTAGCGTTTTGATGGTAATAGGCAATTATTACACTTAACGCGCCAGACTTGTAACTTGTAATTCAGCGCTCGGCGGGGCACATAGCCCGGAGAGTAGCTGTTGGTTGCAGTCTGGTTACCTTCTTATAATAAAATAAGGATTTTATAGAGAAGTTTGCGACTAAAATATTATGTTTTAATATTCCGCCCTCTAAAAGTACATTTGAACTTTCTTAGTAGGTACTTCCAAAAATATCTTCCGACGGCATTTTTACGTGTAGCACGCGGTTCATGCAAAATATATCGGATTTCGTTACAGCTTCGAAAAATTTCTTTCAATGATTTTTGCTGGCTTTAAACATGATGACTTCGGACAGGTTGGGCAGGTTTTTTGACATTAACACTACATTTATTCAATGACTTCACTTTTTTATAAATACGAAGTTATTTAGCAAAATAATACTCCTTATCAGTACCTATTCTTTTATTATATTTAGTATGGGTAATTTGCTCGAAAAATTTAGGTTAATGGATTCAAATTAATTTTACCCCCCAAACTATTTCATTTTCTTCCACCGCCGCTAACATTTTATCTAGAATTTCTTTACGCCACTGGTTGAATTTGACTTTGGTTATTACCATGAAATAATGATTCTTATTGATATTAAATAACGTACCAAATGTCATTGCTGTAATGCAAAAGGTTTTTGCGATATTAAACAAGAACCTATTTTAGGGCACCACATTCAAAGGGCCCTAACTCACTTAGGACGCAATTTCAGGAACTTTTTATACTGTAATAAATACCTTTGTCTGAAGTTAGACACAAGAATTTCCAAGCATTCTATATATATTATATGAAGTGGCTCGCCCTGATCGCCCAGTGCTCCGCTCACCCATTTATTTCTTTAACGTCTAGTAATATTTTACAGATTTCTCTTATGAAAATAAAAATATAGACATTATTTGTTAAACAACAAGGGTAAATTTCAAACCAACAGGTTGATTTGTTTATTAACAAAATGATAAAACGCAAATGTTAAAATATCACAAAAAAACTTTATTTTCTCAAATTGTTCGCCCCTTCATATACTTTTAAATCGTATAAGAATATTTTATATTTGAAGTCTATTTGCATGTCAAAATGTAAATTATTTATAACAATTTTTTTAAAGTGCAAAAAATGGTCAAAAGTTGAAATTAAAAATATTTCTTTCACTTATCTTAAAGTATTCGTAAAATGCTACAGTTTGAGCTATCACATACATTTGTCAATTTCGATGGTACGATTTCACAATAGTATAAAATTTTAGCAACAATTGCGGTTTTTAACTGTTTCAGTATATATTCTGATTTGAAACTTTATCTGAAAATTGCGCTTTGTAAGACCTACATTTTCCCTTACTTTCCTTGGAGTTTGCCTAATTTCTTCAAAAGAATAATAATTTGTTTTAAAATGCCTAATTTTGTAATATTTAATTTTTTTTAAATAATAATAATCGGAGCGAATTTTAGTTTATAATGTACTTGCTGTACAATAACGGGCATTTTTCATCTTTCATAACCGTTTGTTTCGTAGAACTTATAAATTCCGAGATATTTAAAAAAGATCTATAGAAAACATACTCTAAAAAATTCAGTTGTTTAAATAAATAATACGCCGATCTAGCTGAAACTGCAAAACTGGACTGTAAACTCTACTTGATCCCCTAAATACGTTAAAATAAAAAATTGCCCTATCGAGACAATTTATATTAAAATTCTTATTTGACTTCAGCATAGGCATTCTGTTATTAGATATGTCTCCATGTCTCAACAATATCTTTTCGTGAAGGTTCCATTCTGTAACAAATTATTTTCATTTCGTCATCTAAATTGATTGGTCTACAATATTAAATTACTTTGTAAAACAAATTATTTTACTGGATACTTTAATTTGATATTTGACATTAAATTTAGGATTGCTCTGCGTCGAGAAGTGCTGCAGAATTTAATTGCCAAGATATCGTCGCTCAGAATACAGAGGCCCAAGTGATGGCAAGCGCTTTTATTAAATAATAGTATAAATTTTAATCAGACGGTAAAACTCATTTACAAATGTTGTAGTTATAGGGAGTTTATATGGGGTATGACAAAAAATAAAGCCTGTAGCAACATCTGGCCAATAAGCTAATTAATCAGTTTTTCAAGGTAACCGACAACAATTTGCATGAAATTATCAGACAATTTTACTTTCCAGAGTTCGTTTATTCTACGTCTGATTTTCATAAATTAGCAAGAAATATGGCCTCAATGTTTAAATCAATTTTATTTCCTTGTACACTTTAGATTGATATTCGAAATCAACCAACTCATTATTGATTTTGAATTATTCAATTAATTCCAATATTCCATTAATTACAAATTGTAATTAATGGAATATTGGACAACATATTCTTCAATTCACGCAAATTATACAGTGAATGCCAGAATTGAGACCTTCTTTATGCTTTCATATTTTAAATTTTTTGTTTACTACTTCTTATCTACCAGTAGGTGTTTCATTAAATTTGACTTGTTAGTGCTACTTGTGTAAAATCTTTGTTAATCGTTTTCGGTGATAACATTCCACGGAAAAATTTATTGATGATTCTTATGTACGGTTCAAGTTTTAAATAAGACTTCATTTTATATTAAAAAAATGGTGGCGCCACGCTTTTATTTTTAGTATCATACCATGAATTGATAACCGTATGCCTAACAATAATTATTGTTCTTTCCTTTCTAATACATTTCAATTAAAACTGGTTATTAGAAATGGATTGGTTAAACTTCCCATTAGAAAAAGTATTACTTTACGTTTTGTTGCCCAAATAATTCTGATAATATTGGATATTAAAACATAATATTTTTAGTCGCAAACTCCTTATTTTACTATAAGGAACATAACCAGACTGCAATCAACAGCTACTCTCCGGGCTATGTGCCCCGCCGAGCGCTGAATTACAAGTTACAAGCCTGGCGCGTTATGTGTAATAATTGCATATTACCATCAAAACGCTGATGCTTCGATTGTAACAAACACCAGCCGAAAGACTGATACTACTTAAAGGAGCTCTCGTGCCAGTCGTCACACACCACTTACAGACTGCAAGTTTTGAGCTATTGGATCTCGTCAGTGCAAGGTAGGCATGTGACCACCGACACGAGGATCACTTGATTATTTAGTACATTTCGGTATCTTTGGGATAGCGACATGTAAAATAGTTAGCAGCCGCCATCTAGAATCAGTCTTTCGGCTGGTGTTTGTTGCAGTGTCGAAGCATTAGCGTTTTGATGGTAATATGCAATTATTACACTTAATGCGCCAGGCTTGTAACTTGTAATTCAGCGCCCTCGGCAGGGCACATAGCCCTGAGAGTAGCTGTTGGTTGCAGTCTGGTTACGTTCCTTATAGTAAAATAAGGATTCAATAAAGGAGTTTGCGACTAAAAATATTATGTTTTAATATCCCGCCCTCTAAAAGCACATTTGAACAATATTAGATATGTTTGATTCAGTGACTATTTGTGAGGAGTTTCACAGAGACAGTTTAAACTGCTACAAAGTTAGCTGCTACCAGCTCTGTTTAAATATCTTATACTTGGGCCAACTATCTGGAACTTTTTGGTCTTATCCCCAATCATCGCTGTAAGGGGTGGGCCTGCTTTTTCGTCTACTTCTCTGATAAATGTGAGGGCGTTGTAGGCAGATCTTCCCTGGTGGTGCTGGCCCCTGAGGCTGGGCCGCCTCTTCTGGCGTTCTTCTGTTTCGTCCTTTTTCTATGCCGGCATATCTGCCTCCGGAAGCGTCATCTTCGCGAATGAAAGCGGCTGTCTGGATACCAGGTACATTCTGTCATCGGGATGACCGGTATGGTAGGTTGAATTCTGTAGTTCAGGAATTGCGCAGCCTAAACGCTCCTGCAACAGTTTGGTTCGGTACAAGATTAGGAGAAGTTGGCGTCGAGGTACTGACATCTCGGCGTCATGTCTGCTGTCTTTAGGTTTAGGGATGGTTTCATTATGTCTCTTCTAGCGTACTTCGTGGTCTGGCTGGAAAGAAGTGGATGAGTTATACTCACCGATTATTCAGAATCTGGGACTTCTGCCTCTGAACGTCAGATGGATCATAGTCAGTCGCATCTCTGATCAACGAATTACTGTACTCAACTGCGGGGGCGTAAATTTTCTTCATTCTGTTCTGGATGTCCTCAGTTACTGAGGTGTATTCCAGGTCCCTGAAGAAATAGGCGTTTCTGACAAACCAAGGGGCGTTGACGGTGCACCTGAGTGCGACATTTTCCACGGCTTGGATCATCTTGAGGTAGATCTTCGCTTGGTATCCCAGGCCAAGGTGGCAAAAGTCAATAGAAATCTGATCAGGCCCCTAATAAGCATGAGCACGTTTCTCAGGTTTTGTTGTAGTCTTCACAACATGCGGTAGAGAATCGTCCGCCTTATCATTACTTTTTTTTACTATGGTCACCATAGTCTGTTATAGGCTACGATCCAATATCACGCCAAATTAGTTGACGGTATCGCAGCATTTGATATCGTTGTTTCATTGTTGACTTGTTACACCATTTTGTAAGGATGTATTAATATTTCGAAATTCATTTTTAGTACGATTACATTACATTTCTTTCATTTATTGAAAAAGAGTAGAAGTCACACTTTATAAACTAACCGCTTTTCTTTATAGGATCCCTGGATGACGAACAACAATACTTTGCGGACATTTTACTTGCTATCAAACAAGTTATGAGTTCTCATCTACAAGACATACAAGATAAATATCAACAGAAATTTGAAAAATTAGAGGAAGAAATTAAAAGCAAAGATGAAATTATCACACAATTAAAATCACATATCTGCGAATTAGAAAGAACAGAAGATTCTTTTACAAGTGTGAGTAATATACCATATGATAGTAAGAATAAATTTTAACTTATTTCATTTAAAGGATTCAATAGATACAGTAATCAGCAAAGAAAAGCAGTCTTGGGAAGATCCAACTCATGAAGAGGAAGAAGAATTACAAGAATTGCCAAACCCTCTTCGAGTGTGGTCTTCCCCTCCGCATAATGTCGTGTTAGACATTGATTCTACTACAGGTATATAATTAGTGGATACTATTTTTGATTATATTTATTTTACTTATATATTTTTTTAAATCTGTTTCATAATTCAGGATAAAATAATTTGAGAAAATCACATCAAAACGAAGTCTACATCTAAATACCATTAGAAACGGTTTCCTTTGCGATAATGCTTTTGAACCAAGGAGGCAATACAAAAAATTTGCATATGTTCCTAAATCAACAGGTTGTTTAAACGATAGCAAAGTCGTGAGGTCATTTTACGCAGACCAATAAAGAATGATAAGTGTAACATGTAATAATACATGTCAGGTTGAGTCTGATTTATTCGCCATCTATTGGTTAACACCACATAATAATAGGTCCTTATATAGGCAACACTGCACATACGCAACGAACAACGTACTGTTGTAGTCCGGCGAATTAGAACCTAACTTGCAAGAATTATGCACAAGCGGTTAAAAGCGATTTCTCTTTTCTGTCGTGTCAGTAGGGACATAAGGACCATATTCTGAATGGGAGCCCGTTGAATCAGTCACTTTTAACTTCTGTACAGTCGCGCAAAGCACAGTTTGGGACCTAATGTCATTTTGGTCTATTAATTCCGTTTCAGTCGTCGTAGCGAGATCATTTTTGGGTGTAGATCTATGTTTTTGGGGGGCGAGAAACCTGATTATAACTGTCTCAAGGCCCTGAGGCCCATAGTACTCCCGTTTGAGTACCTAGGGTTTGAACGGGTATGTACTGAAGATGTACCACGGGTACCTGAGGAATATTGTGATGAGTTTCTTTGCCTCCAACCATGAGTTGACGTTTATGAGTCTCGAAAAGATTAAAAGACTATTCTTTAAACGAAGCTTTATTTAATTCTACTGAAATAAATTTCATATTTAGAACAGAGAACACACAAAGAACATTGAAGATTGTCTTCATTCGAAGATGTGTCAGCTACGGGCATTTCTGACCTCTGCATTAATTGCAGGCTATGCCAATTCCTCCTTGTTCCAAGCACCTTTATTCCTTCAGGTGCTCGGAACAAGGAGGAATAATCATCATCATCGGGGTGCCAGATTGTATGTTGTGAACCCTGAGATTTTTGTTTTTACCCTTATTGAACTTCTAGCTTTATCTACCCTTGCTCACAACTGCATTTGCACAGGCTAGTGCATGGCAGTTGGGATTTTCCGCAGCCACCACTTTTCCACATGAGGCTTTGCAGGAACAGGAGATGACCTCGCGGCACGCCCTTCCTGCCGGAGTTAGGATCGTCCACTTGTCCTGAAAGAAGCAAAATACTATTTAACGAGCGATACGACCAGGGTCTTTGCCCTTGCGAATTCGCATTGGAACACGTATACGTTTTCCCATACAATTTGTATTGAAAAAAGGTGTACGTATACGAATGCGAATGGTAAAGGATACTACGGCCCTGAACGATAATTTGTGTATATAATATATGACATTAACTTTACCTTCCATACTCTTTGTGGTGTTTTGGTAAACCCATACAATGCAGGGTCGGGAAGAACGACTCGTCAGACTCTGTCCCCATATATGGTCCGCCTGATAGACAGCTCTCTGGGTATGCAGATGGAGAGGGGGGATATTTTCTGTCTCTACCCTTGCTGAATAGGTGAAGACGGGCGGTATTGACTTCTTCATCTTCTGAACACCTGTCATACCGACATACCTTTCCAGTACGAGTAGGGCCTGCTCAATTTCATCCAAGGAAGGAGCTTTGGACAAACATTCAAAGATGGGATTTACTGCAGAAAAATCTTTCCCGCTAGAGCTGTTCTTTTTCCATTGCTGTCGCTACCTGTGAAGGTATGGGAGAAGAAAAGACCCAAACATTTTTCTGACCCAAGACTCTGAATAATAGAGGAGATATCCAGCAAGCGATAGGACTTGCTGGCACCCAAGACAATCCATATGGATTGATAGGTAGAACATGCAAAAGGGCAGTTTGTGTCGTCCGTGCAGATCAAAATATGGTTGTGTGCTTCCCTACAACCATCAGCGATGTGGAGGATCTGCTTCTTCATGGACGCAGGGCATAAGATTCGTCAGGTCAGACTGAAGTGAGGAGATGATCTCCTGTTTTCGGGTAACAACAACTTTCCCTCTGAAAGACACAGAACCAATGAAATTACTCAAGAATAAAAACAGCTCTCGTTTATTCTCATCGTCTCTGAAAAATTCACTCCAATTTTTAGGGGTAACTTTATCCCCTTCTACTCTGCGCCTAATGCCAGTTCCTCGCTTCAAGCGTGCGGCAGCCTTCAGAGAGTCAGCATGATAGTTATCAAAAACTACGTCAATCCAACGAACTGATCCAGTAAATTGATTACTGATGTAAGTTACGAATTTATTTTTGGAACAGAAGAAAGTTTCCCAGGCTAAGGAGGCAGAAAATGTACAGCAGCAGCACCATCAATTACTATCATTTCAGTTTCAGCAGAAGGTATGGACATGTCAACTTGGTCGTTAGTTACAAGGCAATCTAGCAAATCTGACTTTTTGTCGAAATATAAGTCACTGTTGTCTGACAGGGAAGGAGGGTAGGCCTGATTTTCATGGCAAAAGATGTCCTCAATGTCTCCCTGGCGCACTTGACAAGCAATGAATAGTTTGGAAAATAGACTTCTGTCACATTTTAAGAAGGCAATTTGAAGCTGCTGGCGGGATTGTTTGACATTCATGGAGTCATTGCTGAAGAGTAAAACTTTATTCTTCTTCGTGTCATTAATCGGAATCCTGAGCGCTACAATTCAACTTTGGAAAAACTCGTCTGCCTGAGACTGCCCTAACGCCACGGAGAGACGCTGCGGCAGATGGATCCATGATGCGGCGTGTGTCAAGAACGAGGAGGTCTCCGCTAGTATCTGAAAATGGGTTTCCTATTTCTGACATGATCTTAATCAAGAACTGGGCATCTTTGAGAAAACGCTTCCGTTTCGCAGGCACGTCCTCATGGTGTCTCTATTTGCCGGGTTTGATCCTTGTCGGGGAAAAAAACTTTTTCATTTTTTTTAGGTTGTTTTTTTAAAGTTAGTTGAAAAAAAGAGAGAATTGGGGTTTGGTTTGGCTACGAGATTGGTTTTTTCGATTTTATTTAAGGTTATGTACTATGTAACATGGCCTCAGGGCCTTGAGACAGTTATAAATAAGTTTCTCGCCCCGAAAAACAGATCTACACTCAAAAATGATCTGCGACTGAGACGAGATTAATAGTCCAAAATGACATTAGGTCCCAAACTGTACTTTGTGCGGCTGTATAGAAGTTAAAAGTAAATGATCCGATGGGCTTCTGTTCTGAATATGGTCCTTAGGTCCCTAAATCGCTCTTAACCGCTTGTGCATGATTCGTATAGCAATTCGCCGGACTATTGCCTATACCTTACATCTCCCTTTTTACAATTTAAAGATCTAACATTTTTGTCAGTTTCACTACTCTTACACTAGGATGTAGTTGCTGGTAAAACGAAATGATTCTCCTAGGTTGATAGTCCTCACAGTTAGCATCTAACATCTGCAATATGCTATCTCTCTCTCGCTTCCGTTTCTGCGGCATTTTCATTGACACGGTAATTCTTATCAATATCACTACTATTTCTAAACAAATTTTGACATCATCATTCTCTTTCCTCCTTGCTTTTACGTTAGAGTTGAGTGAACAATGGTTATTGCTTGATTTATTTACTTTTATAAATTTTCCATTTCTAACTAGCACAGAAGAACCATTATTCAATCTTACTCTATACCTATCTCCTATCATTAATTTTATCTAGGACTACCTCTGGCATCCATTCTGACTGGAGTATTTTTTGAATATAAAGAGAGCGTTTTAATGTATATTTTGTACAAGTCAGTGCGTAATTTTCTCGACATAAAATCTGAGCTGGTGAGTAATCACCGTCTATTGGTATATTACGACAACGTAATGAAGCTAAATTAATGTCTTTACTGTCTTTATAAACGTTTTCAATGATTGTTTGGATGTATCTGTCACTCTTACCATTGGGCGATGAAAAAATATGTTGAAAATCTCAATAGATCGTAAATCGTTTAAATTTTACAGAGGAGTATTGAGGGCCTCCATCTAAAACTGTGGGAATTTCATGATGGATCCAAAGATGGGTGTCATTACACGAACTATTTTAGTAGTTAGTAAAAACTGGGTCAGAACCTAGTTTTTCTACTTCAATATACTTTGAAAAATAATCTATTAAAAGTAGATATCTTTGCCTTCTTAATTCTAATATGCCAGTACCTACTTTATACCATGGTATTTGTGGTATCTCATGTGATAGTAATATTCGGACGTTTGTGAATTACCGTACTTTTGACACACGACTTTCATTCATTATGTGCTTGATTTCATTTGCCATTGTTGGCCAGTAAATTGATTCGGTTGCTAACTTTAAACTTTTATTAATGCCTATGTCGCTAGAGTGTACCCTGCTTAACATTTCTTTCCTCAGATTTTTAGGGTTAACGATCCTTTGACCTTTAAAAGTAACATTATCAATTACTGTTGATTCACTTGTGACTTTACAAAATAACCTTATATTTTAATTATGGTTTTACTATTATTTGGCCATCCATCATTTACAGTTTGCTTTAATTCTTGCCAGCTTTAATTTCTCGAGCATTTTTTAAAACACGTTAGCAGCTCATGATTCCTTATATGTTGCATAACCGACATAAACATTCATTCCTCAGGAACAAACGTATTGGAAAATCATCGCTGTAAAGCATACCAGCCTGACGTGTACTGTTTGTCCACTATTTACCAACAAAATGCAACATCCTTTCCAAAAAAGTATATCTATTTTTAAGTAGATGTATTTACAACAATTTACCAGTTACATTTTTTTAACGCCAATCAAAGATATTTACACAATACGTTCCCACTTGGCATTTCTACTCGAGCCCATTGTCTTTTTAATTATATTAAAATTTTGTGAGAACCTACAATGTTGTAGAAGCAATTTATTTCAGCGGGCGGATCTTCCTGTTAAATTAATACATTATCAGGATTTGCATTGAAAGCACACTAGTTTTTACAGTTTATATTAAAAGCATATTGTGGATCTATATTTTACTAAGTAAATCTATATATTTTTTATATTACAATGCGGATAATTACTTAGCTGTGTTCTACTCATTTCAGAACACTTTACACAAGTATTCTGAAAAAGGCAATATTTAATTTGTTTTTGTTTAGATACCGATTCTGACGTGGGTGAAACATCAGAAGCTGAGCAAACCGACTGTGAATCTGGTGAGTATGAAAACTCTAGTACCAATTGGGAAATCGAACTACTCGCAGCACAAATACGTGAAAGGAGATCGGCTAGTCTGGATCACAGTGTAGGAAGACCTCTACGTAGAAGATTCACAAAAGGCTCATCGATGGATTCGAATAATGATTGATATATACAGATTTATCATGTTGTGATAGATGCCTATTAAATGGAAGAGTTTTATCCAGAGATATTTAGTTTCTACTAGATTTTTCTAAATAAAATTCCTCAGTGTTTTGAGCAAGCAGTCTACACTCTGAATACAAGTGAAAATCTGTCATAATGAATAATATTTAACAGTTAATTTGGCCTTGCAAACCACACATAAGTAACAAAATGTCCGTCGTTTAAATGATTTATCAGATAAAAATTATAATGTAAACTAAAAATTACTATTCAATTTGTTCCCTTAAAAATGATTTCCTGGATATGGGATATTAAATATCAAGCAATCATTCTAAAAAAACTGTTTCTTGGGTATATCAAACTTATTAATTTGAATATTTTAATAAGATCTTTCAAAATAACATTAATTCACAATTTAGAAATTCTATTACAGTACTAAAATCACTAAAATATCAATAATGGTTAAAATAAAAATAAAATTTGCAACAGGATTCTACTCTGATTTTGGTCTATCTTTACAAAGCTTCTCTCTAAGATATTGGAACTCCCAATGTGAAATAACACTAATACACCTAAAACCCCAAAATATCTAAAGTTTGATAAAAATAGGATTATTTAATTTTTAGTTAATATCAAATCCTTCATGTTCTTTTAACATTTTTTTTGTTTTGTACCACGTATATCCTCTTCTAGAAAATAACCAAGGACGAAAAGAGCAAATACTAATTGACTTTTATATAATATCAGGCTCTTCGCCATATCATTATTCTAATGAATATACCTAAACAATCCTAGTTAAAGTAATTAGCAATTTAATTTTCTTAACAAATTGTCTTAAGTGCTTCCTGAAACAAATTTTTCAATTCATATTTTGAAGGTGTGGGTCTTAAATAACTCACATAAAGTCAGTGACATTTATAATTTGTGAATTTAAGAAACGGAAATTCTTAGTCCGTTAAATATTAACTTCCTATTGTCTTTAGGAAAAGCTTAATTCTTAAGCACGTCCAAATGGTCTCTAAATAATATTAACTTATGCAGCATTTTATGCGTAAGGACTATTTTCATTGCTCACAATTGGGACCTTGTTTTTTCTACAGAATAAGTCAGATGAAAGGGTCCTATGGTTTACGCTACAGGTAGTACAATTGTTATCTGGAAAAATCTGACAAGTATTCAGGTAATATATGAAATTATAAAATTTGTGAAATTGACTTCGTCTCTCAAATACTTTCAAATTCTTTCTGTTAATATTAGATAATCAAAAGGCTTCTTTAGCCAATAATTCGTGACAGTACAATGTTTTTCAACAAGAAGGTATTTGTAAAAATTTAATATATTTATTAAAATGTAATCAAATTTCATAAAGCAGTTTTTTAAAATTTTTAAGTATTGATAGCAGAGCAGACTTTTTTCTGTAAATATTATAGTTTAGTAGTGTTACTCCAGTGAGTGTGAATCTATAAAATCAACATATATTATACAATTCTACAATATCAAGAATTAAACTAGTCATTCAAGTTACTTTTTTAATGTATTTTAAATTATCATGTTTCTAAAAATGAGCTTGTCCCCTTTTTTTCACTAAGTACTGTTCATTTCGTTTTTATTTTACAAGAACAGAGTGAGGATTGCTTAAACTAGGTGACGTCTAATCGCAGATAGTATTTCTGCCAGTTTTACTGAAC
Source organism: Leptura quadrifasciata (assembly GCA_963675555.1). Taxonomy (NCBI): domain Eukaryota; kingdom Metazoa; phylum Arthropoda; class Insecta; order Coleoptera; family Cerambycidae; genus Leptura; species Leptura quadrifasciata. Next base: position 48,380,340 of record OY776680.1, on the reverse strand, counting down.
ATTTTGTTTTAAATATCGATAATAATGATCTCATCTTTAAATATCTTTACCAAAATTGTAAATCTGGTGGCGATACTACACTCAAAGAAGACTGTGACTAATGAAATATAGGAAAATTGACAGTTATTGGCAACCGCTCAAAATAAATGCCAATAATAATACAGAAAGTATTACAACCGTGCCAATTAATAGAAAGAAACGAAGTGAGAAAAGAAAAAGTATTACTGAGTGAGCTACTTTTCCAGCTCACTCTTTAAGAAAAATCGGATTTAAAAATGCTTATCTTTCACGTACAGTGTGACTTTTTTACCAGGTAAAATATTGTATGTGAAAGAGAGGCATTTTAATGATTCAAGATCCGCAATACTAATTTATTAAAAAAAAATAAGGCAGTATTTAATAACAATAATATAAATTATAATAGAAAACTGACCATTTTAGCAGATGTAAAGTAATAAATATAATGTAGATACAAATTAAGATAATATTAAAATAGTGATTAAATTGTAAATTATATAATATATAAAATTATTAACAATAAATTGATTAAAATATGGGTTAGTTTCATTTTCACAATTTTATGCAAAACACAAAATTTTAAACAAGGGCATAATTTAATGCCCGTATAGAAATATTTTATTTATACGTGATGGGGCAATAGTGTGTCCTACTTCGATACCACGAGTTCTATGACAGCTACAAAAAACGAATAACTTTCCTTCATTTTCATAAATATCCGTATGAAAGCGGATATAGAATTTCATATTTCTTAGATTTTTCGGATTTCCGGATCTGTCGCGATTCTAGAAATCTACTGTGAGAATTGTTTGCAGAAAGGTTTCTTAATAAAACTCATTAATAGACCTCTACTTTGTTTTATTTTTTAATTTTCAGTGTTTATAAATGACAAAAAAAATTAAAAATGGGAAAGAAGAAAAATAAATTTATGGATATAAATTACCATTTTCTTTATCTTCGTATCAAATATCCATTAAGAATTTTTTGATTAATTTAGAACCATATACCATTGGAGAGTATTTCTCTAAATAATATAGGGATATCACTATTAATTAAATCATGACGTCATTTCATTTTATGTTTCTACCTTTTATTGTAAATATAAATTGTAAAACATTCCTTGAAATAAAGAAATATTATTATTATTATTAAAATATTTTTTCTTAATTTTCATAAATCCTTTTAAAATTTGTTTTTTCGGTATAGATATATTATTTAGAGTTGTAGTACCATAGTAAATTGCCCTGAGAGGATCACCCCTGAGAAATTAGTTAAGGGGTTGATAAATAAACTACTACTTAAAAATATCTGTTGAAAAAATTTAAAAGAATAAATGGCATGCATGAAATCACATCCACATCCAATGGACACTCAATGGACTCCAGTGGATGTCTAGTAGAGACAGTTTGCCACATGAAATGGACATCCAAAACTGGTCCACGTATGCACCAGAAATGGATGTTAATGAACGTCCATTGGGTGTTCATTGTTTGTCTGGTGGACATCCAATGAAAGTCCATTGGACCTTTTGTGCTGTTTAGGAATGTAATTTTTATGTTTGTAAATATTAAATAACAATAGTATAAGTATCTAATTTTCTAAATATTTTTCAAAGTAAATAATTGAGAAAAAAATGAATGAAGCTTTTTAAACTTCCTTTTCTCCTTCTCCTGGAGAGTAAGGTAAGCAAATTGCTGGGTATATATTTTTATTTTTTATATACATCAATAGAAAATCTAATGCATGAAATTATGGCTTTTGTAATACCTTTTGGAAGCTAAATAAATTTATTAATTTCCAAAAGACGGAATTATAATGGTCGTAATTTCGTGCATTAATTTTTTTTCTTGATGTTTTATACAAAAAACAAAATAAAAAATTATGTTCATATAGCAAATTCGAAATTTCTGCTGTAACAATTCAAATTCGAAAACCTTTTAAACGTAAATCATTTTTCTTTCAATTATTTGCTACGAAAAATTTTTAGAAATTTAAACTAATATTTACAAAATAAAAATCACATTGAAATGATTTTTTAAAAATTGTACATTGGAAAGGTATTAGGTAAGTGCCAATAAATACAGAACACATATATAATTACCGATATATTTTATATAATATAAAATCATTTTTATATTCTATATTAGTTTTTACTTTCAAATATGTTCAATTTGTCTTTTCTTTCTCTGGCGTACATTGACTTTCCTTTCTCTGGCTCGCCTCAACGATTTTCTTATGTATTCTTCTATGTCTTTCTTCATTACTTTACTGTGAAAAATTTCCGAAGCCCCTGAAACAAATGAGGAATCAGAAAAAATATATGTGATTAGTCTAAAAGAAAAAAATCATTCATTTATAAAAATTACGTTTTAGCCCACTGTGTTATTTGCAGATTTTCATCGAGAGATTGATTAGAAACCGTATCATTTTCATTCGAGTTTGTATCTACCGAATTTATGCTACTTTCATCCGAAATATAAATAGGTGATGGTACACTAGTATTATTGCAGTCAATGTCAGAATCAATGATCATTCTGCAGTGTATGCACTTCTCGATTTTTAATTTTTTTTTTTATGAATACATTAATAAGAGAGTTATATGAAGCGTTTGTGACTAACGAAACGTTGCGCAAATGTATAATCGAGGAAATTGACGGAAAATTGGAGCGAATGTGGGTGGTGGGTGAATAAAGAAGAGTGGAAATACGACGTTTTTAGGTCACTTTGAAACGATTGGCATTTTAAGGCGAGGGTAAATAAGATAAGAGTCATTGCAGCATTATATCTACTAAATACATCTTACCTAACCTAACCTAACCTAACCTAACTTTTTCGGTTTGCAATAACCAATAAGTAAAGGACCCAAAAAGAATAAAATACAAGAATTTCAAGTCACTTTCACATGAAAAGCATTTAAACAGTCATTTCAGGGCAACGAAGCATCATGACTAATTTGAATGTTTATTGTGCTACGACGGAACTCAATGAAATCAATGAACTGCAGTAATAAGCAATCAAACATAAAATAACTTTTTCAATGCTAATCTTTCAAAATGACCTAAAAACGTCGTATTTTCACTCATTTTTACACACCCGGTATCCCTACTCACTCCATTTTCTTCGATTTCATCGATTACTAAATATTTGCGCAACGTTTCATTAGTCACAAACGTTTCATATATCCACAAAAAAAACTCAAAAATCGAGAAGTGGATAAACTGCAGAATTACCGAATCAATAGTTAAATTTCTCACGATTGCAGGCACACGCGTATCAAAATCACATATATTAAATTACTTTCTAACTCTGATATAGAATAGTTATTTTTTGTGTCTGAATTTAACTTTAGAATTTTGTAATATCTCTTTGACACTTTACGCATTTTGCAGGGTTATTTATTAAAAGACAATATAAAATGTACTTACCAATAAAGTGCTCCATCAGAACAAATACGTACCTATAATGGTTTTATATAGGTACACTGAACAATAAAAATAAATGTATATCATACAATTAACTAATTAACAAAATCGAAGCTTTTTGGCTTTGACTAATTCCAACACACATGACATTCGACAGATAGTAATAATAGTACTGCAGATGGGCGCACATCGGTGGCGCTAGTATCTAACCGATTTGTAACGAATAAAACAAGCCCGCCAAGTTAAATGAATTAGCGGCGGCCGTCCTCAAAAATAACGCTTATATCTAAAGAATTATAAGAATCCTGCTGACCGGTGAAGCAGGTTTAATTCGAGCCGGTTGTTTTAAAAAGTGCCTCATCACGAGCCGATCCCGATATGTAAAAATATGGGTAAATTTATGTTTATTATATATATCAAAAAACTAATTATATGGACATTAAATGGACGTCCAGTAGATATCCATTTATTGAAGTCCATTGGATGTCCAGAATATGTCCATGGTCCTTTGGTTGAATACTATGTCCAGAAATTTAATCATATGGATATTAAATGGATGCCCAATGGCTGTCCAGTGGATACATGTCCAATGGAGTCTTTAAGTCCAATGGATATCTAAAATATGTCCGTTGACATCTGGGCCTGTAATGGATATAAAATGGATGTCCATTGGACGTCGAGTGTTTATTGGGTGTAAATAGAGATTGAAAAACTGGCTCATAGTTTGTAAACAAATTTTCTGGGAAGAGTTTTTCAGTTTGTTTCCTGCAGTAATGCGATGGCAATTTAGGGCTGTTCCTCAAATAGGTCACTAAATGTTCTTTTTTCTTGAATGTTCTTGAAGTTTCACTCATTTCTGTATTTTTCTTTTCTTTTATCGGATGAATTCCTGCATTATATTTTTTCCATTACTCAGCTTCTCACTGACAACTTACCTAGTCCAAAAGTATTTAAAATTTTTTTTTTAAATACTTGTCTTCTGGTTGCTTCAATTTTTAGGTGATACATCAATTATTGTGATATATCATTATTGATATGTCAGCTTCTGTTCTGTTCTTTTTCTAATATTATTATTATTATTAGCCGTTACTCGAGTGCGAGTATAGAAATGTTACAGTCGATAAATTGCGTACAATAAAAAACAAGTAAAAGATGTAGTCTATTGTAATTCCCATTCATCTACGGTGCACACGACTATGGCTATAGAGGCCAATTCGGGAGAGCACATGTCGACCGCAAACAGGACAAACATAGACCTGGTTAGGTCTTGGATTCGGCCTTCTTGCAGCAACATTTCCTTGATAGCTGGCCACAACCCCTCGCCATTCGGTTCTGTCCGCTGCAAGTTGTTCCCATTGCTCGTCTGGAATACCGCAGGATTTTAGATTTTCATGGAGAACGTCATTGAACCTCTTTCGTTGACCGCCACGCCTTCTTCTACCGCTTAGCAATTCACCATAAAGTGTACATTTAGGAAGGCGGTTATCATGCATACGATGAACGTGACCTGCCCATCTTAGGCGTGCTCTTGAAATAAGCACCTCAATTGGAAGGCTGTTTGCTCTCCTGAGTACTTCCACGTTTGATATGTGATGGAACCAACGGATTTTCATCATACTTCTGAGGTGTCTTTGCTGAAAACGTTCTAATTCTTTCACATGACGACGGTAAGTGACCCAGCTTTCACATCCATATAGCAGTGTTGGAATGACAACTGCTCTGTAGACAGCCATTTTCGTTGACAAAGCAAGGTCGTGGTTGTCAAATACTCTCTCTCTAAGTCCCCAGAATGCTCTAGATGCAGCGTTAATTCTATTGCGAATCTCACTGTCCATGTTTGCTTTGTCATTAACAACGTTGCCTAAGTAATTGAACTGATCCACCACTTCAAGAGAATTTCCGTTAAGTGTAATGTCTATTTGGTTCACTTGATGAGGAGTTGACATAATCTTTGTCTTTCCAATGTTGATTTTAAGTCCCAAAGAATCATAACTTTGGGCATACACATTTAAAAGTTCTTGAAGCTCTTCCGGCGTAGAGGCTAAAAGTGCACAGTCATCCGCATACTGGAGATCACAAATGAATCGTGTGCGTGTCTTCGTGAAAGCTCTAAAGCGCCCTATGTTAAAGAGACCGCCATCAAAACGGTATCTGAGACCTATTCCTCTGACTGTCAGTTTGTTGTCAACAATAATTGTTAGAGCAGTGGTAAACAAATTAAAGAGTAGGGGTGCCAGGACACATCCCTGCCTAACTCCAGTGAGAGTTTGGAAAGGTTCGGTTGCCTCATTATTATACATAACCTGGGCGTTGTTGTTTGTATGTAGACTGCGACATACTTCCACAAATTTTCTAGGGATACCTAAGCGGAACATAATTTTCCAGAGCACTTCCCTGTCCACCGAGTCAAACGCCTTGGTTAAATCAATGAAGGCCATGTGAATTTCTCCTTGATGTTCGAGTGCTTTTTCTTGAAGCTGTTTAAGTGTGAAGATTAAATCCGATGTGCCTCGGTTTGGTCTAAAGCCACTCTGTGTTTCAGGAAGTAACTTTTCCATAACAGGTGTTAGCCTATTTGCCATCGCTTTAGTGAGTATCTTCCCTCCAACAGCCAGGAGAGCTATACCCCTGTAATTTCCACAGTCCGCAGCGCTCCCTTTGTTTTTGAAGAGGTTGATTAAAAGTGTATCACGAAACTCCTGCGGAGCTTGACCACTTTCCCACACGATATCAAACAGTTTTTTGAGGTAGGGTATGAGCTCTGACGACACAGCTTTAAAGATCTCAGCTGGGAGTGAGTCGGCGCCGGGAGATTTGTTATTTTTTAGCTGCCCAATGGCGGTTAAGATCTCTTCCGTTGTTAGTGGTTTATCTAAGTCTTCGAAGGTGTCATATTGAGGGATAAGATTTATAATATCGTGATCGGCTTGACTTTGCTGGTTAAGAATGCTAGAGTAGTGTTCTTTCCATCGGGCTCTTATTTCCTGGTCTTCTTTGAGGAGATTTCCATTTAAATCTTTAATAGAGCACATATTTTTCCGACTGGGGCCGTACACTGCTTTTACTCCTTGAAAGGAATTCCTGTAGTCGTGTGAATCGGCGTACCTTTGAATTTCTCTGGCCTTGCTTGCCCACCACTCGTTCTTTATTCTTCTGATTTCGCGTTGCGTTTCATACTTAGATTGGGTAAAAGCTTCTGCTTTTGATGAGTCGTTGGGGTGGTTGCTAGCGTTTTGGAAGGCAGTATGTTTGCGGTCAAGAAGTTCTTGTATAAAAGCTTCATTATCATTGAACCAGTCCTCCTGTTTTTTACTTGCTGCAGTGCCAAGAATTTCCTCACTCGCACTTTTTAAACTGTCTTTAATTTGTGTCCAGGTAGCAGCGACAGAATTGGTTTCTTCTAGTGCACTCAAATTCTCTTGAACTTTTTGCTTTAGCTGTTCGACGGTTTGTTGGTCACGCAATTTATTAATACAGAGACGGAGTCTGCGTTTTACTTGAGTTCTTCGGTGTTTGGATCTCATAATAATTTTCATTTTAGAGACAACAGGACGATGATCGGTCCAACATTCGCTATCAATGCGCGCCTTTGTAATTTGGACGTCCTTGAGATGCTTCCTACGTACGATAACATAGTCCAGTAGATGCCAGTGACCTGATCTGGGGTGACGCCAGGTGCCTTTAAATTTATCCTTTTGTCGGAAAATGGTGTTTGTTATAACTAGATCATGTTCGGCGCATTTAGTTAGGAGTAGTTGACCGTTAGCGTTCATGTTGCCCAAACCGTTCTTGCCTATGATGCCTGGCCAGGTGTCTGCATCTCTCCCTACTCTAGCGTTAAAATCGCCAAGAATAACGAGTCGTTCCGTTTTAGGTATTCTACAGAGGGTTTCTTCCAGCTGTTGATAGAAGCTTTCCTTGGTTTCGTGATTTTTTTAATAACTGTTTAACAGTCAACCAATGAAGAAACATATACTTTGCGCTGATCACAGTTCATATCACTCCAGAACTTTTCATACTGTGTTATGCTTTCTTCCTTTTTTATTTCATTACAAAATCGTTTTGTAGATTTTTTTTTAACACCTCTGAATTTCTTGATTTTGCTCGCGCTTCTTACTGTGTCATGATATACTTTGTTACTGTTTTTCTATATCCAAGACGACCTTTCATCCTCAATTTTTTATTTTTTTCAACTTTCCATTGTTTAGAATCTGCTGTCCTTTTTCTTTTTAGTTTGGGTTTAACTAATCTCGGCAATGGTAGTAAATCAGAATCATTATAATCTTCATCACTTTTCTGGACATTATTGTTATTTCTTGGACTCTTATCATCATTTAGTTCTTGTGGTACAAAATCGGATTTACTTTCATTTAAGTCATTTATTTCTTGTCGTATATTCGTAGCGTTATTTTCATCTAATCCAGTAATTTCTTGTGGTTCATTATCTGTGTCACTCTTATCTAAAACACTTATTTCTTGTTCAACGATAAGGTTGGTCTCCGTATCCATTTCAACATAATAATAAGCAGGATTTTTTAATTAGTGGAACATTTTTCAAGTAAGTCTCCATCGTTTTCAATGATGCTAAAAGTTTGAGTGACACAGCTAGGAATGGACACTAAGCCTGACTGCATGTCATGCCCAACATCTTTATCAATTTCCAAAACAATGTGGTGACTATGCGATGTTATGGAATTTTGGTCACTATTATTTACATTGTGAGATTGTTCTAAAAATAAAATGCTAATACACAACCCACCACGCTTAATATTTTTTTAAGCAAAATAGTTATTTATAGCTTTTGTCCATAGTTAAAACTGATCTGAATATATCCTGTCTCCATATTAAACAAAAAGAAACTTACCCTGAAATCTCACTCCATATTCATTTGTTCTAAAAGCCTCCATGATCTCCGCATCATTAATCATTCTTGTATCTATTCCATTTTATGAAACTTTATTGTCAAAACTCAATAAATAAATATAAAATTCGGAAAAGATAACCGTTGCTTTCACAGCTGTCAAATCCGTATATTACTCGTATATCCCTCCCACATGTAACATTCCCGCCAGAATACCACGTATCTCTAAACTCTCTACAAGGTCATGGAGGTACGAGTTATTTGAGTGTTTGCTGTTATACGAGGTATTCTTTCAATCTTGGAGGTACAAGCTATTAGGAACTGTTGGGCATAGAGGTGGACATCAATTAAAATAACAAAGTAAATTTTGACAAAAGTAGAGATAAGAGGTATTGTTTCTTAACCATCGAACAATAGTTTATACAATTGTACAGAGGGGTATGGTGATTGGTCTTTATTATTGGAACAATCGATGTGCTGGTATACAAAATTTCTGCTGTAACAATTACTGAAAAATGCTTTCTTTGGGTATTTAGCAGATAACATTCAAAATCTAACATGAAAAACTCTTTATAGATACTGTTAATCTAAATCTGATCACTCTAGCACATCAACAAAGTTAAATCATTGAAAAGATTATATATAGGAAACTTTGACGGCAAATCAATTTCGGTTATCTACCAAAACTGATAACTGTGCATTACATACACATATAATAATAAATAAAAATAATAAAAATATCATGAAAATAAAAATGTAGTAAGAAAATTACGATAGACTAAAAATACCACTAATTTCTATAAAAAGAACTTAATTCATTGCCACCCACCAAGGTGCCTAATGTGCGTTTCCAAAGCGATTGAATATAATGCCTTACAACTTGCGACATACTACGTCTTCAATCGGAAAATGCAAACAACATTAATCCCATAGAAGGGACCATAATGCAGAGCTGTCGTATATCACCAGCCGCAGACTAGTTTAGAGCTTGTTAGCTCTCATCAGTACGGCATAGGTGAATACACGACAACCCTCCAGTCTATCAAATTACAAACAGTAACGTCCGCAAATTGTGAATGGCAGCATATGGTGGCGACTTATTGCAATCTGAGTCGGCGACGTATTCGGACTAAGTTATATTTAACAAAATATAAAGAAAACGCAAAATGGATTAATTATTATGAGAATACAAACGCGCGTTTCCAAAGCGATTGAAAATAATTCCAGGGCTTATGCTTATGCCCTGAAATTATTTTCAAGATTTTTGTTTGCATTTTCCGAATTGAAGACGTAGTATATCGTCTTCAGTAGGAAAACGCAAACAAAAATCTGCTTGAAATAAGGGGTAACTAAAGGCTATCCCTACGGCTATTCATAAGTCAACGTGTTGGGCTAATATAGGAATCAAAAATCCAATGAATTTCTTAAAGAAAGACTTTATTTAAATAATATAATATACAGGGTCCGCCACTTAAAACTCCCCAGACCAGTAACTTCTTTATTTTTTAAACGACGGCCGTGTCCAGCATCTCAAATTGTAGGTATTTTTAAGTACATATACAGAGATATTAGAATTTTTTTTTTAATTGTTACGAAAATAAACTTAATTTCGTGTTGAAACAGAATTGCTATAAAATTATTGTGAAATTGAATTATTAAAAATTACGTACTTATAATAGCGGTTGTTCTATTTCTAACACTTATCGTTACATTTGGAACTTCTGTCGTAGCCTCTGCAGTCGTGACTTTCTGTTATTTACATCCTATGCGCTTTGTATTTAAAAAGATGGAAAATTCTGATGTCTTTGATAAATACCTAAATTAATGATGTAAACGACAACATTCATGATTTGAATTATAGGTCCAGTATTAGACTACATCCAAAAAAAGAAAAGGTAACTCTCTAAAACTAACAGGTAAACCAGATTTACAAGCTTTGTGAGCAAGACGGAGTTTAGCTGAAAATACATGAAAAGCTAAATAACTTCGAAATATATTTTAACCGAAATTTGTTAATTTCGGTTAAAATATATCGGGATCAAAATGATGCTACTGAGGTCCCCTATCAGCTTGCACCGAGTGGTCCGTCCCTGCATATAAAAATCCACGTTATTCTCGAATGTGCTATATGAAAAATACACTACAATATCTTTTGTTATTGATAGAGTTGAAATAAAAAAATAGTCAATTAAAACTTATAATTTTGTATCATTTAAAAAATATATAACCTATCCCACAACTTTAGCGTTGCGCGGGAAGAATTTGTGCTTTATTGCTTTATTGCCTCTCCTTTCTTGTTGATTAATTAATGTGTACCTACCATTATACCAAAAATAAGGCGGGTGGGGCAATTTTGTTCGGCATATTTCAGGTACAGATAAAAAGAGATAGACAACTACCACAAAACTACCCAATAAAGTTAATGTGATTAAACTATGTACCTATCTTTAAGCATGTTGAAAACATTATGTTACAGTTTCACTTCAGTAGGTAAATTTTTACATTTCCTAAAATAATTTGATCCCAAATAAATAAAACAAATTGACTACAAAGTAGCAATTCTTTATTACAATGTATTAATTGATACATTTTTAATATTGCATTAAAGTAAAAATCTGATTTGCATTACATCTTATTTGAAAAACTACTAGGCTATTGAATAATTTATTTGTCTACATATTATACAGAACAACTACGAAAATTAATCAATTTATGTATCAAGGGAAATTTATGTATGAAATAGAAATTCACAAATATTTTAAGTAATTTTAGGTAATTTACTATATTTTGTATTGTTTATACTTAAATTCCCCACAATTACTTATTATTCTGTCCTAGAGACAGAAAATATTTATGAAACACTTAAAATTTTTTGATATTGTACCATATTACAATTAATAGATTATTATTCATCTAAAAACTTGCAAAAAAAGTATACAATGCAAGCAATATATATATATACAGTTTCAATATGAGGCACTATTTTTTGAAGAAAAAAATAAAAAACATTTATGCTAATGATAGTTAGCGTCCACGTCCATAGAAACGAAATCTCAAATAACTATATTCAGATTTTCTGGAGGTAATATAAATAATAATTCACATAATAAGGTTTCTTTTAAAACCTATATTATTTCGTTCACTGAAAGTTTATGTCTCGGTGACTATGCCCTAAAAGCCATTAGAGGATAAGTCATTAAAGAGTACTCCCACACAATAACAGTAAAATTGTGCCCAAATGCAATTTACAGATATTAGTCATGATAGAGTTTCGTTCCTGCCTGACAGCTAAAAGGCTATGTATTATTGGTCTAATTTCTTTCTCATCTTTTAACCAATCGATTCGATGCAAATTTTGCACAAATATTTTTTACATTATACAGTTTATTGAAAAACAAAGAACTCTGTACGCCTCTTTCTTCTACTGATAAAATATCAGTATAAAAATTATTTTATCTATTATTTTACCTGCCGACAACCTTCCGGATGACACCCTTTGGAGTACTTAATCAAGATATTTTCATAATATATATGTCTATGCCTAACCCATACTGTATTCGCATTTCATCCATTTTGCTGTGGTAGAATAGGGTAAAATAAATAGAATTGAGGATACAGGATGTTCACTTTTTCTATGGGATTGTGTTGGTAAATTTTAAACCCTAAAAACACATTTTAAACCAGTTAAACAAATGAAAAGGTGTGCATTCTAAAGCTCTGTAAGAAGTTTTTTTACATATTTTAAATAATTCCAGTAGTTTCTGAGATATTCTGAAAAGAGTAAAAATACCCAATTTAAATTTTTGCCAGTAACTCGTAAATTATAGGATTTAGAAAAAATCTTTAAGTAAAAGTTGAAAGGTATTCCGTTACCTATTTAATGCTCTCAAATTTATGTTATTATCATTTCGACGATTTTCACCCACACTTTTTTTAAGGAAATTGACAGTTGGTAGCATCTAACTTACATAAAATGATAAATTTTTTTTAGCGCTTTGGTGTTGGGCGTCAGGACACTCAACTTTTAATTCTCTTCTGAGCACATCCTTTTTCAAATAAATTGAATAATACAAAATGGTTAAACTACCATGTTTAGCACATTGTTGCTGGGCGTAGAGACGGCAAAACTTTAAAATTTGACAACATACTGTTTCCATTCATTCATGTCTGTATCTATTTATTGTCGATTAGATAGATAACTATTTAGATACTGATTGATCGTTCAATAAAAATCTATGCTAAAACTAGTTATCTTATTCGACTTCGTTGCCGTTTTAATTAAAGTAAAATACAATGGAACCTCCACGAGCAATGAGATGACCACTTTTCCCTAATTCATGCGAGTCTCTATCTCCTGCAGTTAATAACTTACCAATATGATCCCATTGAAATAGTAGAAGGGCTACTTGTTTTACCCTAATCCGTGACAGCAAAATGGAAGAAATTCTAAAACAATATAGCTTAGACATATACACATTTATAAAAATATGGTTATTGTGCCAAGTGCGACAACCCTTCAGAAAGTGAAACTAACAAGAATCAGTGGTTGAAATATGCTTAGGTACATAATTCTTGATTATTTAATCTATTGTATTAAATGTAAGCAATATTTGTAAGAACATTGAAGCAAATCAATTTATTAGAGAATGAAAATATCAGAACATGGTAAAATGGCTATGTGAATCTTTTAATCTGTTACACGGGGATGAAACTTTATAATACTTACGACTACTCTCTTTTAAAATATAACATTTTGGGACGGTTTTACTATTATAACTGAGGAGATACTTATTAATGATTCATGCTGTAATGGTCCTTTCTAGCTAATATTGCAAAAAATCCTGAATAGCTATTGCTGATTTTGCTTCTAAAGTTATTGCCCATTTAATTAAACATTTAGGCCACAACAGTTGTTAGCTCCAAGGGTTTGTGAAAATTTCTTTCCCTGCATACTATTAAAATGATGATTATTTAAAATTATAAAATAGTAAATTATATTATTTAAAACATGTTTCGTACGTTATTAAAAATTGACTAGTTCATAAATTAACAACAATGGACCAAAATATCACAAAAAAATTAACTACTTATTAATAAATTAATTTATTAATTTATATATTTCCTCAGTGTTTTTAATGATATCGAGGGAATTTTTATTTTTTTAAATAGCAATAAATAATAGTAATTTCTCAGAATCGAATGTGTACACAAGTAAATCATTTATTGCTTAGCCTAAGTATTCAATTATTATAAATAAAATAAATTTTGATTTGCTCTGAATATTCTTAACTACATAAAATATATTTTTTAACTTACAATTATTTAAGATCACAATTAGGTCAATATTTGGTTTACATAAGATAATCTTTAAAACTAATCGCCATTAACTTCATCCTCATGCGCAAATTTGAGAAATACTTGCTCCAAGGTTGTCTGGCTAAAACTATACTCTTCTATATCCAATTCTGTTTTGGCTAAAATTACATAGAATTTGAATTAGTGCAGTAGAATTTGATGTTTCAAATCATGATAATTTTAGAAAGAATCAAATCTACACTATTCAGTCTCCTATATTGTCCATATTGTTCGGCTCAATTTGTGTATTCCAATTTTGCGACCGAATTAAAAACAATTAAATTTGAGAAAGTGCAAAATCTTGTTTTCTGATCTTACTAAGCTGTCTGTCTGAGGCAACATACCTAAGAGGATATATTGCGAATAGTTGACAGGCGCATCGGCATTGCGCCTACAATAAAAGCAGATAGAGCATGACGCCCTTTTGATGTATTAATATCACTGATATAGCAGTAGAAATTGGGAATACGAAAAAGTCGTGTAGAAACCTATCCCGTGGAACATTGAAACAGAAATGTTTTATTTTGAACACATTATTGCATAGTGTAGAACATGTATATATGTTCCCTAAATTCATCTGGCGAAAAAAACGGAAAATTTGATATTTATCTCATCTACCAATCAGTTTTTAAATTATTTATTAATTATGTATAACAATAAAGTTATTGTATTGTTTAATGCGTAAAATATATCCTAAAACTTCGCATAGCTGTTCTATTATTCACATATTTATTTTATTATTTCCGCAAATTCATTACTCTCGTGATGGTAGGCAAACCCAGGGCAATTTTAAAAAAAGTAAGAATGAAAGTTGTAGCCTATAGTATTTAGATTCGAATAGTTCATTCAATATTAAATTTCAATAATAAATAAGCGAGTTATGAAGAAAATAGCTAGTTGTCAAAATTTTGCTTCAACCTCAATACCATACTATCAATACCATGTTCCTTCGCGTACTAATATACCTTCCCACTCGTCACATCGGCCTAGTATAGCTAGCCTCTATATGCTAACGCGTGAATACATAGGTATATAGAAAACTGTAAAGTGTTGCATGTTTTAGTGTTATCTATTTAAATACTTCTATATATCATAAAATTATTGTAAAATATGTTTTCATCAAGCAATACGAAGAATGAACTAAGTGCGAAAATTAAATTGCCGATTAAACTTCGAAAAGTATGTAAATCAACTTGTAATGTGTGAACAAGAAGTGTCGATAGTAGCGTGGCACGCGAGAGCGGTGGGGCGCGCTCATTCGCACGGTTCTATCTTCAAAACTATCACACCAATCGAAAAAAATGTAGAGCCCTTTTTTATATAGAATTTAGTGGAGAATAAATTTTCATTCTTGATTTTTTGTCCTATTATTGATATTTTCTGAGATATAAAAAAACCCTAAAATTTCCCCTTTCAATTGTCTAAACAATATGCTGCGGATCGAATTGGAGGGGTATTTTCGATAAATTTCTTCCTAAACATAAAAAGAAGCGATAGAAAGAAAAAAAGTTCCCTTAGGAATTTTTATAACAAAAAAAACCCTGACGCCTGGTCTATTACTGCATATTTTATAAAGATTAACTGTGTTTGATAAATATAATACTTTGGAAGATATCATCGTCAGAAGCTAAGAGTAGAGAATATAAAGATGACTTGGTTGATTGAATTAAATTATAGCTTGACTCGATCAAGTAGGTGATCTAACGGTGAAATTAGTTTAAACGAATTAATAACAATTACAAAGCTGGTGAAACGAACGTCAAATAAAAGCCGAGTGTGATGTACAGCTTGTGGAAATGCTGGTTGGTGCATATGAAAGAAATTTTGCCAAAAATTTGACAGAAAAACATTTTCTGTTGACGTAATACATTTTATATTTATTTTTGTCAAATAATTACGAAAATGTAACTTCTTGCCTCGTCTCTAATAAATGCGAAGCACAATATTGTAAATTGGTCTTATCCTCTTGATCGTAGTAGGCAATGGTAAAAACATACATTTGTTTTAAAAGTATGGGAAGATGTTTCTTATTGAGTTCTAAATAGTATTCATTATAAAACAATTTATTCACAAACAAATAAAATATCGAGGTGAGCCTATTTTAAATGTAACACACTGTCACGCATCATTGGAGCAGAATTGGTTAACTTTAATCCTATGTTGATTTCAAAATTCAAATCGACTACTATTTTTATTATTGTTCCGTTTTCACGGTTATTGTTAAAAGTATTCGTAGGTTACACCTTTTGTTCTAAAACTGTGCGGGTCAATCAACGCGTGAATTAAGTACGCATGTGCGGGAATGTCCGGAATTTCAGAGACATACAATATATAGAAGAGATTGACTTGTAACTTTTGTGGTGAAAGACGCGCCTTGCCGCTCTTCCACTTTTTAATAATTTTAGTGTTGTCTTTGGCGTTTATGCTGTGTGTGTTCTTCCTTTTGGATTTGTATCAACAAAAACCCAGGTACCTAGAGGCAGAGAAGCGGACGTGAAGAGTGTTAATTGCCACCAAAGGTATTGGCCACTTAAATTTATAATTATTGTTAAAGCTGGCGAACAAAAGGTTCGCCTGTTTCTTCAAAATTTGGCGGTTTAAACATATCAATTATGGTTACAAGTCAATGAAAAATAGTACTTTTAATGTAGGCTTTATTGTTAGACATCAATAAAGTCGATAAAAATCCATTTTGTAGCATGGAAAGACATAACGATTTATAATTAAGTGCCTACCTTTTTCAAGTTGCATAAAACAATTGGCTAGTGATGGGACACTTTGCTGGGGTACACTGAAAACTAATCGATCCGCAAAACTCTCCTGTAGCGTAGCATCTATGAATAATGCTGACACAAATTCCCTTAACTCATTATGGCGATCGCCAGAATCTGAAGTTGGGGTTGAATCTCCACCACCTAGCTTCATTTCTAATGTATAGCCAGCGCCATAGAGATTCTTAAGGTGTTGTGTAGAACCAAGACATCTGGGAAATTTAATTAATTAGATTTTATTTTAAATTTTTGGAAAAAAGAACAATAAAAATCACCTTAATTCTCCCTTCACCATTATACCAACTCTTGAACATAGTGCATCAGCTTCTTCCATTGAATGTGTTGTTAAAATAGCTCCTCTCGAACCCTAAAAGTAAACAAGCATTATCAGAACTAAACTTATGCAATTATAAACATTTATGAAGCAGTAGCAATGTGTTCTGTTGAAATAATTGGTTTACATTAGCGAGTGGGGAAAATGTCATATCTAATCTAGATTCTTATCTAGCTATCGCCTTTCAATTAGTTTTTTCCTAGTAACCCACTGTAGTAGAAAAACTTGCTAAAGATCCTTTCTCTTAGATAACGAAGGCTAGTCAAATCACTTCTCCTAGCGATCAAGACATATATATGCTATGTCGCTCTTTGCATATTTAACCGATAAGAAACATGAGATTTGTACCACGTGACTTATTTAAATCTGATTATTTTGCAGGAATAAAAAATAATCGGTTATTATTTTTCACTAAGCTGCCATTGCTAAGCAACACTCAATACTGCTAGTTCAATTAACCGGTGTCAAATATTATTAAAATTTCGGCTTTCGGAGTAGGAAATTGGCAATTTCTCGTGTTTGTGGTGCCAAGATGAACAAACAGAATTAACTTTTAATAAAGCATTTAATAAGAAAGTAGAATAAATTTTATTGCACTATCATAATTTTTCACCAATAATTTTTAATGAGAATAATGCGAAGACAGTTAAAATTTAGATATTTTATTAGAGGCATTTACTTTTGCTAATTTGCAATTTTCTAACACAATTTTTTTTTGTGTGATTCAGATACATACAATACAATAGATTTTATCAATGAATAGTCAATATTAGCTTCAATAATTTTTCAGCTAAGTGTGCCGCCGCCGTATATCACGTAAGGTTTGTCTGATTTTGCTATATATACACACACACATATAAGTACATACTGTAATTCAATTAATTCAACGTATAGTGAACCAACAAAGGTGTGAAATATTGATACGAACATTGGCAGTCAGTGGCTCAATTTGGTGCGGTTACACACGGGATAGTTAATTTTTCAGACAATGATCACTTGTTCGATTGAAATAGTGATACAATGCAGCCTTCAAATATCGCGGAATCATCTTGGTAGTCATATGCAACTTTTTGGTTGCCATTTATTTTAATTATTTTAGGAAGTTTTCACCACCATTCTACTATATTTTACGTGAGTGTTTACACACTCATGTACAACTTAACTAATCGTTATATTGGCGATTACCCCAACTCCAATTTAAACAAAATAACACGGAAATTATATTCTCTAACATGATCCCTCCTATTTACTTACATGATACTCTGAAGTGTATACAGTATATTCATTACTGAAGCAACGTAAACTTTCCTATATTTCATAAATATTAAATATTGTCTATATTAAATAATTGTCTTAAATATTTGGACTGTTTAATTTCATATTTTGGCTATTTCCGCAGATTAAATAAAAATTGTTTATAACTATTGCCTCAAATTTACAATGATTCCTGCTTTTTCTTTCAACTTTGACTCTTCTGAAAATTCAATAAGTAGGCTCGCTCAATAAGCTTTCTATAATATTAAACTAACAAAATTGCTTCCATTCAATCAATAAATTAAATTGTAATAAATGAATTTAAACAAACTTAAAAACAAGGCAAACTTTCACATAAATTCATAGGCAATCAAAATCAAATAAATGATTAAATACTTTTCTCAATTAATAGACAGTGTGTTAAATTATACAGTGCATAAATTGAAAGATTGATTAATCATCTAAAGTCTTAAGTGAATTATATCACAACATTAAATAAATAATATCAAACTTTGCATAAGGGAACTTGGGGAAATTAATAATAAAATTGCGTTTGGTCCTTAAATATGTTGACTTTGCAACACAACGTATTTGAGGGCATAACTTTTGTAAAAATAGACGATCATGGCCAATGTGTTTGTTTATCTTTGCATAAAACAAAGATAAATAATAAAAGTAGAGGATGAAAATGTTTTACTGGTCACCTAATGACCAGGACTCCACAATAATAATTAAGGGGAGCCTCCTCCATATCCAATATATGAAATGTGCTACATTTTCTTAGTAAGACTAAAATTACCTGAAAACTTGCTAGGATGGTGTCCCACAGGAATCTTTTGCTTCTCGGATCCATCCCCGTACTGGGTTCATCTAAAAGTACGACTTTAGGGTTGCCTACCATTGCCATAGCAAAGCTCAACTTTCTTCTAGTTCCACCTGAACACTGCTGGGTCTGCTTGTCAGCATGTTCATGGATTTGAAGGCCGCTTAAATACAAATTAACAAGTTTCGGTATGTCATTGTAGGGTACCCCTCTTATAGACGCGTAACATTCTAGATGTTCTCTCACTGTGATGTTTTTCCAAAGAGCATCGTGCTGTGGACAGTATCCGAGTAATTGAAAAGCGGAATTCATATTAGACGTTATACTTTCGCCACCAATTTGTACCTGTAATGAATATGGGAACTTGTATTTATCTTAATATACAGGTAGTAACTTGAGTACGTTAAAATATATTAGGGGATATTCTATAATTAATTTTAGGAAAAAATTTCAGTGTAGTCCAAAGTCGCTTCATTTTGGAGATACCCGACTGACGAAAGTATAGTATGTTGCTAAAACAATACGTAGTTTTTAATTCGTCTAAGAAATTGGGTGACTTTACATTTGCTTTCTAGAAACAGTAATTCGAAATAAATATCAGAAGTCAAAAGATCCCTGGATTCCATGCTGATACATTTAAAATACCTTCACTATGTGAGAGACCAATATAAAAAGAAAGGTAACACGATTCGGTAACAACTAAAATTATCTAAGACACTGTTTCGTTTTTCTGAAAGAGAGACGTAAGTTAGATACACTAAACTTAGTTAAAACTGGTAAAAAGGTAAAATTCAAACATCCCATTAGGTATATACTTGCTACAAATAGATAAATAAAGTACTAAAGTATAATAAAAATACTTTCAGATGTTTTTAGTAAGTAACGGAAAAATATTAAAAAAGTAAAGGCAAGGAACACGTAAAACAAGTGAAACGAAATTTTCCAATTATTTCAAGCCGATAACGCTTAATTAAAAAATAAATATTGTTAACGTTAACAAGGTGAAGGTAACGTAAACACTTAAAAAAAATATCTAGTTATGAGATATTTTTGGGATTAGAGACAAATTGGGGCATAATGGGCCAATTTGGAAGTCAAATTCGATTTCAGCGTATAGTATAAGGAGGACCAGGTGAAAGTCTATTGTAAAAGAGATTTTTCATTTTATGAGCCTGAGTGTATCAAAATTATTGGCATCCACTACACAATGTAACCTGAATTGCAATGACATATTTGACATTTTGCTCTACAACAAATGATCTTAACAACAGTTCATTCCATTCAAAAAGTCGTCAAATAGAGCACTGATTTTTAGTACTTAGGTTCGCTAAACGCGTTCTTTTATCATTTTCCTTACTTCAACATTCATTTTAAAATACCTAACATAGTCTGAATTAAGTATTATAAGTTGGGAGATGCATTTTCAATGGTGCACAGTAAATATTATGTTATTATGAAACAGATGCTAAATATTTATTAAATTATTAAACAACAAGTAATGGAATTTCTTATACCCTGCCTCTAGTAGGTGCTTCTTCTGCAGTTATAATTTTCATTGTGGTAGTCTTTCCAGCACCATTATGTCCTAGGAGTCCAAACACTTCTCCAGCATCGACTGCTAACGATAATGATTTCACGGCAATCTTATTAGTCTCTATTTCCTCGTCTGATTTACAACAGCACTCGCATATCTTCAGTTCATGCTTAGTGTATTCTTTGTGAAGATTCTAACAAACACAAACAGCATATTTTATTAAAAAATATACAACAAGTAATTTAAATTACCTGCACCATAACAACAGGGGGATTAACCGTGTGACAGTTCATTAAATTTTTCACTTTCTGCCTTTCGGCTTTAACATCGTGATCTTCATTTTCTCCTATATCACTCAACTCATTTACGTCTTCTAGGAACTCTTCTTTCTTAGTCTACAAAAATCGCATTTACGTTAATAATAAAGTGCAACCTACGCACTTAAATTGTAACAATGCATCTCGTATCTAGAGCATGGATCGTAGCGATAAATGGCGTCAGATCTGAAATTATTATAAATGCTTTTAAGGAGGGCTAGAAATATTAGTTGATCTAATAATAACACACACACATACACACATGCTGTAAGTAGTAGTTCCTATTAAATCTAATGTTCTAAATGTAAAATTTTAATGCCCTTAAAAATTCATATATGCTATGAGAAAAACATTTGAGCATTGACAGATTTGTCTGCGTGAATACATGAAATTTTATAGAAACGTCATATTTGTCTTATGCAGGAAAGCATTTACCACCCCTCTATAATAAAGGCAAAAACGTATTTCGTGATAAAAATTTATGTTTTTTTAGAGGGTTTTATGTATTAGAAAAACACGTTTAAGTATTTTAATATATAGCTCGTACATATAAAACTCTATGCACTCTTTAAAACACGATCTTGCACAGCTATGGTCTTGGTGTAGCGTAAACAATTTACAGTTAAATATCTCAAAGTGTAGCTCTATGATATACTCTTGTGCACAAAATCTAATAAAATTTATGTATACAATTAATAATGAAGAACTGAAGAGCTGTAGTCATCTCAAGGATTTAGGATATTCGACTCAAAGTTATCTTTTGTTAGCCATATCAATCAAATCACCGTTAATTCCTTCAAAAATTTAGGCTACCTTATCCGTAATTGTAAAGAATTTAACGAAAATACCATAAGGGCCGGTTTTATAATATCGGATTAAACTGCAGAGCACAGATTAAACTACAGGTCTCAAAAAGAGTCTGTTTTATAATGTCAGTAATCTTTAGTTTGCAGATTGATTACGTCACAGTAAAGTTAAACTTCAAGCAGTGGATGGGCATGTTTTAAACTCTGGATTATTAGGTGTCAGAATGTTCATAACCTCAGAATTAATAAAATTCGGTGTAGATGTATTCAAAATATGTGATTATTTACAATCTGATGATGACAGAAAATTATTATTAATACGCTCAAAGTTCTAGAAATTTTAGAATCAGACCTATAGTTACAAGGAAGAATGTAATCAGTAAAATGCATAAGCTGTTTAGATTGGGTCAGTTATTATTTTATTGGAGTTAACTCAAAATTTATTATTACATCTGACAGAAAGGTAAAGTTTTATGTTTGATCTCCTCACACATATGTGCATATATCATACGCTTATTGTTACCAGAAACTTTGGAAGCCTACACAAATCAACTGCCTCTTGTATAATTGAAAATGTTTCACTAAGGGTCGGTTTTATAATATCGGATTAAACTGCAGAGTACCGATTAAACTACAGATCTCAAAAAAAGTCTGTTTTATAATGTCAGTAATCTTTAGTTTGCAGATTAATTACGTCACAGTGAGGTTAAACTTCAAACGGTGGATGGGGATGGTTTAAACTCTGGATTATCAGATGTCAGAATGTTCATAACCTCAGAATTAATAAAATTCGGTGTATAATTTGATGGATGTATTCGAAATACGTGATTATTAATACCCTCAAATAGTTCTGGGAATTTTAGAATCAGACCTATAGTTACATGGAAAAATGTAATGAGAAAACTTTCAGTTGATTTAGATTATCTAAGCAGTCAGTTATTATTTCATTGGAACCAATTTATTATCTGATAGAAAGGTAAAGATTTATTTTTGATTAACCTCATAGTTCTATGCATATTTGCTTTATTCCCAGCGTTTTTGGAAGTGTACACAAATCAACTACTTCGTGTATAATTGTTTCTCTAATAAAATTATCTCGTATTCAGTATTTGCCGTTCTATTGCACTCCATTTTTATAAAAATAACTTGAAAGGCATGTCATAATAGGTTAGAATCAAATTAAGTTGTAATTTCTGGTGAACACTAGTACCAACTATATAAATTTCAGTTTATTTTTATAAAATAGGCATTTGTAAAGTAAAGTTTAAATCATGGTTTAATCCTAAGTTTAAACTTAAGATAAACGTAGATTAATCTAACATTATAAAACTGGGCCTAAATCATGGTTTAATCTTAAGTTTAAACTTAACATAAACGTGGAGTTAAATCTAACATTATAAAACCGGCCCTAATAAAATTAGTTCAGCGAATTTGTCATTCTTCTATTTCCCTCCATTTTTTACAAAAATAACTAGAAATGTCATGCCAAAATGTCGAATAGGTTAGAATCAAACTAGTGAAGTTGCAATTTCTGTTGAACAGTAGTGCCAACTGTATAAATTTAAGTTTATTTTTATAAAACAAGCGTTTGTAAAGTAAAGTAAAGTTTAAATCATGGTTTAATCTTAAGTTTAAACTTAAGATAAACGTGGAGTTAATCTAACATTATAAAACCGGCCCTAAAACTTCTCTTTAATTCATTTATGAAGTGAAGACTTGAATATGCTTCAATAGTATGGTGCCCTAGTTATGAAAATCATAAATATAGCAATGAAAATCCTCAGAGACGTTTTCTTAAATAACTTTGATTCAAAAGTTCTGGAAATTATCCCAAGAGAGGTTTTCCAAATTGTGACTTATTATATAGATTCAACACAAGTGAGCTTCAACTACGTCGGGTGTATCACTCTCTTTTATTCCTTTTTAAGATTTTAAACTGCCCTAAAATTCTTAGTTGCATTAGACTTCATGTTCCTAATTTGCAGACTCACTCGTATTCGTTTCTATTCTACCTGCCTGCCGCAAGAACAAATTTGCTGTTATTTTCTCCCCTGTACCGTATGTGTTTCAACTATGGTTCATTATATAATAACATAGGTATTTTTAACACTAGTATATCCAAAATGCGAAATGTTCTCAATTCTACACAATAACTGTAGCTTCTAAAATATTAGATTACAATTTTTAGGATTATACTAATCACATATTTATTTTGTTAATTTTTATTGTCATTTAATTGTTTACTTTAGTTAAGTTATTAGTTTTTTTTATATTTGTAAAATTCCTGCCCTATAATTGGATTTCTGTCTGGGCAGTCGCAACTAAAGTAAATAAATAAATAAAAACTACCCCTTCATTCTGTGAAGATTTAGAAAACTGTGTGAGAAATGATAGTCTGGTCGATAGCCGAGTGGGTTAAGGCGCGAGGTGGCAATCGCGATTAATCACACGGACATCGGAGGAAATGGTTGTATGTTGTTGTTGTTGTTACATGTTCCCTTTAATTTAAATAAATTTATTTTGAATTGAATTGAATTGGTTGTATGTCCGCGTTTTTTCAATGTGTAACCCCCTTCCGCGCAAGCCCCTGGCTTCTGGAATTGGGGGTTGTCTAATTTTTATGGTGTTTATTTTTATTTTTTTATTATATTGAAGAAATCGATCTTGTGCAACTGAATTATGTAATGAATGGTAGGTACATACCATGAATCGGGCACAAAGGTGCCAACAGGTTAATGGTGGACGTTTTGTACATTTGTTAGAATTTTTGTGTTAACTAAGTATATTTTTGTAATTATTTATTTTTATTATGCATTCCTTTGGCAACTTTTTGTTTATTTATTAAATATTCAGTGTTATTTATGAACCAATGGCGAAGTGTCTGGTATCCAAATGTGCCTACAAAATCTTTATTAAAATAGCCTAATAAGCAATAACTATTTCATTTGAAAAAAAAAAACTTATATCGGAGAAATCATTTCCGAGACATTTAAATGGTTGTAAAAGACAAGTCAGCCGACTTAATATAATGATTTTATTTCTCCAATATTATTTAACGACCCAAAAAGAAACGTATTTTATCAGTATAATGTAAAAATACACAGAGCGTCCCATTTAAGAAACACAAGCTAAGGTCATTTCCAGTGAACTGGAAGTGCTAGAATTATTTTATTAGTACGACTTAAGTCAAATTTACTTGTTAATTCGATTCCCACAATTTAAAATTAGATATATCTTAAAATCAATGAAGAAATTCTACCAGAGCATTTTGACCATTTTAGTTGGCACCACTCTATATTTCATTATTTCGTACATTTTACATAATCTGGGAATCACTAGGCATTTACAATATAAGATTATACAGGGTGTCCCGAATCTCCCGCCTTTCCCTTTAGGTACTAATTCTCCATGCAAAAATAGTAAGAAAAGTTCCTATAAACATGTGTCCGGAAATGCTTCTCCTAAGGGAGCTACGGCCCTGTAAAGATGGCGCAAAAATAGATGTTTTTACTAATTATCTCGGAAATGATTTGGGATAACTTTATGAAACTTGGTTAACTATTTTCGATTGTTGAAGGTTATTGTCTTACAGGATTAGCCAAAATTAATTTTATCCAGGGGCGGAGAAACGGAGGTCGGTGTTCTTTGTTTCTACATATTTATTTTTCCATTTGGCATTTTTAGTATTTTAATCCCTGATTATGATTCCCTGGTTAATTCTGTAAAAAAGGCCTTCTTTACAATTATCCATATGACAAGCTGTTTTAGAATAAAAGCGGTCTAAACGAAATATTTCGTATTCGTTTGCTAAATGCGCATTATTTATTTTTCAAGGTAGGCGTATGTCCATCAGTAACAGAAATGGCAGAGTACACCTCATTATCTGTTATGGTATGATTTCCTAAAGGAACTATTTTCAATTATTTGGTAATAGTGGCAAAAGAAACATTGTGCAAAAGTTTAATGAACATTTATGATTTAAAAAACAACCTGAGTTAAGATTATTATTATTACAAAATGTGCTCAAAATGTTACTGCTCAATGCAGGTCTCAGCACGGCGAACAATATTATTTATGGCTCTTTGAGCCATTTCCCTGGTAATAGTGTCAAATGCCTCAATTATGTTGGCTCGCATGTCGTCCTCACTAATTGTCTTATTAAAATGAACAATTTTTTTTTATTATCCCATACAAAATAATCCATCGGATTTAAATCCGGCGATCGAGGAGGCCAACTTATTGGACCAGTTCTTCCTATCCAGCGCCCTCGAAAAACTCAGTTCAAATGACGCCTTGCTACCCTACTGAAGTGCGCCGGAGCCCCATCGTGCATAAAAATCAAATTCAAGCGAGAAAGCAGCGTGATTTCGTCCAGTAAACCGGGTAGTTGTCTCCGGAGAAATCGTACATAATTCGGTCCATTGAGTCGCGCGGGAAGAAATATGGGATCAATCTGCAAAATTGGTGGTAAATATTATTTTCAAGTTTTACTTAACCTATTAGCTACCCAATGAAAATGTAAATGTACTTACCATTAGATACCCTATTTGTCACGCCCAAACATTAATTGAAAATCGGTATTGAAAATGTGTGTGTCGAATTAAATGAGGATTTGCATGGGCTCAGTAAACAAAATTCCTTGAACTAAATACTCCATTTAGGGCAAATATCGCGTCATCAGTCCACAATATCTGATTAAGAAATGAAGGATTGACCAAATAATTTTCCAAAAAATTTGTGAAATTAAAAAAAAAATCGGTCGGTGAGTGGTTGAATTACAAATTTATCACATGTGTTTAAAATTTGTTTTTTATTTCATGTAGATGCTATATACAAAATTCAGCTTACTTGTACAGAAGATCATTCGAGGTTCATGGTCTCCAGCAAGAGTTGCTGAATCCGTCGATAACGATAACAATGTTGATTTTCACGTCGAGGAGTTCGATAAATATGTGTTTCTTGTAGTCTAGCAGCTCGCCTAGTACTCAACCTTTGCTGATTAGCAAATGCATCAAGAATCATCTCTTCTCAGCTACTGGAATCCCTCTTGGGCGACCGTTACCTCGTCTATTAGATAGGACATTTCCATTGTCCCGTACACCATTGAGGCAGCGCGTGATAACTTGCGTCGGGAAAATGTGCTCGTTGCGGGAATGGGAACGCGTACAGTCGTGCGGCTGGTACAGCTTGTTCATCAGCCATACCATAACAGATAATCATATCGAGATACCCCTGTGAGGTGTACTCTGTCATTTCTGTTACTGATTGACATACGCCTACTTTGAAAAATAAATAATGCGCATTTAGCAAACGAATACGCAATATTTAGAGACCGCCTTTATTCGAAAACAGCTTACCATATGGCTAATTGTAAAGCGGATCTTTTTTTTTTGCAGAATTAACCAGGGAATCATAATCAGGGATTAAAATATGAAAAATATCAAATGGAAAAATAAATATGTAGAAACAAATAACACCGACCCTTCGTTTCTCCGCCCCTGGATAAAATTAATTTTGGTTAATACTGTAAAACAATAATCTTTTAATAATCGAAAATAGTTAACCAAGTTTCATAAAGTTGTCCCAAATCATTTCCGAGATAATTAGTAAAAATGCCTATTTTTGCGCCATTCTTAAGCACTTACGGACACATGTTTATAGGAACTTTTCTTATTATTTTTGCATGGGGAATTAGCACCTAAAGGGGAAGGCGGGAGTTTCGGGACACCCTGTATATAGCTACATAAAAGCCGTTTCAGGAATTTATCGCTGCGATCCGAACTCTATTAATCTAAATTTCACTAACCTTAAAAATCTTAAACACGTCTCTAACTCTACCTCCGCTCTTCTTAATATCAATTAAAAGCAGCATAAAAAACCAAAATGGAATATGGATAAGTATTCCAATGACCATCACAATAATTTCATCCGTTACATAATCCCCTATCGTGAGCTCTGTGCACGCATAATTGACTTTACACATAATGTAAACCCTTTGTACATAATAAACGATAGCATAAGGTATGTACATTGTATTTAGAAGTGAAAACACGATATGGAGTGCAAACGCTGCTTTTCCACCTAAAAAATAAACCTTCAGCTTTATGTGAACTACTACTTCCAAAGTATTACTTTACCAATTCGCAACATATCAAGAAATATAACCAAGAAAAACGGTATGCAACCCACAAAAGTCGCAATGTTGGGTAGAATAGACTGAGCAGAGTCTGTTTTATCAAAGATGTAGCTCACACAGGTACTGAATAGTATTGAAGATGGGCAGTAGAGTAAGGTCAAAACGCCCAAGGTGATTAGGGCTGGCCAATCCCTTAAAGATGGTATGTCAAACAGCAGTATTATTATTAGAAGTGCTGCACAAATAAGTGCCATTATTGCTGCCAAAACTACAAAGTATGTCGTGAAGTACATAAAGAAAGACAGGCCGTTTACTCGAAGCTGATTTTTTGCTTTCATCTGAAAAATAACCATTATTATTTACTGATTTTATTTTTAGAGTATTACTTACTTCTCTGTCATATACCATATCGATAGCTAAACTGACAGGAACTAAAACAAAAATCATTCCCATAAAAGTTGTTGCAGAAAATATTCCTACATTAAATTCTTCAGGTTGAGAAGTTTGCTGAAACGGTTGGGCCATAACTTCTATAGGTTGCCAATCAATTCTACCTGAACTTAACATTCTAAAAATAATAATAAAGACTGAGCTGATTAACAAAAATATTTTGCTTTTATTTTATTCACTAGTGAAAAAAAAATCATGGTTATTTAACATATTATAAATTTTGTTCTAGAAGCAAAATTTTAGATATTTTCGGTAAATATAGTTTGCAATATGGGTATATTTGTTTTGTTCTTATATAAGACATCGAATTTTTTATCACAAATATGATTCATTTGAATTTTTCAAGAGAAAAATAGACTAATTCTGGTTTCTTAGTTTGTAGTCAATAGAAAACATAATTGCAAATGTATATGTAACAATTTATCTATGTATTGATATTATAAAGTAAATTAAGATATTGTTTATTGCCATATATCTCCAGGCCAATTAATTTCAACGCAAGATTTTTACTTTCTAGTGTAGAGAACTTTCAGGCTGTCTGTAATTTCTTGCACCTTCACTAGAATCGGCGATATATGAATGTTAATTACACAAACATATAAACATTAATTAATCAATTAGAACAAAAAAATTACTTACCCATAAAGAGCATTGCTTATTAAATTAATAACAATTGGCAAGCCATGTTGCACTGTGTCATTATAAAGTACGGTTATACTGTAATGTGGATATTCAAACACGTTAATATTGAAAGCTGCCATATGCGGAGCGATATCCAAAAGCAATGAAAAATTCCCATCATAATCATCTAATGAAGTAACTCCTAGATTTAAAAGTTGCTCAAAAAATGCATTCAAGCTGTTCCCAGAAGCATTATGTACTGCTAAACTGGTTTCTCTGTAAGTGTTTCCATTCAATGCTAATGGTTGCATTCTTGGTTCAATACTATGAATGCTATTGAAATAAAGTCCCAAGGCTGCCAATCCAAGTGGAAGTAAAATCATGAAATAAAGCTTCTGTAAATCACGTATCAAACGTAGAATTCTAAGACGTAAGAGAGCAATAAGTGTTTGGAAACAGTTTGGGTGACATTCTATTTTTTCCAAACCAATACCGGTGATTGGTGATTTTGTTTCACTAATTATTTCCAAACCACCAATTTGATTTGAATCCCCACCACCTTGAAAATAAGTAGGAATAAAAAATATAATTATTATAATATATATATAATATATAATATAATTTAAAAAAACATTCCCTTACCTTTACTATCTTGGATAAGAGGGTTATTTCCCTCATTTTGCAAGGATTGGTAACTTGTACTTTTGCTCTGCAAACTTAAACTTCTACTCAAAGCTCTATTTCTTACGATTTTTTTGGATAAATTATCCATGGTACATTCTGTCTCCTCATCCCTTTCTAAATGTAAAAAAACTTCTTCCAAAGTAGTCATAGACACTCCATAACTTGATATCCCTGAAAAATATTGTTATTAAACAAATTTTGCTTTTAATTGCAGTTGTTAATCTTACCCAATTTACTACTTTTATTATTAATTTCTTGTTCAATGGCGGAAAATAATAAGGGAAAAGTTTCTACGGCATTATGTGGTAAAATAAAACTAAGCTCTCTTCCGTGTTTTCTGGCTTTTTCTGCCTTAGGCACGTGTGTTGTTACAAGCCTATTTATAGCATGCTCTTTGCATACTCCATCCAAAACTAATGTTAGATGGTATCCTATTCCGAATTTGTTTTTTAAAAATAGAGAGCTGCCACAACATCTAATGTTGCCCTTAGATACCACTGCTTTTCTGTCAGCTAATAACAAAAAAGTAATAATTAATTCATATACTGATTTTGAAACAGACAATTTTCTACACGGATGTATACGGAAACAGCGTGAGGTTTGCCAATAATATTGTAGTTTGAAGTTAGTACATGCTGCTTCCTCTTGTATAAATGTTTAAAATAAATAAAATAGTTACTTATTAAACGTACTTTTTGTGCCTTAATAAAAAAGCAAAAAGCATTCTTTTTTAGCCTTTGTAAAAAATACCCCTGGAATACGATGCGGAATGTACCGCATAAGATACATAATTAAAACGGCATTTTTGCCAGTAAATGTCTCTTTGCACGAGTGTGTTTATGCGAATCTACAATAATAGGAATCAGAATTGTATGATAGTACAAACGATATTTTTTACAAAATCTAAAAAGGTCATAGTCTTTCCCCCCATTATTAACTTTTAAAAAGTAAGTATTTCGGTGTAATCTGTAGACAAGTGTGTAGTTGTAAAAAAAAACTTAGTATGTAATTTATTAACATCCCCTTTTCCTTTACCGTAAACATAAGTCCAAACATATCGATTCTACAAGGAAAATAAGCGAGTTCTTTAATGAAAACCCAACTGACTCTTCCATTCAAGATGGCAACAGAGTTTAAATTCTGAAAGTTCAAATTTAAACTACACACGATCTTCCCCAATGATTAAGAAAAAAACTTCCAGGGATTATTGCAATTTCATTGATTTCTGCGGTAAATAGCGACTGTAAGTATAAAATTCATTTGGGAGTACGCCATGTTAATATCATAATTTTTCTTTCGCTACTGCGTGTTTACATATTTCAATATTTTCAGCATATCTTTTTGTAAGCAGTGCAATTCTTCAGATTTAAAAAAAATGGCTACCTATACAAATTGTTACAAGTCTAAGAATTGTATTGCAATACAGAACTTATTCGAAAACTATATGTAGACCATCTGCATGCGTATTTATAGACAAGTCTGTAGATCTATTGTCTTCATTAAACAAAAATAATGTATTCTTTCCTATTATTTGGGTTTTCTACCACATGCATTATTATCCTCTTCAAAACAAATCACCGAATCTACAAAATAATAGAATTATTGGAAAAAAGCCTCTGCGCCCGTGACGTTTACGCCAACGAAAAAGTCAGAGGTTATGTTTTGCAAATAGTATAAATCGGAATAAACACAGAAATAATGTATTTTGCTGACGTTTCGGAAAGTAATCTCTTTCCGTCTTCAAAGCTTTTTTTTTGGAAGAACTCTTATTTTGCTGTGTATGTCAAATACACAACTTTAAGATTCTGTTGTTCTTCTTTTAACATTGGTAGCCAGGTTGTACAAATATCTACAGAACAATTCGATATGCACTTATCTTCATTTAATAAGATTATTGCTGAGTCCCAGTATATTCTACGTCCGTTTTCCCAAGTATGTTCACAAATCTTTGATTTCTGAATTTCATTCTTTCTAATGTAAATTCTTGTGCTCATCCAACCTCATACTGAAAGGTCTGGATGACTCACCCACATAATATTTATCACATTCGCACGGGACATTGTGAATGCAGTTTTTTGAATTCTGCTCCCTGTTCATCGGTTTCGTTTTTGTTAAAATAGATCTTAAAGTGTTCCCCGTTTGAAATATCGTCCTAACATCAAATTTGTCACCTATACGGCGTAGCTTTTCCGATAGTCCGTATACATAAGGAATTATTGCTGTATAATGACGTTCAGGTTTTTGTCGTACCTGATTGTCCCTATTTTCAACATTTATGAAAACTGTATCAACAAAGGCGTCAAAACATAACCTCTGACTTCTCCTTTGGCGTAAACGTCACGGGCGCAGAGGCTTTTTTCCAATAATTCTATTATTTTGTAGATTCGGTGATTTGTTTTGAAGAGGATAATAATACATGTGGTAGAAAACCCAAATAATAGGAAAGAATATTCGTAGAATGCCACAAATAACTTTCAGACAATATTTAGATAACAGGTATGGGCCTAATATAAAGCAATGTTTCAGATTTTTAGAAAAATGTTATAAGAAACTAGCCAAATCAGAAAATAGTATAGCCTTTTTGTGTAAATGTCGAGAACATGACATAATTCCGAAGCTTTTACGGCTAAAAGTACCTTTCCAAATTGCGAAAACCAGAAAAATTTTGGACAGGGCAAGCAAGTCCATGGTTAGGGAAAGAATTCAATATCATAGATACCAAAAAGAATGAACTATTGGTGGCATTACTTACACGGAGAATGAACTAAGCAGGGATATTATAGAACAGGATTATCAGTTTATAATCCAGAATGTCAGGTTGAGTTACGAAAAATATTTTAATCTGCAAAAAGGTACGCATTTACATAAATTTAGAAACTTAATAAGGGAAAAACAAATTAGGCAATTACAAAATATAAATAATAATCCTTTATTTGACAGGACTGTCATTAATATGTCAAAAAGACTTTTGTCCATTTCAGACAGGCTTGTCAATAGAAAAATCGGCTCAAAATTTACCAACAGATAATGGTAATGAATATCGCATACGGGCAAAAATTGCTTTAGAGAATCAATACAAAATTAAAGATAATTTAACTCCAGAAGAAAAGTTATCGATAAATTCTTTAAAACGCGATGAAAGTATAAAAATATTGCCAGCAGACAAAGGTAATGCCACAATCATTATAGATGAAGATATATATAACACAAAAATCATGACTCTTGTAAATGAGGGACCCTACTCAAAACTAAACAAAGATCCAACAAAATCAATAGACAGCAAAATTTACAGAACTTTGTTTAAATACAAACATGCATTTAATGATTTTGAACGAAGGAAACTTACACCACATCATAGTAAGCCTCCTCATTTTTATGGCTTACCAAAGACACATAAACAAAATATTCCTTTAAGACCAATTGCTACTTCTATTAATTCACCATGTCATAATTTGGCAAAATTTTTACTTAAAATTATTGATCCATTATCTGGAAATACCGATTCATATATTAAAAATAGTAAACATTTTATCGAAAAAATTTATGAAAACGATATTCATGAATCACACCTGATGGTTAGTTTTGATGTAGTTAGTCTTTTTACCAATGTTCCGGTAGATGAAACCTTAAAAATAGTTAAAGACAGGTTGCTAAATGATAATAATTTGAACTAAATTAAGTGTAAATAGCATAATGGAACTCATAACACTGTGTATAAAAACAACCTATTTTCAATTGGACAATGAGTTCTATCAGCAGGATTTTGGTATAGCTATGGGGTCTACATTATCACCAATTTTAAGCAACATATTTATGGAGAACTTTGAGAACACACATGTTCAAAATTGTATAAACAAAGCGGTTGTCTGGTGGAGATATGTTGACGACATCTTTGCAATTTGGCCTCATGGTGTCGATTTACTAGATAGTTTTTTAGGAAATATAAATAGTAAGGAACCGTCTATTAAATTCACATTAGAGTAGAAAGTAGGAATGAACTACCGTTTTTAGATGTTTTAATTAGAAGGGTAAAAATACAATTGAAACAAGCGTTTACAGAAAACCAAGACATACTAATAGATATCTAAATTTTAACTCAAATCAGTAAATAAATGTTAAAAGGGGTGTTGTAAAATGTTTATACGATAGGGCCAAAACAATTTCATCTAATAATGAAATATTAAATAACGAGAAAAAATTTATCAAAGAGGTTCTAGTACAAAATCAATATCCTGAAGCCTTTAAGAAAAATTAAAGAATCAGCAATAATCTTATTAAATGAAGATAAGTGCCTATCGCATTGTTCTGCAGATATTTGTACAACCTGGCTACCAATGTTAAAAGAAGAACTTAACAAACTCAACATTATCTAAAAGAAAATATCATCAGTTCTATGTTCTGTGTAAGTAGTAAGTATCTATGGAAATAACATAAACAGAATCTTAAAGTTGTGTATTTAACATACACAGCAAAATAAGAGTTCTTCCAAAAAAAAAGCTTTGAAAACGGAAAGAGATTACTTTCCGAAACGTCAGCAAAATACATTATTTCTGTGTTTATTCCGATTTATATTATTTGCAAAACATAACTTCTGACTTTTCCTTTGGCGTAAACGTCACGAGCGCAGACGCTTTTTTCCAATAATTCTATTATTTTGTAGATTCGGTGATTTGTTTTGAAGAGGATAATAATACATGTGGCAGAAAACCCAAATAATAGGAAAGAATATTCGTAGAATGCCACGAATAACTTTCAGACAATATTTAAATAATGTATAAGTGATATTTCTTAGTACATATTAATACCATTCAAAAAATGCGCTTATTTACTGCGAATTTGGACTAAAATAATTTCTATTACTTTCAATATAACGGTAGATATAAAGGCACTGCCACAATTATAACGAGGGTAGATATTAATACCACAGTAAGATATTTTTGTACCAGAAGATCAACATAATTATGCGTAATGAATAGTTGAATAATGATGGATACTCTGCTGTTTGCAATATAATGAGCTTTGTTTTTATAATGATGTGAAATATATAGAGTTCAAATGAAAAGCTTCAATACCAGGTGTAACAGGATCATGGTATACCCCCATTTTCTCCTTTAGTTTTGAAGATAATTGATTGAAATTTAGGATATACTACATACATAATAAGCGGCACTTTTTGACATTTTATTTATTTTTTCACGAAAAAGTGGACATGTTAATCTCTTGTATAAATTTGTGGCATTTTGAACACAAATAACAAGAATTTTAAACAATTTTTAAAGACACAAAAAACACCGTTAAACCAACAAATATTTGACAAGATAAATATTTCCTTGTTTTCAAAGCCACCTTAGTTACTTCTTAACATTTAATTAGAACAAAATTGTATTTTCTTATCTTCTTTCAGCTGTAATTTTGTTTGTATTTATCGCACATTCTAATACGATATATGAATAAATTCCTTATTAATAGTACTAATAAATGGTACCACGGTAACTATATGGTTCCATTAAAAAAAAAGAGTTTTGCCTCAAAAACAATTTTGGTAAATCACGTAATTTAGTGCTTTAACGGTATTTCGATTTTTGTAACATTACACGGGTCATTTAGAATAAATCGGAACGGTCATGGCACACTTAAATGGAAAACTAAAAATTATATTATGAAAAAAATTGATGTTTGAAATGTCACTTATTTGTCATCGTTCGATTCAGAAAATTATGCAGAATTAAAAAATGCAATAATATACAGGATTCCATTTAAAAATCGAAAGTTAGTGTCACTTCTGGCGAAACCGGAAGTGGAAAAATAAATTAACTCTATGTCAAAAACTGCTGCTTATTATTTATGTAGTATATCCTAAATTTCAATCAATTATCTTCAAAACTAATGGAGAAAAGGGGGGTATACCATGATCCTCTTACACCCGGTGTATTGTCAAACCAAAATTGTAAGAACATTTATAGAAAAAACGGGAATAATTATTATGACGATTTTATCTCTACATGGATTGACAACCCTTATATTTTGTTACTTCTTGAATAATGAACTAAGTTTCAATACATTTTAGATTCATTATCAAAAATACGCTTTTTAGAACTATTCAACGAAAATAAATCACTCACGTAATAAGCAATCTGATTGGGTAAGGGAATATAGTGTACTGTGGAAGAATAACTGACAAATCTCATTGGCAACATCTTAAAAGTCTTTTACTTAAATTAATATTATTATTAATAGATAATGAATTGTTACTTAACATCACAGTTACTAGACGGATTTTGCTTTATGTTTAACTATTTTTAGTGCTTTACGATATTTATAGTTATAAATGAGTCACAGTGAGAAAACTATGAATTTCTTAAAGTACTTGTATTTAATATAACTAAGTTAATTTACCCAAAATATCTGCTTCATCCATAAAGTGTGTAGTTAATAAAATTACTTTCCCGTGTCTTCTATTTTGTAACACAGACCACATGTGCCTTCTCGAGTAGGGATCTACACCAGCTGTAGGTTCATCCAATATAATAATCTGGAAAACAATAATAGTGAATAACTAAGTATTAAAAGCTACTTTATACTTATAACCTTACTTTTGGATCTCCAATTACTGCTATACCAACAGAAAGCTTACGTTTCTGTCCACCACTTAAATGTTTAGCTGAGGCGTTTGCTTTGTCTGTAAGGTCGATATCCCGCAACGTTTTCATTACTTCAAATTCTATTAATGAAGGTGGTATGCCCTTGAAAGAAGTAAAATATTGTCATATTTTCTACTAAATGAGAGTAATATGTGATGAGTATATAGGCCGATTACTGAGCGACATTCAATTCCTGTACATTTTAAAGTTCAAAATTATAATTATTTATTATATGTTGTTATTGGCAGCCAGTAGTCTTTTCTGGTGAAAGAATATTTTAGTCCTGCTACAATGATCAACTGCAAGTTTACAGTGATTATATTACTAACAAACAATAAGCAACATCAAAATGAATCTTAAAATGGTTTCAGTGGAATAAATAATATTGTTTATCAATATAATTTACGAAATAAACGAACGCCTATACAGATCAATGCTGAAACTTGGCAATAGATAAAATTCAACAAAATGAGAATATCCCAAAAAATACAGCGAAGACATGAAGAAACACAAGTAATTCATCAATAGCTAATGTACGGGATGAACATGAAGAAGAACAACTAAAACTAGATAACAATGAAACAAAAGTGGAAACTGAAACAAATAATCAAAAATCGAAATACAAGAAACGTAAACAAAGAAAAAGGAATGTTATTATCTAACTCTATAGTGAAGAAAATATGTTTAAAGCAGTTGTAAGGATGATAGACTTTGATATATATCGGAATGTCCTGGATTTAAATTGTGTTTGCAAATATTCTTAACAAAAAAAAAAGAATGCCAAATTCAAAATGTGGATATTTTTATTTATCCAGACATTTGGCCGAAACACATTAGAACAAATCGTTTTGAAAGGCTTTTTTTATGGAACAAGTAAACACCAAAAGACAGGAATTAATAATCTGCCTAACAGGCAATTTTGAAAGTAATATTGTTTATATAAATGCTGAAAGTTTAGCTCATTCTAATGAAGTTTGTCAACTTATTCATGCTACAAAACCAGCTACTATGTGTTTAAGCGAAATTAGGGTTATTAACGAAATCTTAGATAAAGAAATTTATATTAATGGATACAGTGTGTTCAATGTATCCTTTAATAGGTACACAGGTGGAGTTATTATATATGCTTCTAGCCAATTTAATTTTCACATAATGATTCTCCATTATGTGAAAATATCGGTACATGAAAAATATTGGTTTCTTTTAATTAAAGTTGTAATTAGTGAAAAAATATGGAACATAAGCTGTGCTTACCGTTCACCAAATAGCAGACGGAGCTGTGGAGAATTTAGTTATTTTGAAAATATTGATCTATGCCAATCATATATCTACTTAGGTGACTTTAACATCAGATGGGATCTACCAAGCGATGCAAATCCAAAGAGATTACAGAATATTTGTAATATTTATGGGTTTAAGTCATTTGTGAACTTTCCAACATGAATCTAGAATAACTATAGGAGTAAAATAGACCTAGTTTTCGGTAATGTTTATGTGTAAATAAAGCCAGAAATATCAAGTTACAGATCCTGAAACTATTAGTATTTATCTTAATAATAATATGTCTATTAAAATCAAACTCATCCATTTTCGAAATATTAATTATGACAAAATTTAAAATGCTTGCTTTACATATTAATACTAGTTTATTACAGTATTTAGTTTTCAACTTCTAAAGTGCTTCTTATTATTTGTTTGATTACTCTCATTCGCGAACAACTGCTTCGGTCTGATGACCTCAGAATCCATATGCATTTCAATGTGCTGAATATATTCTAACATATAAGGAAAGCACACAATGTTGGTTGTCTGTTCTGTGTCCGGGAAATCACTTTTAAGGTTATTGAAGTAAATTTTAATATGAATTTTAAGCTTTATCTATATGATCTAAATTTGATTTAAATTAATAAGAGTTTTTTAAAATATTTAGCCC
The DNA here is from genome assembly GCA_963675555.1 of Leptura quadrifasciata. Taxonomy (NCBI): domain Eukaryota; kingdom Metazoa; phylum Arthropoda; class Insecta; order Coleoptera; family Cerambycidae; genus Leptura; species Leptura quadrifasciata. The sequence continues at coordinate 48,342,380 of OY776680.1, read as the reverse complement.
ATTATCGTGCAAAATTCCATAGTATGGGTTCAGAATTACTGAAAATAGTCTACGATTGTCTTGCTGTTTCTTGTGAAAATGTTTTTTGACATTACTAATTACATTTAATAAAGAAACATTTAAGTATTTTTTGCATTGAACTAATTCAAATTAACTTATGCAAACAAAAAATAAACAAAAAAATTAAATGTTACATATCTTTGGAAAAAAATTAAAAACTAAAACATTGACATTTTCAAACCAAAATTCACATTTAGATTCTTAATGTAACTACAAACAACTTTTCCGTTTGGTACTTTTTCATATTTTGATAAATAAGGGCATTTCAGACTGTTTTAAAATTTCGAATGACATCTTGGAGGTGTCATAGTTGTGACATGATAAACATCTGTTCCCCAAAGCAACCAAAGCATCAAAATACATCAAGCAATTATAATTTGACAATATTACATCAAAATATTTTATATAAAAATTTTAATATGTATTAATAGTAAAATAATAAAAACTAACTGCTTTTCTGGTGGTTGTCATGCAACGATACCTCATGCCAACATCTAATTTTTGAAAAATACGCATAAAATATTTAAATATAACAAGCATTAAAGGGTATTTAATCATCCCATGTATAGATACAAATACTACCGGCGAGGGACTCTTTAAAGCTTTAACCAAACAAATATTGCCAAAATTTTAAATAAATTGTCAGGACATGAGGGGTCATGGATTCGACAATGGTGCAAATATGTTTGGTAGACACTCAAATTCGAATTGTTAACGCCAGCGCAATGTTTGTGCCTTGTTCAGCTCACAAACTGAATTTAATTGTTATTGATGTCGCTAAAATTACATATGAAACTGTTCAATTTTTTCTATCATTAAAGAGTTGTCCATTTTTTTCTGATAAAAAAAATGTACCGCATTTTACGTTAAAATCAGTAAGTGAGACAAGATGAGAAAGTAGAATCAAAACTATTCGCCCTTTAAGATTGCCGTTATATGCAATTTGTGATAGTTTACATTATTTGACAGAAGATAATTTAAGGGATATGAATACTAAACATATGGCACAATCGTTATTAGATAAAATCAAAACAATCAAATTCATACGTTCAATTATAATTTGATATGATTTGCTATCAAAAATTAAACAGTAAAATGCTCCAAAATCCAAATTTAAATGAATGCCATAAAGCAATAAAAATCTTATTAGTCATTTTACTGAAAAACATTCAGACCAAGTTTTCAAATACTTTAGCAATGAAACTAGTGGAAGCTGAAAAGAATAAAGTAGAGTAAGAATTTTCCTTTGGAATCCACGGCCACGTCTAGTCCACCGTTTCCAACTCAGTGACGCATTAAAAACGCCACTAAACAGACATACCCTAGCGAGGATTCGAACCCGGAATTCCTTGATTTCAACCCTAACGCGTAAGCACACAGTACAGACAACAGATATTGTGTGCTTCTTTTATATATTGGAATCTATTTAGAATATTGGAATATATTCGGATTTTCGGGCTATTAGATAGAGCAAAGCGGTTACACACGAATTGCCTCAGGAATCAAAAACACAGTGACATGCTTAGGCGAGTATCACTGTCAAAACATACTGTAACATATTTTTGATACGATAAACAATTCTACTAACCAAATTGTTATAAAAGTGTGTCTAATCTTGAAGTAATGCTGAAAATCACCAATTTGCACCAATTTTTGATTTATGATTCTTTCTGTAGTAAAAGTAGATACTTCTAGTAATATATCTAATTTTTTAGTAGGTATATCCCTGGGAGAACTATATTTAAAAGATAATACAATATAATTTTATTCTTTTTAAGTGTTGTTACTACTGGAAAAATATATACTATACTACTTCAAAGTAATCTCTAGTAGTGTGTTTTTGAATTCATTTTCCTAGTTTTTTAGAAAAACGGGTTTGAAAAATTGTGTCGCCAGTACATATTTCTTCAATCATTTCAAGAAATATTCAAGGTCAAGGGATAAAAATGTAACGTATTCTCGTAATTGGCCAATAAGGCGACATAAGTTGTTTCAGAAATTTCTGTTGGCAGCCATTTTACCATGTTTATCACGCAAGACCCTTTACTCAAAATGTGCTATGACTTCCTGTATTGTGTACATTCATGCATTTTATATTACACTCTTCGCGATCGTTTTAAAAACAATTTTGTGTATAAAGTATGCTTTTAGAAAAGTATGTTTGAGTAAAAAAAATTTAATGAAAATGAGTAGAGGATTTACTGTTGATAATGCTACACTATTTTTTACTTTTCATTTTCTATTTCCTTTTATTATTACAGCCTTAGTAATTATCCACTTATTGTTCTTGTATCAAACAATTTATTTCAGCGTATATTTTTAATTAACAGCACAAATATCGTTAAAAGGCAAAAATTTGCTATTTGCTCTGCCTTGGGCTTTGCATGATGCAACTAGTACTGGCAATGGGAATATATTTTGTTTATTTCCTCTGTAGTGTCTATATCAATGATTTTGTTTTTCAAATGTATCGCAGTTTATGAAATTAAGATAATGATACGTGATTAATAATAATTCGGCATATACCTTGACGGCAGCAAAAAATTCCAAATGTTCTCTTGGTGTCAAATTATCGAATAAAATATCATGTTGTGGACAGACTCCCGTCATTCTTCTGATTTGATCCATGTCGTTCGGATCTCTGTAAATTAATGAGAGATGATATATGCTAAATATTTTAAATTAATATAAACTATAATATGAACATAATAAAATCATAAGTATAAATAATGACGAAAATATTTGCTCAACGTTAATGTGTTTTTCCTCCATGAATCTTCTGGAAAATATTATAAACTGTACAAAAAATAACAATTTGCAGGTATATTGTATAAAATAACGTAAATGTCGCGGGCATTATGGTTACTTTTCCAATATACAGGTCAATTGTATTCTGTAAATTCTGTGATATTCTTCAGAAGATACATGTGGTAGAAAACCCCCCCAAAAAAACCCAACAATGATCCATAAATGAAAAAGCAATTATGGCTTTAAAAACGATTTTAAAAAATGGTGTAAAACCACTACGAAATTTTTGTTTTACCTCACATCATATCCAAAAATATATGCAGTTCCAGCAGTTGGTGAAGTGAGGCCAGTGAGAATATTAAACAATGTCGTTTTTCCAGCTCCATTATGTCCCAAAATTGCAGTAATATGACCTTCATAAATTGTCAAATTTATCCCCTTAACTGCTTTCACCTCCGGTTTTCTACAATGCTAAGAAAATCCATTAAATTAATGTGTACAAAACAAGAAAACAAAATTAAGACTCACAAAAAAACTTTTGTATAGATCAACTATTCTTATTGCTTCTCTTCCTCGCATCTCCCGTGGCACTGGTTCAACATCCAATGTGGTATCACCAACATTTAAAGAATGAACGGAACCTCCACCATTGGTAGCCAAAGGTATCTGTATCAAAAAGTAAATTAGCGACTGCAACTATGAAATATCTATATGAAGAGGATTCAAGAGCAAAAAGTAGTACTTTTCGCAATAATATAGAAATGTGCAAGAGCAGAAATATCTATTAAAAACATAAAGTGCCTCATTGTCCACTGTCGTTCAAGAAAGTTGACGCGCAATGCGGAGCGAAACCGCCAAACGCTCGAGACAATGTTTGCATCCAAATTACACACAAGTTTATTTATGATCATTTGAAAATTCAATATAAGAGAAACAATTAAATTGAAGCTCCGATTACAACTGTTAAATTACAGCAAAAGATGAAAATATGAATAACCATTCATGAATGTCAAAGTTTGAAATGTGGAAAAAAATATTCGAATTCAACTAATACGGTGATTAAATTCTGCTGCTGAATAAATATTGCGTGTCATATGTCCGTAGTAGTTATTTACGATATCAGACCGATCGCTGAGTTTGATAACCCATCAAGAACAATACGATCAAAGTAAGAAATTAATTTTGATGTCAAATTAAAACTGACAAAACGTATTTTTAACTGTGTACCTGTCGTTATTAGGAATATAAGTTTTTTAAAAAGCCTTGAATTTTTCTTTTTACTTTGTTTCGTCCACTTCTCTTCTACAAATTTCTAACTGTAGAGAATTTACAATTATTTTTTATGGCATTAAAAATTAAAATCAATCAACCCATTTATTTATTTTTTAAAATTACTTTACCGCATTAGTGTGGTAAAGTATGTAATGATACTAAATCCAGTTTCGTAAAGTTTGACATCACATACTGAAAGTAGGTAAAGTTCTTTACAGACTGGGCCTGCGATAAGCCGTTCATTAATGCCAGTAAAATAAATATTTCAAAAATAATTATAGATATTTGAAAGAATCAGGTAATACATTTCATTGCCTTTAAGAGGTAATTTATATAATGCTATATTAATGCCATTTCTGTATTGCATAGGGCTCTTCGGTACGAGTAGGATTTTATATCTGCAATTCAGTTGATCTACTTACTATACATGTAATTTATAGACTTACCCTTTGCATTGGCTTCTTTGCACACCAATAAGAAGGTTTAAAACAGAAGAATGGGGATCTTTTAACACCATGCTCACCTAAAATAAAATATTCTTAACACTAGTTCTAAAAACAGTTAATTATATACATTACTTGGTATCACGCTATCTAAATAATATGCCATCAATCCATATAAGACAATATCAAATGCCATCATGATTAAACTACCACCAAAAGGCATTCCTGGCCCTGACCACAAATTGTCAAAATTTACTCCTTCTCCTGATAAGTCCATAACAAGAGCCTAAAACCATAAAAGTAAATGAAGAACAAATTGTCTTTAATTTTAAAAGTTCAGCAACTATACAATAAATGGACCTATATCTCTACTGGACACCAATTAATAATACATTATATAATAAAGATGGCAGCTAGGTCTTTACCGCATGGGAGTGGAATTAGGCAAGGTTTGCAATAATTCAAGAGGGTTAAACTTGTTGACATCCGTATTATGAACGATTTTTTTAACTACAATCGTGAAATCATTCATAAAATTACAAAAAATATTTCATAAACATATACGTAACATCACTATATAGCTAACAATTATTTCTTGTATTTTTTTACTACAGAGACTAACTAGTGCGACGGTACCACACTGCGTATGGTAAAGTAATACTACTTACCACACTCAAAATCATGTGGTAAACCCCATTGTATAAAATATTGTAATGTATGTAAAATAATGATCTATTCAAAACTATTTCATATATAAAGAAAACAGAAACAATTATTATTTATCATCTACTAATTATAGCTCACAAATAGTAATGTCGCAAACAAAGATACTGCAAGGGGCGGGCCAGCAGAAAATCTGTTGATACACAAAACATTAATATAGTCTAGCCTGCAGGGATTTTTTTCCCATGGCACCTGCAAGGGATCCGTAAATGGTGATTTTTTGAAAGAATCATGGAGAATGTTAACATACATTTAAATATAAGTTTAAGGGGTACTGTGACTTCAGCATTGTTCGCTATCTTGAAAAATTGAATGAAATTTTATTTTCTAAATATCTCGCTTCCCGTTTGAGTTCGAACAAATTTAAATAAAAGATTTGATAGCTTTCGATATTCTCTACAATTTATCTTACATCAACTTTTTTTGAACAATCAATATTTTTTTGAGTTATCGAAGGGAAAACATTTAGGGGTTGAAAATGTTTATTTGTTTGGAGTTGGATAAATGTTTAGTATAAATGTTGAACATGAAAGGACCTACAAAGTCGTGTAACTTGTTTTTTCTTACATGTAAATACAAAAATTGTGGCGCAGTCTGAAAGTTCACACCACCATCATTGAGATAGAACTCTAGGCCTATTTTTTTAACGTGATTCTCTGATAGGTCTATGGTTACGCGCCATCATATGGTAGTTACAAGTAAACAGTTTTTTTTGCGTTTTCTTGCTAAGCGTGGTCAAGGTTATAGGGCGAGAGAAACGTGTGGATAGAAGGCACGCATTAGCATTAGGTCCGCAATATTGGGAAGAATAAAACGGTGGCCGTCTCACTCACACACGCATTTTGTTATTTGTTTAGTGCTCATTTTTTTATTGTTTTAATTGCCGCGAAGCAGAAATCACGATATCGGGTGCATAGACAGATTTTGTTAAACTGGGTTGCTGGCGTAATAGTGTTTAAAGTGTCGAAAAACTCCTATGATCCCTTCCTCCCTCTCCCTTGTGTAGGAAAGAAATTACCGGTTCCAGCCAGTGACCAGTCAGGGGTAAGTTTTCGGCTCTTTTATTACTTATATTTACCCATAATTATTTATACAGTCCACTTATTGAATTATTTAATTGATAATTAATTATTCTGATAGACGCACACGCCGATAGGGTATAGGCCCCATCATATGGCCACTTCGACCGGATTATAGCCGGCAGTTCTTTTTAGTAGTTTTTTTCTGTCTATTAGCACGATATTGTGGTTCACTTCTTATCATAAACAGACATAGATATTTTGAGGTTTAATTTCATACGCACGCATAATAATAATAATAATAATAATAAGCAGAAGGGGCCGACCTGCATCACCAGGCCTTTGGTGAGTGGCGCCACCACTTACTCCAGCTGGGGGGTGCAAAATCGAACCGGCAGCACTAGTGCACCCGGGAGGGGAAGCGTCTTCCCCTCTAGTGTCGGTCGTGGGCTTGCTGGACTAACCACCCACAAGCTCTATACTCCGGTTCCTATAAACCGAAGGCAGGGCCCCCACAATCGACCCCATTCGGATAGGGGTCACGGGCAAGGTGGTGGGGCCCAACCGGATCGATTGCCCAATGACAACGGCCGCGAGCTACAAGGACGCTTTGAGTGGACCGATGATCTAAGGGACGACCTTCTGCTGTGCTACGAAAGTAGTGAGCCCGCACGAAGGGGATACATGGCGCGGATGCATGCTCTGTGGTGTGAGAGGCTTCCAGAGCATAGCGCCTTCACGCCACAAAATCTGCGTGACTATGTATCCCACCTTCGTAGTAGAGGCTACGTGAGGGCTGCTCCTGGACCGGTGAATGAGGTGGCCGAACTTCCGCCACATTCACCGGTTGAGGACGTGGTTCTCCTCGTTCCGCCAATACCAGAGGGCCTCAGCACCAGACGGGGGTTACACCACATTAAAGCCCCCGGGCCACAAGACATGGCCAGAGTGGATGAAGAACTTAGTGCAGCGTTACCAGAACGGGCTGACCTCTGGCACATAAACTGTGCCGTGTACGCCGCTGCTCAACGCTTTTCTCGAGTGGAGAGGCAAAACACTGCTTCCCCACAGGAGAGGGCGGAGCGGCGCATACAAAAGATGGAAGCCAAGATCCGGTCGGCGAGGCAACACGCATCCCGTATCCAATGTGTGATGGACTATATGGCGGCCAACAGGCCGTTCACGCCTAAAGTACGTCGATTAGCTGCCAACCTAAGACATGTCCATCACACACTCAATGAGGCAGTGCTGCGAACCACCAAACAGCACTGTCTCGACAGGATACGGATGCTAGTAACTTGTAAAAAGTCACTAGTGAGGCGGGCGAGAGGGCTTGCGGAAAATAGACTGTTCCGCGAGAAGCCCTCGCGCCTTTTCCAACCGCCTCCGCGTGTTGTAGACAATCCGCCGACTGCAGATCAGGTGGAGAACTTCTGGAAAACGCTGTACGAGGAAAGGCTTCCACTCAACCGAGATTCTCCTGCCCTTGCATACTTTGAAGCCTTTTGTCAAAGGCTTCAGCAACCACAGGAAGTGTGCGAACCAATAACCCCAGAAGAGGTTCGTAGGGCTCTTGAGGGCTCTAAGAACTTTGCTGCTCCAGGTCCCGATGGGATAAGTAACTTTTGGTGGAAAAAGTTATCGAGCACCCACCACCATTTGGCCAGAATTTTTAATTTCTGGTTGAATGGGGAGCAGCAAATCCCTTCTTGGGTTGTTGAGGGGCGGACAGTGCTGATCCCCAAGAACGGAGATTTATCCAACCCAAAGAACTGCAGACCGATAACCTATCTAAACGCATGCTACAAGGTGTTTACACGCATTTTGTACATGCGGGTGCTCCACGCAGTTGAACCGGTTTACGAACGGATATATGAGCAACGAGGGTCGAAGAGAGGTGTCGCTGGCTGCAAGGAGAACCTGCTGATCGACAGATGTATCACGCAGGACTCCATGCAGTATAAGCGGAACCTCTCTATGGCCTTGACATGACATCACATGAGCTCATTGTTCACTTGCTCCGATGTCTTGAGGTACCCGGTCCCGTAGTGAGATGGATTGAAGAACTGATGCCGCTCTGGAGGACTCGCTTTACCATAACATCGGGTAACGATAGAGTCCAAACAGAGTCGGTAACATTCAGAAGAGGAGTAATTCAGGGAGATTCCCTCAGCCCCCTTCTGTTTTGCATCTCACTACTGCCATTATCCATCTCGCTCCGGAAAACCCGTGGCTACAACTGCGGTACCCCCGGCGACAGGAGGCATAAGGTCACCCATCTATTTTATATGGATGACCTTAAACTTTATGCCTCTGGAGAGAGGGATCTCCAACAGTCCCTTAGGGTGGTACAAGAGTACACGCAGGCTGTCGGTATGCAGTTCGGGTTGGGCAAATGCGCACTGATCCATCTCAAGAGAGGACGATGCGGTGACTATGGAGAGGACGCGCAGCTCGTGGACGGAAGCATCTTACACCATCTAGATGCCGGAGAGTCGTACACTTACTTGGGTGTCGAGCAACGCTCCACCCAAGAAGTGAGTGTAGTGAAAAACGCTCTCCGCGGCAAGTACCAGCACCTACTCCGACAGATCTGGTCTCCAGAACTGTCGGGGAAAAACAAGGTGTCTGCTACAAATATGCTTGCCGTTCCGATCCTTCTCTACTCTTTCGGAGTGGTGAAATGGACTCGGGAAGAGCTGCGTCAACTCGATGTAGTAACCCGCAAGAAGATGCATCTCAATAGGAGCTTGCATCCTAAATCGTCCGTTCCACGGCTATATCTCCCACGACATCGAGGAGGCCGTGGACTCTTGAGCTTGGAGAATCTCCATAGCAGGATGGTTCTGGATGGAGCATGTAAGGTCATCAGGAGTTCGGATCCCCTCCTCTGCATGGCCCGAGACCATGAAAATGCAGAGGTAGGAGCTTTTCACTTTAAGGCAGCACGGTAAACCCCGACTCTGTCACCGAGTTGGAACCCGTTCGACTAAAAGCCCACATTAGAGCTGCAGAACACAACGTCCTTCTGCAGCTCCATAAGGATAAGCCGTTGCACGGGGTCTTCTATAAAAATATAGAAGACCTCGGCTTATCCGAAAGGCTGACCTTCGCCTTCTTAAGGTCAGCTGGGCTGAAGTCTGAGACCGAGGGATTCATAATGGCTTGCCAGGATGGTGTATTTAACACTCTCGTCTATCGACGTCGTGTCATGGGTATGGAAGTCCCTGATGTCAGCTGCAGGGCCTGCCGCAGGGCGCCGGAGACTGTAATGCACTTACTGTCGGCTTGCCCGACATACGCAGTCTCGGCCTATATCCATAGACACAACGCAGCATTACGAGTGCTTTACTATCATCTAAGGCACTCGTATGGAATAGACGAAACACCAGTGCTGCCTTACGTTCCGGGGGATATTGAGTCCGTTGTAGGGAATGAGAAGTGCCTAATTTATTGGAACTACTCGTTTCCCACCGTCAGGCAAATACAAGCCAACAAGCCTGACATAGTACTCCTCGACCACCAACTCAAGACAATGTATGTCGTGGAATTCTCAGCTCCCGCTGAGAGCAACATTGTCTTGAAAGAGGAGGAAAAACGGACAAAATATCGAGATTTGCTCTTCGAATTCCGCAGGCTTTATCCAAGCCATTCTGTTAAAACAGTGGTACTGATTATAGGAGCCCTCGGTGGAATGAGACAGACGCTGCTTTCAGAACTAAAGATCCTACCGGCATGCCGAGATTCGGCAGAGATCTTAGCCGGCAGAATGCAGAAGGCTATCATCCTCGGTTCATTGCGTCTACTCAGGGCACACGATTATCTTAGATACAAACTGTATATATAGGTAAGTCAAATGTAAAAAAGAGAAATATATATACATGTATATAAACATACATATAAGACACATATAAGTTAAAATATACAATACAAATATATAATAAATAGATAAAACAGTATATTTACATTTGATAAAATTATAATATATAAAAACATATAAAGAATACACAATACAGACATTTGCAAATAATATGTACGTACAAAATAACAGCATGAACAAACACCGAATGATTAAAATAATAATTTCATGTTTTTACAAATATTAAAATGTAAGTAAAGTAAAGCCTTAAGGTTCTCTATTTAAAAAGTCTTGAACACTATAAAAACCGCCTTCCAGCAAAATATCTTTAACTGTGGTTTTATATTTTCCATAGTTTTGTATATTTCGAATATCAGCTGGTAGACTATTAAAAAGTACAACACAGTTATAATATGGTGAGTGTTTATAATTTGTCGTATGGTGGGTGGGTATACTAAGTAGGTCACCATCTCTTGTACTGTATGCATGACAATTGTTTCTCTGATTAAACAAATTAATATTTTTCTTAGTGTACATCAAACACTTTATAATTAGAAATCAGAATTATCAGACAGAAACATTATTGTTAATCTTTACCACAAATGTCGATACAATTGAACATAAATATACATGGAGTAGTTAATATTTTTTTAGTTTTGAATATATTCTTACAGCTCTCGTTATAATTCATGTGAAATATAAGCCTAACTAGTCTTTTTTGGCTAATAAACACTCTATCCTTATCTCTTGCACATCCCCAGGCAATAATATTGTATGAAATATGTGAATAAGCAAGAGCATAATATATACTCAATAACCCGGCTTCATCCAGCGCACTTTGCATTTGCAATATAGCGAAATAGGCCTTATTTAGCATTGAACATACATGTTCGATGTGATTGTCCCACAACAGCTTATTGTCAAGGTAAGTACCGAGCAATTTCGTGTTATGAGACAATGCTATATTGTCGTGCAGCACCACATTGTGAGGCAATTGTCTTTGTAAACAAAAGTTTATAATAAATGTTTTATTCTTATTCATGATTAGTTTGTCTCTTTGCGCCCAGGTAGAGACCTCTTGGAATGTTTGGTCAATCAGTGAATGAAGCTGCTCAATTGTATCTGTTGCTAGCGTTACTGTTATGTCATCAGCAAACATCGTTAAGTGTCCAGTGGTTAAACAATTTGGGAGATTATTCAAGTACAACATAAACAATCGTGGTCCTAAAATAGAGCGTTGAGGAACCCCATACATTAAATTTTGTGTCTCTGATTGGATACTATTTAGTTGAACTTTTAGTCTTCTTCCCTCCATGTAGCTAATTATCCATGATAGTAAGTTCCCCCTTATTCCCATACTGTACAGTTTTTGTTCAAGAAAAGAACTGTTTACAGTATCGAAAGCCTTAGACAGATCAAACATTATTGAAACAACGTACTTGCCATCGTCTAAACAGGTGTATACATAATTTAATAAATGACAAGTTGCTGTTTCAGTTGACTTTCCAGCTGTAAAGCCGTGTTGAAAAGCAGTAAGAATGTTGTATTTGCTGCTAAAAGATATAATTCTACTGTAAACAATTCTTTCAAATAGCTTCGAAATTACACTTAATAGAGAGATTTGCCGATAGTTCTCCATTTCTTCTGGTGACCCCTTTTTTAATATAGGTATAATCTTAGCTAATTTAAGGATATCAGGAAAGCAACCCTGGTTTATTGACATATTGAATAAAAACTCTAATTGTTGTAATATGTTATCTTTAATAATTTTTAATACGTTTGCAGTTATATCATCAAACCCAGTAGATGGTTTGGTTTTTAAGTTGTTAATGGCATCATTTATTTCCTCAAGAGTAATTGGCCCAAAAAATATCGAATGTTCCCTGTATGCAGAAACAATACATGGTAACGATAGGTTTGAACCAAAGTGGTGATTTAATTTATTTTGGACATCTGTGGCGAAGTAGGTTGCAAACATATTAGCTATTTCATGTGCATCTGATATCTTCTTATTATTACTATCACATAAACATATATAATCACTTTTAACATTCTTCCGGCCTAGCATGGTATTTACGATATCCCACGTTTTTTTTGATTTATTAGAGGCGCTGTTTATTTTGTTTTTATAGAAATTTTGCTTAGTTGTTTTTATATTGTTTTTATAGGCAATTTTTTGTTCTTTATAAAGACTATTTATTTCCGCACATTCAGTATTGATCATAATCCAATACAGATTTTTAATGTAGCTACTTTGTTCTATTAATTCATTTGTTAACCACTCATTTTTTATGTTTCTGTTTTTTATATTGTTACTTTTTTTCATTATCGATTTTATTGGGCAAGTGGTATTATAACACCATATAATAATTTCAGTAAAATGGTTAAACGCGTCATTTACACTGGCAACGTACATATTAGTCCAGTCGTGGTTGTTTAGTTCATAAATAAAGTTTTTTATATTGTTTTCATTTAGATTTCGTTTTTTAAAATTTATTAAGGTGGAAATATCTTTTTCAGCTTCGATAGTATTTATGGTTAAGATATGTGCGAAGTGATCAGCAATATTAGGGTTGTATAATTTAAGACTTAAGTTACTAATAGGAATATTCGAAACCATATAGTCAATACAACTGGAAGATGTATGACCATGTATATTTGTAAATATACGGCGTAGGGGCTATAGAAAAAAGATCCAACTGAAATGAATTAAAAACATCGAATAAAACATTTGTATTGTGACAAAATTTTTTATTGCATCAATATTGAAATCTCCACACAATATAATGTTGCACGACATACTATTTGCAATATTCAGTGCCTGGTTGAGAATTATTATGAATTCATCAATATTACCACAAGGGGGCCTATACGCCACTATTACAATATATTTAACGTTTGTAATAGTACAGCATATTGCACATATTTCTACATGACATTCAACTGATAGATTGTTAATAGATGTAATCGTTTTTGTATTTAGTTTGTTACTAGCTACTATAAGAGAGCCACCATGTATATGCGTCATTCTAGAAAAACATGTTACTACTTTATGGTTTGGAAATGTCAATTGTCGGGATCACTTTTACTTAGCCAGTGCTCCGAAATACACAAAATATCTATTCTTAAGTTAGTTATAAACAAATCAATTTTATCTAACTTGTTGGATAAACCTTGAACATTTATATGTGATACATTTAATGTAAAATCACCTTTACACGAGTTAGGAATTATGTTATTAACAAGACATTCAACTGATAGATTGTTAATAGATGTAATCGTTTTTGTATTTAGTTTGTTACTAGCTACTATAAGAGAGCCACCATGTATATGCGTCAGTCTAGAAAAACATGTTACTACTTTACGATTTGGAAATGTCAATTGTCGGGGATCACTTTTACTTAGCCAGTGCTCCGAAATACACAAAATATCTATTCTTAAGTTAGTTATAAACAAATCAATTTTATCTAACTTGTTGGATAAACCTTGAACATTTATATGTGATACATTTAATGTAAAATCACCTTTACACGAGTTAGGAATTATGTTATTAACAAGACTTACATTGTTATTCTCGAAAAAAATTAAACTTTTTTATTAGGGAACCCGCCGGCCAATTGTCACTAACGAAAGCCTCTTCCAATAGGTCATAGTCAATTTTTATTTTGAATGATTCTGTTCTGCCGTTCTTCCATTGGGGTAATATTTCCACGTCGATTTGTCGTCCTGGAAAAATTATTTCGCAGTGTTTTCTCATTCCCACACCACCAGTACCAGGAGTAACCCTCCCTACATATATCCAAGCCTTTCGGTTTACAGCTGTTATGCTGGATTTGGTTTGGGTGCCTGTACCGAAAATTGCACGCGGTTTTATTGGTTTGTTACACATATTTTTCTTTAAGTGAACATCTGGATGTTCCTCTATATTTTGTTCATTTGTTTGTATTTGAGCTCTCCGACGTTGTTTACGGTTTTTGTATACCCTTGTAAAGTTATTATCTTGATTCTGTTTCTGTTCTGTAAGTATAGTTTTATCTATGTGTTGAATTGAATGTTTTGGGTTTTTGCTGTGATGTATTTTTTGTTCCACTACAGTATTGTCTGATAAGCTTGAAGAATCTGACGAATTTAAATCTAAGTCTACGGTGTTTAACACTAACTGATTACTTTTTGGATAAAAATTGTCAGGAGCATTTGTAAGCAGTGTAATAAGGTCTTTATTTGAATCCGTTATTGTTGTAACTTTAACTTCCAGTTCATGTACTTTTTGTAGTAGTTCACTAGTTCTTTTCTCCACAGCTTTATCAAGTATTTCAGCAAACACAGCAGTTTGTAGAAAGTGAATTATCTGATTTTCTTCAGAGTCGTCAAAATTAGAACCTTTTCTGGTCAATACCATTTTTTAATCGATATTTGTAAGATATTTACTATAATTATAGATATTTTATCACGAGCTCGCAGAAACACATCCACACTACTCTATCTACTCTATCATGGCATACATTTTACTATTGTTTATGTTTACGTTCAGTTCTCGCATTGAGGGATTGTTTTCAGTATTCACCAATACAACTAATTTATTTGGACTTTGATCAATTAATTATTTAAATTAGTATTTTCAATTAATAACGATTTAATTGTTTCTTGCTGTTAGCACTTTGATTTCACATCATTTTGATTATTCATTGTATAGTTTGGGTGATATTAAACTGCTCAAGTATGCCACCAAAAATTGATCAAAACCTAGAGGTAAAACTTAATAAATTTCTTGCGAAAAAAGAAACTTATTTCAATAGAGTACAACGGCTATATGATTTATCGAAAGACTTACAAAAACCTGATAGTTTAGCGAATTTTAAAATTCAAATGAATACTTTGGATGAAACATTAGCGTTGTTTAAACACACTATCGATAGTATTAATGACGTAAATTTAGATATAAATCCCGATAATGTATTAAATTACCAACCACTAGAAATGATAGATACGTTATATTGTCATATAAAAGAAGCAGCCAAAACATTGGAAAACCAGCAAGTCGCACAAAATCGGCAAACGGCTGATCAACCAGCCGTCGCTAGATTGCAAAAAATAGAAATACCTGAATTTTCTGGCGATCCTAAAAGATGGCCGATGTTTTTTGAAACTTTTAAAAGTCTTGTTCACAATAATAAAAATTTAGACAATACTAGTAAAATGTACTATTTATTGGGCGCCTTAAAAGGCAAGGCTTTAGATGTCTGTGCGGGTGTTTTACCGACTGCTACAAATTACATTACTTTGGGAAACGTTGGTAGGTAAATATCAGGATAAGCGTTTACTAGCTGACACATATTTTAGTCAAATGTTGGAGTTTAAAACAGCCCAGCATGAATCCGCAGCTTGTCTTAATAATTTTCTAGAGAAATTCGACACTTCCGTTAATGCCATGAAGCAGTTGGATATCCCAGATTTGACAGATTTTTTTATAGCCTCTTTAGCGCTTTCGAAGTTAGACAGTCAGACACGTAAATTATTTGAAATGTCAAAACATTCTGAAATTCCAACTTATAAAGAAATCGTAGATTTTATTAAAAACCAAAGAAAAGCTCTAAATAGCCTTCCAAAAAGTAGCCAGATTAGTTCCGCAAAGCTTAGTACGAATAGTAGTGGTGGTTACAAACCAAAATCTGTTCCGCAATCTTTTCTAAATAGTGGTAGTGGGGAAAATAAAAGCGCAGTAGATAATTGCATTATTTGTAAACAATTACATTCAATTTTTCAATGTTCTGATTTTTTAAGACTCACACCTCATGACAGGTATAGTTTAGTTAAACACAAAATTATGCATAAATTGTTTAAGTTCAATTCACAGAATAGCCGATTGTAAATCGACAAACGTTTGTAATATTTGTCGTGCTCGTTATAATTCATTATTACATTTCGACAAATCGTGTCCCAATAATAATAATAATAATAATGATCCCGAAACATCTGGTAGTAATCAATTCCCGTCAAATGATAATGTAAATGGAAACTTATCCACGCACAACTTTTGTTCAACTTCAAACATTGAAATTTCGCAAAATAATTATACAACTCTACACTCTACAGCAGTTGTCAATATAATGTCTGCCTCGGGCGAATATAAACCCGCGCGTTTTTTGATAGATAATGGATTTCATCACTGCCAAATGTTGTCAACGACTCAAATTACCTTTTAAAAAATATCACTCTTCTGTTAGTGGAATCGGTGGTCCTCAAACAGTCTGTCACATAAATTTTCTTTTAAGTTCTCGATTTGATTCGAATATTAAATATCAGATCGACGCAATAGTAATAGATATAATAACTGATCGACTTCCAACAACAAATGTACCAGTTCAGTCTCTTAATTACTTAAACCATATCTAATTAGCGGACAAACAATTTTATCAACCCTCAAAAATTGACGGTATTATTGGAGCCAGTTTATTTTTACACATTTTAGGCACTAGTAAGGTTGTTGGTCCACCTAATTTACCCATGGCAGTAGAAACTAGTTTAGGCTACATTGTAATGGGAAACATACCCATTACTGTACCATGTCAGTTTGAAAATTCGCAAACATTTTGTTCAATTGTAGAGCCTTCTTTAGAACAAATTTTAAATACATTTTGGGAAGTAGAGGAGGTGCCTGCGCCCCCTATGATTAATCAGGAGGACGCTGAATGTGAAAACATTTTTAGAGCCACTACTACTCGCGACAAAACCGGTAGATTCACAGTAACGCTTCCATTTAAGGAATACCCGCCTGTGTTAAGAAATTCGTTTGATATAGCCTGCAAAAGATTTTATTATCTCGAAAATAAGTTTAAAAATGATGAGTCCTTTAAAAATAATTATAGTGAAGTTATTGGAGATTATATAGTTCAAGGTCACATGACTTTAGTTATCAAGTTGATAGTCGCGCATATTACATTCCACATTTTGCAGTATTAAAAGATAGTGTTAGTACGCTTGTCCGTATTGTGTTTGATGCCTCCGCGAAAACGTCTAATTCACGCTCATTGAATGATGTTTTATATTCCGGCCCAAAACTACAAACGGACATTTCTAAAATTTTACTTAATTTTAGACTTTTTGAAATTGCAATGATAGCGGACATTCGCCAAATGTACCGAAACATTTGGGTGCGTCCAGAACATCGCAAATTTCAACGAATCCTATGGAAATTCGACCCTGAGGAGCCTTTAGGAATTTATGAATTAACCACCGTAGTATTTGGTTTAAAATCATCCCCTTTCGCAGCGTTAAGGACGATTAAACAACTTGCTAGTGATGAAGTAGAGACGTTTCCTTTCGCGTCTAAAGTCGTTGAAATCGACCTGTATATAGACGACCTAGTAGTTAGTGTGCCAACGGCATCGCAAGCAATAGAGCTTTATCGTCAAATGGTGGGGTTGTTCTCTGCCGGGGGATTCGAATTAGTTAAGTGGAGTATAAATTCACTGGACTTGTTACAAAATATCCCCACAAATATTCGTTTTTCATCAACAGTAGAGTTTAGCGAGCCTCCTGAAAATAATTGCTTACTTAAGGTTTTAGGTTTACAATGGGATCCTTCAACAGACTCATTTTCATTTTCGGTAAATATTCCAATCAAAATTTGTACAAAAAGAAACATTTTGTCAACTTTAGCGCGAATATGGAACCAATGGGATTTTTATCAGCGGTCACATTCGTTGCAAAAATCCTTATAAAAGAGTTGTGGATTTGTAAGGTTGACTGGGATGGAGAACCGCCAATAAACATTAAAAAACAATGGTCACAATTTTATGAGGAGCTTTCTCTGTTATCGCGTTTTCAAGTACCGCGTTACATAGGGGCCTTTGATAATAATTCTTGTGCAACACTGATAGGTTTCGCAGATAGTTCATTAAAAGGATACGGTGCTATAGTTTATATAAAATTAATTACACCTGATAATAATATTAGAGTCAACTTAATGTGCGCAAAAGCAAAAGTTGCACCTTTGAAAATTTGTACAATACCTAGACTTGAACTTTGTGCCGCGGTTCTTTTAGCAAAATGAATCAAATCGATTATAGATACATGTTCATCTCGCATTGAAATAAATAAGATTTTCGCACTTTCAAACTCCACAGTAGTTTTGCATTGGATTAATAGTTCTCCACATAGGTGGAAAATATTTGTGGCTAATAGGGTTGCTAAAATTCAGGAATCTGTTCCCTCCGCAAAATGGTACCATGTAGAAAGCGAAAATAATATAGCCGACTGTCTTTCACGCGGATTAACGCCAGCGCCTTTCGTTCAACACCCACCCCACTTGGCTCTCCGGACCACCGTGGCTTAAATTAGAAACGGATAAATGGCCTATTCAGCCTGTAGCTGAAAGTAACTCGCCTATTATTGAAAAAAAAACCCCATAGTTCTGCCTGCTGTGGTCAATGAGTGTAATCCATTACGTAATCTTATGTTGAAGATGTCTTCTTGGTCGAACCTCTGTAGAATTACAGTGTACGTACTTAGATTTTTGAAAATCTTGCCTATCAAGACAATTGTTACTGCATCAGATTTAGAGGAAGCCGAATTAATGCTTATACGAATCGTTCAAAAAATACATTTTGCCAAAGATTTTGAACTGTTACAAAATAAACAGCTAAGTCGCAAACCATTATGTCACTTAGATCCTTTTATAGATAGAGGGTGTATAAGAGTAGGTGGTAGATTAGCAAACTCACAAATTAGTTATAGTACGAAACATCCATTGTTATTACCTAAAAAGGATTATTTGGTTAATATTTTAAATGATCATTTTCACTGCCTATACTTACACACCGGACCGCATTTATTATTATCACTTCTTCGACAACAATTTTGGATATTAGCCGCTAGAAATATTGTTCGAAGTCGCATTAAATTATGTAATTATTGTTTTAAATTTAAACCTAAAGCCACATTTCCGCAAATGGCAAATTTACCCAGTTCCAGAGTAAATGAAGTCAAATGTTTTGTGAATTGTGGCGTGGATTACGCTGGTCCATTTTATATTACTTTAGGGCGTCGCAGAGGCATTAAAAGTCAAAAGGCTTATATATGTCTGTTTGTCTGTCTGGCAACGAAAGCGCTACACTTAGAGTTAGCTTTTGATATGTCAACCGCTACGTTCTTAGGATGTTTCCGGCGTTTTATAGCACGACGCGGACCTGTATGCACTATTTCATCTGATTGTGGCAGTAATTTTATCGCGGCAAAAGCTGAACTTGATCAAATTTACAATTTAATTAAATCCCGTGATTACATTCATACTATAGGCGCCGAATTAAGTTCACACAAGATAGAATGGAAATTCAATCCTCCATCTGCACCCCACTTCGGAGGCATTTGGGAGGCCAACATTAAATCGGTAAAAACGCATTTGTATAAAGTTGTAGGTAATAAAATTTTCACTTTTGAGGAATTTACAACCATATTAACGCAGATTGAAGCCTTACTAAATTCAAGGCCACTGTATTGGTTGAGTAGTGGCCCCTCTGAACCAGAGGTTCTAACCCCTGCACATTTTCTTACATTGACCCCATTAAAATCACTTCCGGCAAGAGATTTTTCGGAAACAACTCAAAATTTACTTTCGCGTAAAGAACTACTTGATCAGATGGTGCAATCATTTTGGAAAAGGTGGCGAGTGGAATACTTGAGCGGTTTACAAAGTCGCCAGAAGTGGAACACCCCAGCTTGTCCCGTTACCAAAGGGACACTGGTGCTTATACAACAAGAAAACATACCCCCTCTCCAATGGCCATTAGGTGTTATTGAAGAGGTATTTCCGGCGTGGTTCGCGTAGCGCTCGTAAAAGCTAATAACACCACTTATAAACGACCCGTTATTAAGTTGTACCCTTTGCCTAATCAGTAAACGTAGATTTTTGTTTATTATTTAAATTTTTGTTTTCATTTTCTCTATTAAAATGGGTTAGGTTTGTTTTCTCAATAGTTTTTTAATTTTTTGTTTTGGGGTGTATTTGAAAATAATTTTTCAAAGCCGGGGGAATGGTTACGTGCCATCATATGGTAGTTACAAGTAAACAGTTTTTTTTTGCGTTTTCTTGCTAAGCGTGGTCAAGGTTATAGGGCGAGAGAAACGTGTGGATAGGGCACGCATTAGCATTAGGTTCACAATATTGGGAAGAATAAAACGGTGGCCGTCTCACACACACACGCATTTTGTTATTTGTTTAGTGCTCATTTTTTGATTGTTTTAATTGCCGCGAAGCAGAAATCACGATATCGGGTGCATAGACAGATTTTGTTAAACTGGGTTGCTGGCGTAATAGTGTTTAAAGTGTCGAAAAACTCCTACGATCCCTCCCTCCCTCTCCCTTGTGCAGGAAAGAAATCACCGGTTCCAGCCAGTGACCAGTCAGGGGTAAGTTTTCGGCTCTTTTATTACTCATATTTACCCATAATTATTTATACAGTCCACTTATTGAATTATGTAATTGATAATTAATTATTCTGATAGACGCACACGCCGATAGGGTATAGGCCCCATCAGTCTATTCCACATTCTTCAATTATTTCATCGCGTTCATTGTTTTTTACCATTTTTAATTTTTTACACCTTTTCTGATGGTTTAGACTTACCGAAGATTTTGTCACTTCTGAATGTTGATTCGCATTGGTTGTCCGTTTGGTTTCTTTCATTTGAGTTATATTGTCGTTTACCAATTCATCATCTCCAAGGGGAGAATTGATGTCAGGGACGTTACGGCAATTTTTTCCAATATAATGTTTACAAATACTCAAACAGTCCATTCCTGATTTTCGGCAATATTATATTTTTTCATATTTAGTCTAGAACGTGCACGAAATAAATTGAAGCAGATCAATGAAGCAATGATCAGTCGTAATTGGTTGAAGCCTATGTTCTATTCGTCGCACTCCCCATTTCTCTGGGCCCAAATAATTTTAAGCTAGAACTACGCTTGACTATAAGTTATTCTGACGTGTTATCTCAAAGCTGCAGATGTTAGTGGTAACGATGAAAAAAGAAGTGATCCCAACTTGTTTGTTTACAGTAGCGGAACGTTTATTAATTGCCAACCATTTTTTAGGATCTAAATCATTTTCAATCCAACACTCCACTTGATGATAAGTTATTTTGACGCATTGTTTCTAAGCTGCAGATGGTGGTGACGATGAAAAAAGAAGAGAACCTAACTTCTTTGTCTGCAAGAGCGGAACGTTTTTTAATTGCCACGTACGGAGGATAAGACTAAGACGTCTTCAATAAATACCGTACGTTACAAACTGCTCAAAAAATTGTTAATGAAAAGTAATGTTACTACCACCAACATCAGTAGCTTTGAAATAATACATCAAAAGAAGTTATCATCAAATGCAGGCTTGACTTGAAAATGATTTGGGTCCTGAAAAATGAGAATGGCTTTGAACGGAACATGGACTGTAACCAATTACGACTGATTAGGAACCTATCCCCAATGATCTGCTTCAACGTATTTAGTGCATATTCAAAGTCAAATGTGGCAAAATGTGCGATTGCCGAAAAGCATGAATGAATGGAGGTATGAAATTTTTGCGGAGTATATGCGAATACTACACTGAAAAAAAATTATAATAACATCCTGGACATCGATACTCTCCTTGAAGATGACAAATTGAATAACGATATAATGTAGAACGGACAACCGACGAATATACATACAGCAGTGATAAAATTGACTGATGTTTTTGTCGAAATATGAGAAGAAATTGTCATTATTAATTCCGAACCCTCAAAAAGATGATAACAAGTGAAAATGATAAAACAACGACTAACACATTGAGATAACCAAAGAATGTGGAATAGACCTATCAGGGAAATCATGTTAAAAAATTTTGTAAAGTGTGCTCTATCTCCCATTGCAATATGTTAGTTTAATTAGTATGTTATGCGTTATTTCATGCAAGAAATCACTCTCTGTTTCATTATTTTGTTATACAAAATAAAGCGAATAAATAAATGCTGACCTTTTCTTTAAGTAAATATTTGATTTATTTTATTAATAATAATAATAATAATAATAATAATAATAATTGCTTTTATTGATAGATAAAGAAATACAATGGGATTGGTAAAATTTAAACTAAATATCTATCAAACGGCAGAGTTCGCTGTTCATCGGAGTACGAAGAACCGCGCTCTTCCACTCTACCGCAAATGAATCGTTCCCTGCCTTTTTTGCTTATACTTAAACTAAGGAATAATTTTTACGATATTTAATAAAGAGCTAAGAGAGTAATTTTTGATCAAAAATATAATGCGAAAATGAAAATATGTCCGACGTGAACATTTAATCGTTTTACGTTGTCAATAAAAAAATTGCACGTATCATTCTTTTAAATATTGATGTCTAGTTTCATTTATTTAACACAAAATACCCAAAAAACTTTCTGGTACTTTTCCGCTGCTTTGCCTATACATATATTTCAAATTTTCGATATCTATATTTTTTAATTTATTGACTATGTGAGAGAGTTTTGGCAAATTGCCAAGGCGTACGAATTTATAGAAAATATTTTTTTACCTTATCCATTGCAAGTGCGAATCCAGAAGAACTTATTAGAGAAACCACCCAAAATGCGACAGAGCTTGAACTATCAACAAATACTTGTATAAAATACAGAAGACTCATTATATTGACTGCAAAATTTCCCAAAATTCCAGCAGTCTGAAAGGACATATTTTAATATATTTTTTCATAACATAAACTATTCAACTTACCCTTGATTTGTCAAAAAATGGAGTTATCATAAAACCAAACATGATTATCGTTAGTGAGTATAGCAACACCAACAGGAGAATGAGTAAAAAGTTTGTATTTTGAAATACTTTGAGCGTGAAGAGGAGTACACAGCAAATTATCGTCAAACAAAATACAAATATTCCATATATTATGAACCAGGAAAGCCTAAAATTTTAAATATTATAAATATATATCAAATGGCATAATATTCCCATTCTGTTTTTTATGTTGTGTTTGTTATAGACAATAAAGCATAAATATTTTTTCACACGTTTTCATTAAAAAGTGTAACTTGATAAAAACTATTTCAACAGTAGAAATGAATTGTTTTCTGTGTTGGATCTGAGATATGATATTATCGATGGTCTATCATAGAAAGTGTTGATTTTAGTTATTGTCAATTTAATATGTATTACTATTTTCCATGAAATTTTAATTTCTGTATATTATCTCACAAATTAGAAAATTATTGACATATATCTTAATGTTTGTCAGGTGTTACATTCTCTTTGACATATACCCACACAGTATTCTTTACAATTTTAAATTATAATAGCCAGCTTATAAAGTATATTGCATTGAATAGACAAGGAATACTATTTAGAAAAACTTAATATAAAACCTTAGACCATTCAAAGTGCCATTACATTAGCGACAATTATTCTTATGTTATAGAGATAGAAAATTCCAACTATCTATTTTTAAGTGGAAATAGTATGTCAGCTTCGGCGGTACTCTTTACAGATTTATATATTGAAAATGAAAAAGAGTTGGGATGATAGAGTTTCAACAATTTTAATAATATCCAAATGACATGCCCTAAAATGTCCCTAAAAGAAACGAAATACTACTGCTCTTGGCTTGGCATCAATGTTTTTGGAACCTCAAGTTACAGTCTGTCTAGCCTGTAATGAATGAAGTCATATTCTCTCTCATTTGGCATTTTCAACATGTTAGTGTATTTCATATGTAATTATAGTAAATTAATTTCTATTTATTTTTCTATGGTGAATTTCAACAGAATTAGTATGGGGGTGCATTGAGTGCTGTGTATTTTAAATTGGACCCAGATTCAGCACGGAATTTTCAGTAGAGCGGCACATAGAATGGTCTAAGTATCAAACGGAGTTTAATAACTGGTGACAACGGATTTGTCTGAGAAGGTTTCATTTAATTACCTTTTAAGGTATAATCTTGAAATTTAGATTGTATATATTGCTCATTGAGGATCATATTTTCCATGAAAAACAATAATTGAATACCACTTCGGCTTTTCCGGAAGTTGGTTTAAGTCAAGAATTTTAAATGAACCCCCGTATATTGTTTTATATAGTTGAATATATATTAGAATTCCCTTTTTAACGACATATCACATGTTGCCAAGTTTGTTTTCAAAATGGCGGCACAGAAGCCACTTTTTCTAAATGTAATATGGTGGCAGCCTGGCGTTATTAATAAAACTGATGTCAAACAACTTGTTGAGATAACAAACAATAGCTATTTGTATGACAAGGGAGAAAAGTGCATAAGTTCCTCCCGCGGATAGTTTGATGCCAGCCGCGAAGCGAAGGGAGGAAATGGCAATTTGCTCCTGTGTAATATATATGATTTTTTCTACGACCATTTACAGTGTTTTACATATATTTTTTTATATTTTCTTATGCATGACAATCAAAAAACCAAATATGTCAAAATGTCATAATAGGTATTTAGTTAAGTAAATATTGTACATTGTACATGGAACGTTGCTAAAGTTGCTTCTTTGTTAATTTAAACCTCGATTTAAACTGTTTTCATTTTCTATAAATAAAAATAAGTAATAAAAAATCTCTTTCAAAGAAAAGTATTATTATACATTTTCAGGAAGTTTGTGTATCAATAAAAGAAGTCTATACACTACCACTACAGCTATTTGAAGTTTCTACTTATTTGCTTCCAGAGGGAGCCAAAGTATTTTCCTCCCGAGGGAGGAAAAGTACTACTTTGCTCCCTGAAATGCGGGAGCAAAATAGTATTTTCTATGTAGGGAGTAGAAAAAATATGTTTTCTTATTGGTTTTGAATTAAACTTGCCAAACTTATAAATTGACACAAAATTGGATCAATTTTTTTGTTTAAAATGTCAATACTTTTCATAATTTTTTTCGAAAATTTTAAATAGGAGCCGCTACCTATTAATTGGTAGCATTAAAGCGTACCTTATTACTCACAGAAAATTGTAAAATACAATGCACTTTGGTTTTTGGTTATAAAATAAAAAAAAATTAAAAACCTAGAGAGGTATATTTTTCAATATAAAATAACTAAAAACGCGGTATGCATGAGATATTGTGTTCCACTAAATTAGCTAATAATTTTTAATGGTAAGTAAATTTCGCTATTTTCAAATTAAATTCCATGCTTCTCTTTCGTATTGCTTCCATTCGCAAATTTTGTATACAATGCAATACTTCCCGCGAAAGTGCCAGAAATTTTTTAAAGAAATACGGATTTAAATCATTTAAGTAACAAATTGACAATCACCTATATGAAAATGGCTTCCAAAGAAGACTTAATTGCTGCAACTGCTCCTAATTCAAGCATAAATCCAGTATTTCACCATAATATTATTTTTACCAATGAATCCAGGATCACCAATAATCTAGGAACAGAAATCATACTCGTTATTGGGCTGTGGAAAATCAGAGAAGGTGATTTTCAGGAACGTTTTGGAGTAAACCTTTGACTGAGTATAATAGAATAGTTCAATATTTTTCTATTGACTATTAAATGGAGAAATGTGTTTAGAATTTCTCCAAAATCAAATAGAGCATTTTATAAAAACGAAAATGTAATTTTCCAACAAGATGGTGCATTAGCCCATAATTCAAAAACTGTTGCATTTGAATGGACGGTTTGGTGAAAACTAATTGGGAACCAATGGACCAATATGGTGGCCAGCAAGATCACCTGACTTAACATCGATGGATTTTTCAATATGGGATTACCTAAAAAGTGTATAGAACTCGTCCACCAACATTAGAAATCTTGGAAAACAGGATTAAAAGCGATATTGAAGGGATTTCTCGGGAACATTTACAAAACCTGCGCAGAGAAAATATTAGGAAAATCAGATTATGTCGAGAAGAAGGCGGCCAACACATAGAACATTTAATTGAATTACTTTTACAAGTGCGTTGTATTATACATTTTTCTGTAGGTAAGAAGACACACTTTAATTCTAGCATTCCCTTTTAAAGTTTTTGAGAAAATTTATAACAGATATTGACATTTAAAAAAATATCTAAAATATGGGTATCCAATTTTGTGACAAATTAAAAGTTTGTAAACTTTAATTAAAAATCAATAAGAAAACCCATTTTGTTTGTTAGCTTAATAAGTTGTTTGGTATCAGCTTCATTAATAACGCCAGACTGCCACCATATTACATTTAGGAAAGATGGCTCCTACGCCGCCTTTTTAAAAAAATTGACACCATGTGATGTCGTTAAAGAAAGAATTCTAATCTATATCCAGCCATATAAAAGAATATACAGCGTTCCATTTAAAATTCTTGACTTAGACCACGTTCCAGAAAAACTGGAAGTGGTATTCAATTGCTTTTTCATGGAAAATATGAGCTTTGATGAGCAATATCTACAAACCAAATTTAAAGCTTCTACCTTAAAAGACAATTAAATGGCGCCCTGTAAAACGAATTCGTTAGTATAGGTAGTTAGATAAATATCAAAACCATATTACCAAAAAACTGAATCTTTGAGGCCCATAATCTTCATACCCTCTTTGATCTTATTCTCCTTTTCGCCGACAATTAAGATCAATAAATAAGTAATGAACTGTGATAGCGCCATTACCATATATAAAGGTATAACAACACGGAAAGCCACCATCCAGTTGCCCGTATGCGCAGCTTTCGGAAACATTTCCAGGAGAATTTGAGGCACTTCAATGTCATAACCAGTGTCAATCTTCAAATAAATGTAACTAATCTTAGTCATTTATCGATAGTATGTTAAACAGATTTATTTCTTACTCTTATTTTTGTATAATCCAAAAGAGCCTGAAGTGCTGAAAATCCGGAAAAATAGTACTGGTTTACTGGACAACTATCTCCAGTTTCTATGGCGCCCGGTATGACCCCATATCCATACCACTGGCTTGTCATTTCTCTGCATGCAGCTGGAGAGCTATACAATATTGCTGTTGGTGGTGTCCCATATAGAGAAGGATTTGTTCGAATCTCATATCTGAAACACGAACGTAGAATGGATACTGAGAATAACGTTTACATAAAAAATATATAGAGATTGTTCTATTTAAGAGTGTACCATTATAATTATTTTATCCGATGGGAACAATATTTGCCAAAAATAGTAGCGGTTCTACTTATGGCGAAAATACCATTCGCCTTTTCTAATGGAAAGTCACCTGCGATACCAAAGTAAATGCAAAAAAGTGAAAAAACAGAAATTAATAAAATCACATTTTTTTAATTGGACGGAAACTAAGAAAGTTGTACATTTTTAAGCGAGACACTGTTTGAACTACGTGGAGTTATCTATGCATTCCAACTGAACAGATATTTTTTAAGAAGCAGATTTATTCACAAATAACTGCAAACTGTATATATATATAAAAAATTTTTTGGTGGTTGGTGTTATTAGCTTAGTTCCTTATTTGTTTGATCTTCCACTTTTCAATAAATCAAATCCTATTAATCACGCATAAAACACATTAAAATAAGTAGATTTTCTAACAAATCCACCTCCAGAAATCATGCAATCTCCTCCTGTCCCCCTCTAAAGACTTGTATCTGTCCATATATATTTTTTCTCAAAACTGGTAAGAGATAGAAAACTGATCCGAATGCCATTCGATATAGCATACAATTTTGCATAAGCATCATATTTTATATTTGACTATTTTCTCTTGTGTGAGGCCCCACAGCAATGAAAATCAATAACACATGTTCGGCTATATCTCCAAAACGACCCAATAAATTAAAATTCTGTGACAGATAAAAATGAAAACCATTTTTTTCATCGATTGATATAACATGTATATATTATTTATTTAAATTAAGCCACCAGTGGTGTACAGAGAAAGAATTACCCATGTAATTGGGTTATAATCTTATTCAATAACTGCTATTCTTCTTACAAACCGTGAAAGAACTTAATTGTATCCTTTGGAAATTGTTTCACACTCCTTCTATAAAACCATTTAACAAAAAATATTGGGAGAGCATTCTAGCTATAACAAATTTTGAACTGTCACTCAAACGACCCGATCAAGAAACCCGGTCGGATTTCGCAGCTAATTTTCAAGCGAAACAGGACCTATTCATATACAATAAGAAATTGGTTTCTGCGCCCTCTGGCTATTTCTTTTCTTTTATAAAAATGACATAATCATTTAATATTGGTAATTATATGTAAAATGAATTGTTTATCGTTTCATCTTTCAAATAAATACTTGTCTTTAACTTCTCATCTTATTACGGCATTGCATTACGATGTTTGAATTTTGAGATCTGTCATTCCGGATATATTTGTGTACTAGACGGGAATACGTCTTCAAAAATGGAAGTATGACGTCGACGGATACGTAAATCGCTTAATTTAATCCTGTGACAGTGACATTTATAAATAACGTGAATAGAGACACAAGCAATCTAGAATAAACATAACCTATTTTTATTTAAAGATACAGTAAAGTTAGGCGCAAGTGGGTTCTCTAAATTAAAAATCGAACATTTAAGTAAGATTTTTTGCAAGCACCCCTATCCCCTCCCGGTCGGGGGTACATAACCTCGAAGAGGTTTAGAACACTTTTTATAGAAATACAATCGCTGTCTTCCGAGTACAGGACGGGACATTATCTAGGGAGATCCGAAGGCGTACAAGGTCGGGTAGGTTATATTTTCGACTATACCCAAGGATAGTATACTATCCTTGGACCATACCGACAACGGTTATCGATTCGCGATCCGGTCACTCCCGAGGGCGTTATTCACCGTCTTATCAACGAGTTCACACATGTGAAAGCTAGAATTTTAAGCAAAAATCTGAACTTCGCACGAACACTTCCGAAGTTTCCCGAAGACACACTAAGGCGCGGGCGAAATCAGTAAGTTCTTAGACACCATCGAGACCAGTCGTAAGGCGCTCACTGATTTTCTGTACTTCTATCCCAAAAAAATTCTAGTGGACCCCCCTCACAACACTTCCCATGTATAATACTGCAAACTAATTTTCTATGTAGCTTTCCTGCACCTCCCGACCATCCATCATGTTTATCTTTTTGACTATATACTTCATGATGAGCAACATAACCTTTGCTTAAACCAAACTTGAAGACAATAACAAAAAGTGCTTTACCGCTATCGTAGTCCCCTGCACATTCTAACCACCTTTACTTTCTGATACAGATTAAAAAATAATAAAATTGTGAAAGCTCATTTTTATCCTTATTTATTTTATTTTATCAGACTAAAAATTTCTCCTATTAATGTGCATTGATGGTAGATAATAAAATATAACAAGAATCGCATTACTTTTACCACAACAAAATACAGATTAGAAATTTATGAAATCGTATAGAGCTGATTTTTACCCTTATTCATTTGAACAGAGTAAGTTTTTTCCTATTAATATACACTGACTGATGGTAAGAAATAAAATATTACAGAAAATAAATTTCTAAAATCGTGTAGAGCTTATTTTAAACCTGATTTATTGTAAAATGCATTTTATTAATACATAATGATAGCTAAAAGCAAAATATTGCAGGTTATAAATTGTTGAAATCATGTACAGTTAATTTCAACATTGTTTTCATAACAATACAACCAAAAATCTGAACCTGGATTTCACAGATGGAATCTAACATGGGACTTGTTAGAGAAAAACTTTGTTTTCCAAACGTAGGTAAATAATTGATTACTTTACCTGAATTTCTATTTTGTCTTTACTTCTAGTAGTACTACCGTAGGAAGGGTACCTTTTTCGCTGGCTGGGATACCCATTGAATTATGCAAGAAAAGCAGCAGCACAAAACACATTCCATATGTAATTAAAAAAATTTAATTTTATTTACATAAGGAAATACATATATAGTATGTAGTATGTACAGTATAGCGCAATAATGCCTGGTACTTTCGATATCTTCCGTCCTTTTCTGTCATTATATAAACCTTAATGCCAGAAGAGGAAAAAATATATCGAACGTGCCAGGCACTACTGCACGGGAAAAAATAAACTAATGCGACTCTCGAATCGAGAGTGCGTAAGTATCAACTATCGACACCGAAGATTCGATGTGGAACATTACTTCGAGGCGACACACTTCACTACCGACACGCAACACTAGCGAAATACAACGTTTCAGTTCCGAAATCAACTGTAAATTACTCTTATTTTTGCGGGGTTTTTTTTTTCGGAACTGCAGCACTGTTTTGTTGGCAGTGTTTTGACTCGACTCGACAGTGTTTCAGTTGCAAATGCCAACTTAATAGTATATTTTTTTGTACAGAGTAAAAGCGAAATTTTTTGTCGAGGATGTACTTGACAAGAACAGCCGAGACATAAAAAATCGATTTTGCTCCACATAGAACATGCAATTTTTTTCTTCAAACGTCGAATATGAATATTATTTCCTATTATTTGGGTTTTCTACCACATGCATTATTATCATCTTCAAACACAAATCACCGAATCTATAAAATAATAGAATTCTTGGAAAAAAGCTTCTGCGCCCGTGACGTTTACGTCAAAGGAACAGTCAGAGGTTATGTTTTGCAAATAAATATTATAAATCGGAATAAATACAGAAACAATGTATTTTGCTGACGTTTCGGAAAGTAGTCTCTTTCTTTCTAATATACTATTAATTTGACAATTAAATTCGTTTTTATTTTTTTGAATAGGTACTTGAATTGAAATTGCTCTGTTGTACATAAATTTTGGGTGTGTGATATCACTCGACGTTTCGTGCCTTATGTGTAAGTTATAAAAAATATTTTAAGATGAGTGTCAGTTATTTAATTATGGAACCTTTCATCGAAATTAATAATAATAATATACTTTATTGTTTAAAAATTGCCAGAGAAATGATAATTTAAATTAACGAAACTTATCATGCTTTTTGGCTTTTGAAGAAAAATAATTGTCAAAAACGATGGTAAAACTGAATACCCAGAAATCTCTATAAAATTATTGCAACAATTACTAATGTTAAAATGTAAGGTCAGAATAATGTTTTTCTTCAAACGTCAGAATAGTATATTCTGTAATAAGTTTGAAATGAAGCATATATATGCCATATATATTCTACGCCTATAAATTAGGTTTATTTGTGTCTATATGTCTATTTGTTTTACTACTGCAACGGTGAAACGTGAAAGGTTAACTGTCAATAGAAACGACAACTAACTGTCAACAGAAACGCAAACAGTATTACAAATTGCACTACTACTGGATGGCGCCACCTATGCTTGTTACATTCTAGAGGCATGTAATAAATGTTACATATCAGCCACTTTGTTCGTCCGGCAAACCTAATGGCTTGTAAAATAAGTATCACTTTTACTCCTAATAATATACTATTTTTGTAACGTACTAGAGCAGTAACACATTACTTTACATCCTATTTAGGGTGGTAAAGCATATATTAAAGTTCATTCGTACTAAACTAAATTCAGAGCCTCAGCCATCCTGAAGTATCAATCTGTTCACGCTTTATTTTTTCTCATTAATTTTTTATATGAATTTCGTTTTATTATCATCTTAATAAATTGTTTTGTGAGAAAAAATATTGCATAAAATTCCTTTCTCCTTTTATCCGACAAATATACAATTTGTATACTCACTTTAAAGGTCCATTTATGGGACCGGGTTCCTCGAAAATTACTGCGATAGGCATAGCTTCTGGCTTAAGCCAATAAGCTGTCAACAAATCTTCTTTTGTTGCAAATATGTCCCATATTATTTCAGAATCGTTATCTGTTTTTATTAAATCCCAAAGAATCTTAACATTGTCCAAAAACACCTAAAAAATAGAATTACAATTTCAGTAGAATATTTGGCATGTTATATATATATATATATATATATATATATATATGTATGCTCGAACGAGCACCGAGGAGCAGCAGTAGGCAGCTTTCAGTGAGAATCTGAAAATGGCAGATGAGATTCTGCCGAAACGTCGTTTAGACAATTGACGCGGGAAAGCACAAAGCACCCGGAAGTACAACAACACTTCATATATATATATATATATATATATATATATATATATATATATATATATATATATGGTATAGTGGTGAGAGGTAATTGAATCCTCTCATGTGGTCTAATGCTACTATACACCAGACATCATAGATGTCTCCGTGGTGCATAGCGACTTGCCATTTTGCAAGTACCGAGAGCGGCGACCTTCAGCCCTTGGTGGACTTAACCTATATACTGTTATTATACATGATTTGCAGGAAACAACTACTCAGCGGGCAAATACCCCGACCTGCATTGAATTACACCTTACTGGTCAGGGAGTTGACAAATGACATTGGCTACCAATTTTTCATGATTTGTAAGGTGTAATTCAATGCAGGTCGGGGTATTTGCCCGCTGAGTAGTTGTTTCCTGCAAATCATGTATAATAACAGTATATAGGTTAAGTCCACCAAGGGCTGAAGGTCGCCGCTCTCGGTACTTGCAAAATGGCAAGTCGCTATGCACCACGGAGACATCTATGATGTCTGGTGTATAGTAGCATTAGACCACATGAGAGGATTCAATTACCTCTCACCACTATACCATTTACATTAGTCTGTATAAGACTAGCAGGTTGGCCACTGTCATTTGTCTGCTCCATGACCTATGGCATACTGAGGAGAACTAATAAGCTCGAAACCGGTCTATGTCTGGTCAGGGAGTTGACAAATGACATTGGCTACCAATTTTTCATGATTTGTAAGGTGTAATTCAATGCAGGTCGGAGTATTTGCCCGCTGAGTAGTTGTTTCCTGCAAATCATGTATAATAACAATATATATATATATATATATATATATATACATATACAGAGAGGAATATTAGACGACTGTCTAAGTTAAAAACAAAAAATTTTAATTTCCACCAGGGATACAATCACCGGGTTCAAAAAAAGACAACTCTTTTTTAAATTCAAGCTTTCGAAACTTTATTGTTTCTTCCTCAGGAATCCTACAAAATTTTGAACTTATTATAATAAAAAATATTTAATAAAAGTGAAAAGTACTTACTAAATTGAGGTTAAAAATTGAAATTGACAAATTATCAAGACAGAAAAAATACACGTATTACAAAATAAATCACTCATGTGAACTACATTTTTATTGAATTTAATTTAAAAACAAAAATCTATAATCAAAAATAGTTTCAGCCACATCGAAAACTGAATAAATAACTGTCAACAACGTTATTTCTTATTACTCCGAAAAAACTTCGGAATGTCAACTTAAAAAACTGTCTCTCTCTGCTTCATATTTGTTTTGTACTAAATTCCTTATATTATGTGTATATTTATATTTTTCTTAGACCTTGTGGCGGAATTGTTATTATACCTACCATATTGCCTTTTATTTACCCCGTAAATCTTTGTGTTATGGAATCTTGTACTAATTACATTTTTTTGCAAATAAATAAATTTCGTGTTGAACAGTTTTCCCATGTCTCTGACATACTCAGGGTAGTAGCGCCAACAAATTTTCTATAGCCAACCTATATAGATATAGATTCCAAAGTCCTGTTCCATATGTAAACCAAATAAACTATTATGTCTGCTGCACTTAGTGCGCCAACCATTGGACTGGTTTTTGGTAGGCCAGTATGGTCTTTAAGAGCGGCGTAAGCTTCATCTCACAAAGGACATCAATTATCCGGACAACCATATTAACTGAGTAGTCTAGGTGCACCACTTGGAGATCATACCGAAGATCTCTATATTTATCCCGTTTTTAAAAAATGAAAATAATATCCTAGTCCATGACCACAGTGTTTCTACATTATTGCAGAATACTGTAATGTATTGGTTTATCGATATGATGCCTAATAGATTTGCCTCATCGGCAACTTTTATTTTTACTTGTGCTACGAAGTCCTAAACTATCTGCAAAACGACAAGCATTAGCACTCAATATTTCGATCCGTAGTTATAGCCTCATTCTGATAGACTTCCAAAACTACAAAATTCAAGTCGTACAAAAACTTCTGCCTCAAGATTTTGGAACACGCGTTGATTTTTTCGATGGGCTATTTGCTGAAAACCCAAATCGTTGATTGCTTGCTGATGTCAGATGAAGCTCATTTTCATCTTTCCGGATATTTTAACAGACAGAAATATCGCTACAGGGAGGTGAAAAATCCTATGCAATTGCACGAAGTACCTCATAACAAAATGGTTACTGTGTGGTGTACAGTACTTCTTTGAGGAAAATGACTTAATGGTAAATGTTACATCACGTTATCAATAGGGTTTTCCCAGAAAAAAAAAATATTGCTGAAATACATAACTCACGTAAATAAAATGATTTATGGCATATTTATTATCTTATTAATTTTACTAATAGTAACAAAAAAAAAACTTGAAGTTTGAAAAATATTGGGTTCATTTTACACACCCATAAATTGGCGCGTTGTGACGTCAACACCCTGAAATTCAATTACAGAGGTTGTCTCTGTTCAAGATTGTTTATTAATCTTGGTCTCTGTTAACATAACATAACCTCCATTTATTGACAGCACTCAGCACTTTTCTACTTTAGGTAAATTATCAGCGGCATCTTTAACGTATCCCTCTTCCACTTGATTCCATTTTGATTGTAGAATTAATTAAAACATAAACCAGAAACTGATAAAATAATATTTTCACCCCAAACAATACAAACATAAAAATATAAATTTAACGTTTTAGGTTAGTCATCTGATGTATAATGTCGATGAAGGTGAAACCTAAACTACAGTACAAAATATTAACGTCCGACGCTTTCACGACTAACTTGTGCGGCATTTATCTGGAATCTGATTGGCCAATATTTACACGTCCACTGCTTTAGACCAATCACAGTACAAGCATTACAAATTGAAATTCTGGGAAGTTTTAGAGGAAAGCTTTCTTTAACACAGTTAGAATCTATTACAAACTAATTATATCCATAATCTCATTGGTTTTCCGGGTAGATACGTATCTGGCGCGTAAAAATGCCCGTTTTAAAAAGCAGTGAAATTATCAGCAAGTTGTTTTAACGATATTTTCTTAGAAATAATTCTTATTAGAAAAGTAAATTGTTGTAAATTAATAAAATGTTTTATTATATCATTTTCACGACAAAAATAATTGGTAAAATAAAATTAGTGGGAAAACCCTATTCGTAACTTTGAACAACTTTGTGACGTTGGTATGGATATTCGAAGAATATGGTTTCAGCAGGATAGAGCCACTTCCCACACTGCTAGGGATTCTATGGCAATTTTGCGAGGAATATTTTCTGGTCATGTCATTTCGGACATCAACTGGCCAGCACGGGCACCGGATCTCTCAGCTTGTGATTTAGTTTTATGGGATACTTAAAGCTAAAAGTGTTTTCTAATCGACCGCAAATTTGGGAACAACTAAAATATAATATTCGGGCAGAGATTAACGCAATACCAATTGAAATGTTGAAGCGGACGATCAAAAACTTTCGTGCTAAGCTTCAAAAGTGTCAACAGTGAGGAGCTTGTCATTTGACTGATGTAATATTTAGAAAATCAAATTTCAGTGTTTTGATCCTCAAAAACCTTGTGTATAATTTTTGAATAAAAACTTTGCCATTAATAAAAACAACTCAATTCTGCCGGACCTTCTATTTAATTGTGTCGGGGACTATGACAATTGTATTATATATTTTCAATATTTTATCGAAAACTTTTACATGTTACCTGTAAAATCTATTATAGAATATTAAAAAATACATATATTAATTTCATACCTGTGTCTCAGTAGTGTTTGGAACGACCGCTACTGTATGACTTGGTAACTTCTGGAAATGTTCCAAAAGGTTAGCTTCTCCTCGGGGAGTGTCTATCTCAGGAAAATTTGGATTCGGTATGATGATTTTCATAACAATAAGAATGGCAAGGGAGTAGAGCGGCAATAAGACTTCCTATAAAAAAAAATACTTATTAGGATGGTTCAATTTTTATTAATTGAAATATAATATGCTTGGATATGCGATTTACTAATTTCTTTACTTATTATTTAAAATTAGAAAATCTACAATTAAGTCGGTAAAAACTAGCACACTATTTATATTTAATATGAAATTATCTAGACTTTTGTATACTTTTGCTTCAATATAAGCACGCTAATTTTTACTAATGAGGTAGACAACCTAAAACGGAAGAAACTAAATTATGTCAGGAATTCCATCATGTAATTTAATACTATTGAGTATTAGC
The DNA here is from genome assembly GCA_963675555.1 of Leptura quadrifasciata. Lineage (NCBI taxonomy): Eukaryota > Metazoa > Arthropoda > Insecta > Coleoptera > Cerambycidae > Leptura > Leptura quadrifasciata. The sequence goes on along the minus strand of OY776680.1, from coordinate 48,305,986 downwards.
TGGGCAAGTAATTTGCATTTCTGGTAAGTATTTTGTGGTTACTTTTTCGTTCCCTTCTCAAGAAAAATTCCAATACTGCTTTGTCCTACATTATTTTCCTCTGATAGGTATCTGTCGGATTATTTTTCTGTTGCTACGTAGAGTTTCCAAAATGTAGTAATTTTTATCCAATAACGCGTGGGTTAATTCGACACATGTAATATATTCATTATATTACAACCTTTCTTCAATAGTTTCCTTGACAAATTTATCACAATTTAGATTAAACTGTCTGTTCCAGCCTAAGCTTTCCCTTGAATTGGCTAATTGAACAATTTAAACAATTTGATTCCGAATTTATAACGTTCTCTATCGGCAAATTGTGCCTCCTGCTCATGTCTTCCGCACCTACTATGAAAATTCATTCAATAAGTTTGTGAGAAACAAATGTATGTTGACACGAAAATTTTGTAATTTAAGGATACATTAAAGTTTTCCGATACACTGAATAATTGAAAAAAAAAAAAACCATTTGGCAATAATTATAAATCGTTGAGCTAAACGTCCATGTGTCTTTGACTACAATTTAAAAAATGGTCTGAAGTAGAAGTACCTCAACAATACTTTTCCATCACCCCATATCCTAAATAATTTTTTAACTATTTAACATTTTGGTATAAAGTAAAATTAACTTAATGCAATTTTTCTAAGCAACATCTAATATGAGGAGATAATTTATTGCAAAGGGCGTTTTAATAATAATAATAATAATAATGAATTTATTGCCCAACAGAATACTCCAGTTACAGGACAATTTTACAATATACAGGGTATACAAAATATAAAGTGCAACATACAATATGGAAAAAACAAAAACAAAGCGCAACGTACAAGTACCAATTTAGTTTCATGTGTGCAAAGAATTAAATACTTATTTAATTGATAGTAACAAAATTACGGATATAAAATTAAATTTAGATTACATTCTGTTTTTAATGAGTAGTTTTATGGTCTAGGAATAATTATTTCAAGAAAGACTCAACGACTCAACATGTCAAAATGTCCGCCAAGGGAGTTGTATATTATCATCATAGAATAAAAATATAGGCAATTTAGCAAGGATATTTATTCGACTTCATGGTAATACAAAGGTGAATATTTGACGCGAGCCTAAACGTGTAATTGTTTCATCAAAACCGAGAAATATGTGTGATGACTCAAACTGTAGCATCCAAAGAATACTTTAAGCTAAGTGAAGAAAACAATTTTTTATTTCAATTTTTGAGCATTTTCTATGAGTTTCAAAAAAATTGGTTATAAACAAATTAAATTTTGATATGTAATGAGAACTGAAGTATAATATATTCTTATACGGTTTAAAAGTATATCAATACCGAATAATTTGGAGAAATGAAGTTTTTTCTGTGGTGCGTATTTGCCAAGATACTTTAACTTTTGCATTTTACCATTTCGTTATTATTTATTTATATTTACGTCCTGGCGGAGTTTATCTATAACTACTCTACCACTCAACCAGGTTAATAAACAAATCAACGTATTGACTTGGAATTTGCCCTGGTTGTTTACACATGTCTATATTTTCATTTACGCAAGACAAAACTATTAAAATATTGTTTGAAATTAAAAAAATAATTATTAATAATAAGACGCTCAGAGGATTGCGCGACTCGGGCGAAGCCACTTCATATGAGGTATACAGAGTGTTAGGAAATTCCTAACTCTAACTTTCAACAAGGATAGTACTTGTTAAAATATAAAAAGAGTCCGTATAGACATGTGCCCGGAAATGCTTCCTAAGGGAGCTAGAGCCCTTTCAACGTGGCGCGGTTTTTGTTAAATATTTCAGGAACCGTTTGTGTTACTGTATTGAGGTTTAATGCCTTGTTTAATATAAATAAGAGTTATTACCGCACGATACTAACCAAAATGAAATTCAATCAGTGCATTTTAATCAAAAGTATTTTTTTCTACTTTTTTTAAATTTTGATACTGAAGTATAATTGTTCTCTGATCAAAATTACACAAAAAGATCTTCTTTATTAAACAACGTAGGATCAACTGTTTTTTATAAAAATCGATGTAAAACAGTTATTGTAGTTTAATTTTGTGTATTGGTACATTAAAGTCTCCCAAAATTAATGTATTATTACTAGTACTTATAAATTTGTTCAAATATATTAAGAAAGAAATCGAAATCAGCAGGAGATATGTGAGATGGTTCATATATACATACAGCATAGGTAGAGAAGATAAAACAATTATCAAATATACATTTGCAACCAACGATATCTGTAGAAGAAATAATATTTGTGATATAAGTCAATGGTTTCTAGATACAACTCAATTTTTATGGCTATTACTGTACCTCCGCCAGTAAAGTTTTGATATAATTCCCCATATTACAAAGAAATAGTATTTTAATTGCGTATATTTTTGAGGAGGGGAAAGGATTTTAAAACATTTTCTTTTGGACCTTTCCTGGAGCAACTTTTTATGCTTTGTCGAGAACTTTAACAACCACTTTAATACAATTTTCGACTCTAAACAATTTGAAATATTTTTCAATTCGACGAAGAATTGCTTTGAAGCCTTCCTGGAATCGTCCCTGATGCTCTTAGGACAAATCTGAAAAATGCTTTTTAGTACAATTTTCTATACTGAACAATTTTTATTTGCAATGGCTTTTGGGACGAAAATAAAAGATTTTAAATCCTCCCCGAAATCGCCTCTAGTGCTCTGACGAGTTGCAAAAAGATTGTTGCATGAAATTTTATCCGAATTTTGCGTTATAAACAATGTTTATTTTAAATATTTTTTTTGATTAGATATAAACTTACTTCGAAACCCTCATTGGATTTGCTCCTGTTACTATGATGAGAAATGTGAAAAACTTTTTCATTTCAAATCATTTTATGTGAAAATTTTTTAATTCGATAAAAACTTGTTCTTAAAAGCCCTTCATGGAGTCGCCCTTCATGCTCTGACGAGAAATTTGCATAAAGCCTTTTGGTACAATATTTGGTTCTAAACTATTTTCATTTAATTTTTTTTTGATTTGATTAAATCTTGTTGCTGGATCCTCCTTGGAGCGGTCCCTCGTACTGACGAGAAATTTGTAGACTTAAAAAAAATCCATCTATCAACGATAAATTACTTTTGGACCTTGTAACCATCCCTGGTGTCTCGACAAGAAGTTTTCAATGATACTTTATTAAATAATTTTCCTTCCTAAAAATGTTTCTTTGGAGAATTTTTCGTTTGAAATAAACTTGTTATTAGGTCCTCTTTTGAACCCTCCCTGATTCCCTGACTAGAAATTTGCAAATGATCAACTCAATAGAATTTTCTATCCTAAACAGTTTTTAATTGAAACATTTTTGAATTCGATCAAAAATTATATTTTAGCTCAATCTAAAGCCGCCCGTGGCGCGCCAATTTCAATACCGTTCTACCTTCCAGATCTTAAATCTAAAATTTCGATTTATACGTCTCGCCGTGGTCGAGAAAAACATATCATCTATGGACAGACTGACAGATAGACAGATCGGATATTTATTATTTTCTCGTCTTAAGATATCCATTTTTATCAAAATATAGAATTTGTTTTTTTTTCCACTACGCCAATACTTTATCTATAAATGAAAAGGTAATATATTTTTGGTTCCAATAATTGGATTACGATTCTATTTTCTTTACCAAACTTTTTAGAGAAAATTATCTATTTTCAGTTGCTATTTCCCATATCAAAATGGGCGCTAATGTGGATTTTTTCTATTGGTTTAAAACTGTTATGCTGGTATATAATATCGAGCAAATGTTGCTTGAAAATGCTGTTATATTTAAGATTGCCTAGAAGATTGATATATAGGAGAAATTTGTCAAACCCGTTATTTTAGAAATAAATAAGACTAAACTTTTTTTCTCTTCTTTCGTCCTCATGTTTCATCAAGATTACAATATAGATTCTTTTAAATAAGTTTATTTTTATTTATAGGTTTTCATGGGAAAATCATTTGTAACTGTTTTCTCTTTCCTCTCAACACTATGATTGCAACATTGCATTTTAAATATGGGTTCAATGAACGTAGATTTGTAAAAAAAATTTAGTCACCATGCGCCTTTGAAGAGTTACGTTCAAATCTAGCAAGCCTCAAGAACCATGGTGTACAGAGATATGAGTTAAAAGAAATTAAAAGATAAGCTTGACTAAAATAAAAGGAAAACAGAGGTGTTGTCCAGGTAATATTTTTGTTAAATTCGTAATGAATATAACAATGCCGGAATTCAAGAAAGAACTGCATTTGACTATTTTCATAGATAGATAGGCAGATAGATAAATAGATAGTCTTTATTTCACTACGACATGTTACATAACTGAACATTAGCAGCAAGTCGAAAAATTAGCAGGTAAATAGCTGCATTACAAAATAAAATAAAATAAAATTAGTTTTGAGGTTCAAAACGAAATTATCTTATTTCAGAATTCACTTTTGAAATCAGTTTCTGAGGTACCAAGAAATATGGGAAAACATTTCGGAACAAAATCAACTGCCAAAAAAATCTCATTAAAAAAACATTTTATTAAACTAAGTTGAATACTGTTCTACCTGAAGACCTCCATTAGTACACATTTTTCTAATCTTTTTGTGAATTCTTCATATACAGATGAGATCACATCATCATTTAAGGTTGCAACAACTTCCACAATTTTTTGCTATAATAAATATACGTAGTCTTTGAAAGAGGTTTTCTTTATTTTGCAACTAAACTCCGTATTCAAACTTTTCTTTATAATTGAAAAAAACTTTGTTAAATACAATTTTAAGGTGAACTTTACTATCTACTATGTGCATATTTAGATATGCAATGTAAAGCAACGTCGGTCGCAGTTAGTACTTAGATGAGTGACCGTTTCAAGTGTTGTAGTACATTTCATGCATCAGTGAAAGGATACATTTTAAAAACTTCATAATTTCCAAAGTAAACATTATTTTTCATTCATGAAATCAAAACATAATCAAAAGAGTCATTCAGTAAGTTAAATTAACTAAAAATTACATTTTTACCAATCAAATTCTGGAAAAATTCACGAACAAATTCACAAATAAACCGAAAGTATCGATAAAAGCTTTTAAACTTTTCAATTAACTAGTTTACAGCCAAAACATTATAAAATACAGCCCTGAAAAATAACGCCTTCAATCTCATCTAAATTGTCCTCGAAATGTCCGTACGAATCCACATAAACTTCTCCGTCCCCGAAGTATAACTTTTTTATCAAAACTTACTTCCCTTCAACAAATTGCAGACCAGATGCCTATACGCTAAAGCTCTCGAGTAAACTCCGAAGGCTCATGCATTAACTCCGAAAGCTCCGATACACACATTTGCCATTCAGATCGAAGTGGAGGCTTTCGTGAAACATTACCAAACCAAATAAACGTCAGTCCGTCCTAGTCTGGTAGTTAATCTCAAATAACTCAATAGCCGTTACATGTAGAGTCTCGAATCTCACTTCAAAAGATGCCCCTTATTAATACCCAACTTTCTAATTTCTAAATAATTTTCATTTTCAAACATGTTTATTTTCAATGCAAAAACACGTTCCCTCGCCGAACGGATTGGACGAGGCACGGCAAACGAAAGTAAAAAATTGGGATCACCGATCGTGCAAGACTACTGTCCTCGGCGAAGCGAAACACTTCTAGCACTATATAAGGTCGAGATATTTACACACCAGCATATCAGTCTACAGTGATCTCTTAAGTGTTATATATCTTCATATGTGTATTTTGGTAAACTTCAAGAAAGTGTTTTCTAGATGATATTTTGGTTTTAACTAATAATATTTTAGTGCCATCCTGCCTATTGCATTTTCTATACCTGTTATTCACCACCTCGTCGTCGCGAGGGAATGTCCCTGTAACAGAGTTATTTCTTCTGTACCTTGCGCGATCAAATAGAAAGAGCACCTGAACGCCTTCACCGTCACACTTCGTACGTAAAGTGATTTTTTTCAGTTTCGATATATTTTTTTACGTTATTTATTTTCAATTTATTTTTCACTTCTTCCTAATTATTTTGTGGACAAATTTCTGGACGCCGAATAATAGTTATCTTAAAGTATATTTTGTTAAATCAAATACTTAGTTTAGTTTTAGTTTAAATAAATACTGTTCAATTTCATCTAAATAAAGTGTTATAATTTCACAAACTTCAGAATATCTCATATACAGGGTGTAGCTTTTGGTCTTGACCAACTCAACGATAATTTAAAAAGTGTTCTTTGACCTCTTTGGAGGGGATTTAAAGCCGTCGGTTCCTTGTCTATTAAATGTTAGTCAAGTAAATGATCTCTACTCTTCGATAGAGAAGAGGTTCGGCAAAATTTCTGGTTGGGGGTAGCTCGTCTACAGGTGTCGGTGTTAGACCTCAGTAGCGGAAATAGCCCCAAGTTAAATAAATGTTTAAAAATGTACAATTTCATTAAAAGTGTAAAAAGTCGATTTCATATATTCTAATTTTTAGAATACCGTATATAACTAATATTAAGCTTGACGACATTTTACGATTTCCTAAAAGAAGCAAATTTGTCTATAAGGGATGACTTTCTCTCGGCAAATCAAAAATAAGAAAGTGTACAAGATTTGCGGTACCCCGCCCGAGGACACACTGTATATCTATAAATTATTGACTTAATATCATTATATTATACCAATTACATAGTTTTCTAAATAGTAATATCTGTTTTCACGGTCTATTTGAATCAGACCTTTAATATTAACATAAACTTTCGTGATTTCGGGCCATTTTAAACATTTAAGATGGAAAATTTAAGTTTATAGTAATGTCTAAGTTTGTAAAAATTTAATTAGATTACAGCATCCGATTTTATTAATTTGACTGCGTTTACAGTCATTATATAGTTCCTGTGGATTATAGTGAACATATGTTAATACCTATTAAAGCGAGCTATCTATCAATATCAAATGCAGGATACCTCATGAATATTTCAAAAGTAAATACTTGGCAATCACTAAATGAGGTGGTTGCTTTGTTATGCCAAAAAATGTAGTTTATCTGGGTCATATGATTAAGCACTTCAAAAAATTCAGAACTAATTAATCAAAATATTATAAGAAAATTTTTGCGTATATTCAGCATTTGGTATATTTATTTATGACTGTGAACTTAGTTAAAGACAAGATTATAAATTTGCATATACCGGTTTCGAACTTTTTAAAGGCCTATCATCACAGTGACATCTATGATGTCCGACGGATAGAAGCATTGGCAATCTAAGAGGTTTCACCTACCTCTCACCACTACTTCATTCCTTAAGACTAACGGAGTGGCCACTATCACTTGTCTGTCTGAGAACATAAAAATTCGAAAGCGGTCTATGCCTGGTTAGGAATTGACAAATGATAGTTGGCTACCGATCTACCAGGATTTTCAGGTGTAATCCAATGTAGATCGAGGAATTTGCTAGCTGAGTAGTTGTTTCCTACAAATCCTATTTCGTAAAGTCCACTAGGGCTTGAGGTCGTTGCTCTTGGTACTTGCTGTGCAAATCGCTATGCGTCACAGTGACATCTGTGATGTCCCACGGATAGTAGTATTGATCATCTGAGTTACTCTCACTACTACTTTTAAAGGGGTCAAGTTAAAAGAGAAAATGGGGGTCCTCTAGAGATAATGCCAATCGTGTGGGCCGAAATATAACAGCGGTATTAAGATATTTGTTAAAATGATTTGAAAGAGTAGATGAGTGACAACGCTAATCTACACATTATAGAATAATCGCAGATCGACAAGAACCTGCCAATCGCAATCATTATATCGCTGAATTGGATTCCATTCTGATGTTGGGGTATATTTCTATCAACCGTTTCTCTGCATACCAGTTAAGACACGTCATCGCACCCACACGTTGACATGGTGCAACGAAAGAGGAAATTGTGTACGGAAACAGTATCAAAGAAAATTAAGTGACGAAAGTCGATTCTGTTTGTGCTTCCATGAAGGGCATAGTGGGATAAGTCGCCGACCGGCATGAAAGACGTCAAAATTTGGAAGTCGCTGTTGAATGTCCGATAAACCTTTCCCTATGTGTTTGGGATGAAATATGCTATAGGAGTAGATAACGGATTTTTTTCATTTGTGATACAGTGAATGTCAGTTACGTAACAAACGCATTGCATTGCCTTGCTTAGAAGGAAAACAATCATTGAATAATTCGGTATTAGAAAAGAAAAAAATTACACCGTTCTCATATGTCAGGGATTACGCTAAATTTCTTATAAGAAGCTAGTGAGGTAATGTCCAGATTCCGAGATCTGTCTTCGATCGAATACCTTTTATAACAAAAATTTAAATATTAGAAGTAGTGGATATTTGCTACTTGACAATTAACATGTGACAAATTTTTTATTCAACTTCATTTTCGTTGTCCCTCGACTTAAATGATACCGCATATACGTACTATTAAAAAGTTGATGACTGGACTATGGTGGGTTGAATGGACGTCCAAAGTTGCAGTTGCATTTCGATGTTCGCGCTATTTTCTTTCTCTCAAATATGCAGTGCTTATTTTTGACAGCTATCCCGTAGACACACTGAGATTTAGTTATGGAGCAGTATACCATCAAACAACGCATATTCATTGTGATAACCTACTACGAAAATGGACGAGACTACTTGCACATTTACCGGTTGGATGCTGGAGCACCAAATCATTAACGACCATTTTTTGAAGGTGAGGCACTTTTATCACCCGAATGGATTAGTTAATAAGCAAAATTACTGCATTTGGTCTAATGAGAGTCCAGATGAAATTGTCAAAAAGCGATGCATTCACAGAAAGTTACTGTTTGGTGCCGATTTTGGATTGGCAGAGTTATCAAACAGTTCTTCTTCGAAATATGATGCCGATAAAGTTGTTACACTCAACGGAAATCAGTATCGAAGTAAAAGAACACAGTTTTTATAGTGTGCATTGTGTGCATTAACTTAACAAATATATGATTTCAACTGACAAGTCGATGCGATATATCACACAGTGACATTACTGCGACTGATGTTCACAGGTTGGATTATCTCTCGAGTTAGTCACCGAGATCTTGTGATTTGATACCATACTGGCTTCTTATCTAGGGCTGCGTGAAAAGCAAAGGTCTAATGGCAATAGCTCTCAGACGATTCCAAATCTAAAGATCGAAACTAGATGTGTAGTTGGTGAGATGCAGTTCCATTTATGGCTAAGTGTCCTGGAGAACTTTAACAAAAATATGTCGTGCCACAGACGTTCCCTTCAATGTTTAATCGCTATATGTGTACTTTACGTTTTTATTAAAATATGTACTATTTTCAAATAATCAAAATCTACCTATACTTTGTACGCTCATTATATACAACTACAGCTGGATGAAAAAAGTGTTTCAGAGTTAGGATTTTTATACCAAATTAGTTTATTATGTCAGATGAATATTTAGCTACGTTAGAATTATGTATTTATTAAGAAATTTGAAGGTCGAATGAAGAGTTCCAAAGCCAGAAGAAAAAAAGAAAGTATTTTTTTTTTCAAAATGTGCTTTCTCTTCTAAATATTTCGCTTACCGCAATAGTTTTCCGCTTCTCTCTCTTTTTTAACAAGATATTTCTCTTCAGCATCGCCTTTAGCTGAGAAAAATATATGGAATGTTGTTTCTCACCCATTTTTGTCTTTGAACAATCACTTATCTATCGTGGGTCTTGGAAAATGTCATATCTGAAACAAAAGGAAAACAATATCATAACTGCGGTACTGAATATGGAAGATACATAAAATCTGCACTTCAGCGAACAACAGCACTAGCAAAAATGTGGTACTTACACTTTTGTATTGCTTTTGGTGCGTGTTCTTAAATAAAAAAAAGGTACTTTAAGTATTTTTTAGACTTAAGATAAAAACCTCTAGTCTGGCACAATATTTTAGGGAAAACGTATTATCTAATGTGGAATGGATAATAGAACAGTGAGTGGTACAATACAACAGAATACATTTTATTAACCATAATCAAATTATCAATTTTAACAAAATATATAAGCCAACACAAAGATAAATTATTATAAAAATAATAAAAGTGTAGTAAAGTAGAAATATACCTACTACGACAGTCCAGTATTCCACTATTTCCTATGAAAGGAAATTGATTCATTGCCATCAACCAAGGTGTACAATGTGTGTTTCCAAATCAATTGAAAATATTGTCATATAACTTGCGACATACTACGTCTTCAATCGGAAAACGCAAAATAAAAGCTGATTGCAATAAGCTCCCAACAGGCAGATTTCCAGATTTATTAAAGACCGTGCATTTTTGGTGTACAATTAGTCATTTTATGCTTACCATAGAACCTTCATACGACAAGGAATTTCGATATTAGTATGTATCACTTTATGACGACCTACAGTTGTCAAATATATTTTAAAGGCCATTTACAACTATTAAATAACTAATAGGGCATGTAGATAAAAAATAATAACTCAAAATGTTACTTGGAAGTGGCTTAACGCTTACGCAGTAAGCCTGAGGCCATGGAGTCTCAGGTTCAGATCCTGACTAGAGAACGGATGTTCAGTGGCATTTCTCATGTTTTACCGAGTTGGTAACAGGGAACTAGACGGTGTTGCGTGAAAGATAACACGGTTAGTCGCCGCACCACTCCTGAGTTCGAGTCTCAACTGTGACAGATGGCTATGTCTAGGTAATGGTCGTTGTGTAATTATCTGTATGCATGTATCCGGGTTGAGTGGTGGAATAGCTAATGTTAAACTCCGCAATCTAAATAAGGCGATAAAATAAAAAAATAATAAAAAAATAAACTTACGCTACTGTGAAAACTTGTAAATAAAACAAACAGTCCGGATCGTTGGCGCATAGTCGTCCGTTTATGTGCATTGTTTTATTTGCATGTTCACGCTAAGAGTGTGTCTGCGTTTTCCACGATAACTTTCCAACAGTTTGAGATTGTATTGTATTTTTTGTAATTTTCTCTAAATTTAAATTTCTTTACGAGAAAACAAAGTATATTGTTATCGTTTGATATGTTGTTTTTGAAGTCAAGGCACCCAACGCATGATTAATTTGTAACAAAGTATTACTTAGAATTGTAGACAGGGATCCAGTACACTACATTCCGTTTATTTGTTTATTGCTATGCAACCTTTGGACATACTTAACTTCATATTCTGTAAAACTTTCTGCCCAATTCATTTCCAGTGTGTGATTAGAGTTTGCGTTCATTGACTATATCAATTTTTCACCCGTTTCCACTGATGCGCAACATATGTACATTTTAAAATATAACTTAGGATATCTTAAAAACTAAAATTGTTAGGAGGATCAAATTTTAAATAGAGAAGAAATAATGTATGTTGTGCACGATACCGATGGTAGCATTAAGAAAGTATTTTAATTAGTTGTCTTTCAGAAAAAAATTAAGAAGTGTGAAGTACTCAAATATTGTAGATAAAACTGTAACATATTAGTACTAATTTTATTTCTAGAAATATTGTTATTTAGGTGTAGAGTATTGTTATTAAGTATTTTAAAATACTATGTATGCTTAACACTTTTAAGTATCACATAAATATACTTATTCTGGATTTTGGTGTTTATTTCCAATTTCAGAAAATAATAATACTTAATAACTACGTACATTTTATCAATACTTACGATAATTCTGAATAAATAACAAATGAAAAAAATATATGTAAATTAAAGTTACCAATACTAATATGTTTATAAATAAACACTAAGTCTTATTTATAAGTTTCTTTACAAAAGTATCTTTTCATTAAGTTTAGCAGGAAGAATATTTTCTGCTCAGAATGTGTCAATATATCAGCTCTGGTAAACAGTGTCATTTTATTAGATTTGTTGTTTTCCAAGGAGTAAAATGTGTTTACAATGCCATGATTTGTTTTAATGAAACAATTTGATGCACTTATTATTAAAAAAATCAGAATATATCCGAGTATTGAACCACTAAATATTTATTGTAGTTACTGTACAAGGTTCGTCTCTATGTATGCAGTTTATTTGATTATATTTGAACAAATACTTAGAATATTGATAGTTTGTAATAATGCACATTACTTGTAGCAAAATATATTATTTTATTACCACATTAGTTCGTACTGTTAATGAATGAACACACAACAAATACAACAAACATTATTTTCCTTATAGTTAAATTATTGCCTTAAAACAATCAATAATAGCTGTAATATAAACTCACCATTTGACCGGTAGTATAAACGAACATCATCTATAAACGCTAGATCAATATTAAACCACTGAAAATTACAAAAAGCATCCCAATTATAAATAATTATTTCATTAAACTTTTATCTGCGCCCGCTATTTTCTAATGTGCACTTCCGCCATATTGAAAATACACTTTTTACCGACTCGAGCCGTTGAAAAAACACAGAAATAACAATATTCACTATCTAATAACCATATTGATCACTAGCTTTATTTAAGGTTTATTAGAACACAATAGTAATCATTGGCGAATGTAAAAATGAACGTATTAAGTGTTTTCAAAGGGTAGATGACATAGTGAGGGTGAATTGTACTGAGAAGGGGATGGAAAGCTCGACGCCGACGCCATGGATCGCCGGCTTTTCCGGGAAACTATGGCAGTGGGTGTTGAATATAATACCGGGCGCTCTTAGACTTTCTATTTTCATAACTTTAATAAATGATACATTGATAATAAATAAATAATCAATACATTTTTTTTATTTCCTCCTAAAAATTTAAGAATCTTAATTATAAGCTAAAACGAAAACAACAATTTACCATCTTCCGTTGTGTATAATAAAAACGAAAACTAGTAAAGGATACGGTTACCTCTGTTATTAATTACAGTTCTGCCTAAGATTGGCATGCCTTTAATAATGTAATCGATGACTTGTTAACCAGTCAATCGTCATTGATCCAAAAGACACCCACAACAATGTCGATCTGGATGGTTTGAAACACACGCTGGTATCGTCTCTATTGAATTTAAATCGGGATAATCTGCTGGAGACAATAAAACTAAATGATATGTCTTCTAAAAATGATCATGCAAATTATGCAGCGTGCAGATAATATAATAAACATAACACCACATATAATAAACAATCCCCAAATCCAAAGCAAATTAAAAGGCTGTCCGTAAGGGGGTTACATATTTGGAAAAATGCAAACAACATCCGTTATACCGATTTAAGCCACACGCAAAAGGACAATGGGTTCATAGATCAATCAAATTAGATATGTTTCTTCAAACAATAGCAACTAATTTGTTATAGAGTTGTCGAATTAATGGTTCTCGTAGCCATTAATAACATTGACATATTCCGCCTTTCGTTACAAGAATTTTAAAAAACTTTTTAAAATTTCGTTCCGTGATACTTTCAGAACTGATATCTTGAAGGCTGCGCGCTATACATTAAAATTTCATATAAACAATATTGCAGAGCATTTCAATCGCATATGTTACTGTTTGCTAAAAGTTGCAATTCAAGGAAACGTGACTTTACCTGTATTGAGTCCAAGCTGAATGTAGACAATTTCAGTATCTTAGCGTTAAGCAAGTTTTCCAAACAATTATTCCATAACTAGGCGTGTAGAAGAAATATTTGATGGGTTTAAAACAATTTTAGGATCGCCGCTTTCTTGATCGAAGTCAAAATAATTTCCCCCCTCTCCTGTGTCTATTTCTTCGCCTCAAAATTAACGTCGCTTATCTATCTATCTGCCTCATATAGGGTAAAATTATCTGCAAAAATATTTTGATATTTTAGGTATCGAAAAACAATAGTATTTACCATAATTTCTTTAAAGTTTAAATTTCAGCGTTAACAATTTTTTTTAAATCTCATCAGTTTTGAAAAACTATCTGAGAACTGCTATTTGTATATTTCTTTATCATGTTATAAACAGATAACTCAGCGCGGGGTTCGAATTGAAAGTGTAATCGAATTTTAGTGTTACGCAATTCGATATTTTTAATGTCTGAGAAACAATAGTCTGGAATAGTAAATTAGCCAGCCAAGTGAGAGTTGTGGTCAATTATTTCTGGAAAAATTCGAGGGGGCTGGTCAGCAGGTTACCAATAAAATAAGTGTAATAAAGTATACCTGTGAACCGCTTCAAATTTTCTTCATTACTTTTATTTCTCTTTAAAAAATCCAAACAATCAGGTTTGCAGGGGGGGGGGGGGGCGGAAAAAGTTATAAATGGTGTTTAAGAGCGCTCCGGATATAGGCCATCAAGACGCTTCGATATACTCTCATATAAATCATTATTTTAAAAAACGGCTTTCACTAAAAGAAATTAAAAACATGTTACAATGTAGACTGATGGGAGAAAAAAGTATATACAAAAATATAATTTTTTCTCCTATTCTCGATTTGCAAAAATAATTTTTATCATCTCACATAGGTATTATTAAAATAAACATGTTCCCTTTTGTAAAACTAAAATAAAATTAGCCCTATATGTCCTCGGGAACAAATATAGATTTATAGATTAGGTATGATAAATTTGTACAATGTCATATTCTGTCATCTATCTCTCTCTTGCCAAGCAGACCGTACGTTCGGCTGCGTCGCTTTATTGACGTGAAGTCATTTACAATTAAAATTGGAAGCATCGATGACGAATACACTCCGGAGAACTCTTAATGCAATAAGTGATCACATATAGGATCATGGTTCACTCTTCCCATTTTCCTTTAGTTTTAAAAATAAACCATTAAAATTTGGAACATTCCGGTTTTACAGGATGTGATAAGAATAATTAGAATAAGAATAATTTATTTGCAAATTTACATAAAATATATGCTTCATTACAAAGTACCAGTAATCGACAGCTGAGTTATGAAAAACACGTGTTTGTCAACAAAACTTGAAAAATACAATATCATTAAATATATACAGGGTGTTGCATCATGAGAGGGACATAGCTTAATAGGAGGTAGAGAACATCAGTGGTAACCGGAACCTCCCATAGAAATGTCTCATTGGGCCTTCATTACGAAGTTACAGGGTGTTAAATAATTTTTGGCCAAACTTGTTTTTTGTCATAACTTTGACAGGGAATGAAATAACGGATTCATATTTGGTACGGCTAATGTACTAACGAGCCCCAAGAGGTACATGTATAAAAAAAATATCCAGGTCCGGACTCACTATAATTTATGTTTCTTCTTTTCATCAATAAAACATCACCCTGTATATATTTTTTTGAAATTTCGATACGATATTCGAAAAGAGCAAGAAAAAACAAACAAAATGGCCTATTTCATTTTTTTGTTACGCCTTCGTGGTTATTTAAATACGTTGTTAAATGTGCAAGAAAATGGATTACAGAACCCTATTAAATGAGAGGCACGTGAAATAAATAGTTTTATAACTAAAATTTGCAAAAATTCTATTGAGCCTAGGTGGTCTGGGTGAATCCTAATTCCGGCACGTTTTAAAGGTCCATTTTGATAAAAAACTGTGGTCCTAATAAGTAATCGGGTATGAAATAACAAAATTTTTAATCAATCACAGTAGGCTTGTTCAAAGTGACAGATAATAAAAAGAAATCTAAACAGTTGAATAATTGTTTGTTAGTAATTTAATGTGTCAATAATACGCATTTAGTTAGTGAAAACTTGCGAAAATATTTTAACTATGCCAGTAAAATTTACAAACGTGGATTATGCTGACATAATATTCATCTATGGTTTCTGTAATGGAAATGGTAGGTCGGCGGAAAGAGAATATCGGCTGCGTTTTCCTGGTCGTCGATGCCCTAATCATAAAACCTTTAGTACGGTGTTCCAGTATGCAAGACAACACGGAAAGTTTCCTACTTCTGCAGTTGTGGAGCGTGTTTTACAACAAGGTGTGCAGGAACAAAACAATATTATAAACGTAGTTCAAGAAAACCCAAATATGAGCACTAGACGAATCAGTTTGGCAACTGGTATTCCTCATTGGCGAGTATGGAGAACCCGAAAAAGAGAACGTTACCATCCATATCATATCCAGCAGGTACAGCGTCTTCAACAAGGCGACGATATCCCCCGCCTGGCATTTTGTCATTGGTTGTCTAACCATCGCCCAGTCATTTACAGAACCTTATTTACGGATGAGTCACAATTTACAAGGGATGGAGTAAACAATTCACGAAATAATCATAAATGGGCACAGGAAAACCCACATGCGGTACGCCAACGCCGTTCGCAACACAGGTTTTCTGTAAATGTTTGGGTCGGACTTGTGAATAGACATTTGATAGGGCCACATTTTTTTGAAGAAAGATTGAATGGTGAAATTTACTTTGATTTTCTTCAAAACATTTTACCGAATATGTTAGAAAATATCGGTATAAGAGGCATGTTGTTTCAGCATGATGGGGGCCCACCACATTTTAACCTTCAAGTAAGAGAACACTTAAACAATGTGTATCCTAATAGATGGATTGGACGCGGGGGTCCACATGAATGGCCACCAAGATCTCCTGATTATAACCCTTGTGATTACTTTTTATGGGGCCACTTAAAAAACGAGGTTTATAGCATTGAAATTGAAAGTAGACAACATTTAATCCAGCGCATCGTTACAACCTGCGACGAAATACGGAAAAATCCAGAAATGATACGTCGAGCAATTGGTGACCTTTCTAAACGCGCAAGAAAATGCACAGAATGTGGGGGAGGACATTTTGAAAATTTACTTTAGTGTCAATTACGTTTTATTTTTAAACACATTTAGTTATTGTTTTGTTATTTATTGTTAATTGAATGGAAAATATTTTATTTATTTAGATTTTAGTTTGTTCTCTTTTCCAATTTTTATGAAGTATAAAATGTTGATGATTTTCTTGATCAAAGTAACTGGCCTAAATGGTTTAAATTATCTGTCACTTTTATTCTTTGAACAAGCCTACTGTGATTGATTAAAAATTTTGTTATTTCATACCCGATTACTTATTAGGACCACAGTTTTTTACCAAAATGGACCTTTAAAACGTGCCGGAATTAGGATTCACCCAGACCACCTAGACTCAATAGAATTTTTGCAAATTTTAGTTATAAAACTATTTATTTCACGTGCCTCTCATTTAATAGGGTTCTGTAATCCATTTTCTTGCACATTTAATAACGTATTTAAATAACCACGAAGGTGTAACAAAAAAATGAAATAGGCCATTTTGTTTGTTTTTTCTTGCTCTTTTCGAATATCGTATCGAAATTTCAAAAAAATATATACAGGGTAATGTTTTATTGATGCAAAGAAGAAACATAAATTATAGTGAGTCCGGACCTGGATATATTTTTTTCTATACATGTACCTCTTGGGGCTCGTTAGTACATTAGCCGTACCAAACATGAATCCGTTATTTCATTCCCTGTCAAAGTTATGACAAAAAACAAGTCTGGCCAAAAATTATTTAACACCCTGTAACTTCGTAATGAAGGCCCAATGAGACATTTCTATGGGAGGTTCCGGTTACCACTGATGTTCTCTACCTCCTATTAAGCTATGTCCCTCTCATGATGCAACACCCTGTATAATATATATATATGTTATTACATATGATTTGCAGGAAACAACTACTCAGCGGGCAAATACCCTGACCTGCATTGAATTATACCTTACAAATCATGAAAGATTGGTAGCCAATGTCATTTGTCAATTCCCTGACCAGACATAGACCGGTTTCGAACTTATTAGTTCTCATCAGTATGCCATACGTCATGGAACAGACAAATGACAGTGGACAACCTGTTAGTTTTATACAAACTTAGGTAAATGTTGTACCGGTGAGAGGTAAGTGAATCCTCTCATTTGGTCAAATGCTACTATACACCAGACATCATAGATGTCTCCATGGTGTATATTTTGCAAGTACCGAGAGCGGTGACCTTCAGTGACAGTTTATTGCTGTTATTTACCATTTGTGCAAAATACACACAGAAAACTTTAATGTTTATCATCGAGGGCTATATTATATACAATATTGATGTTTTAGTGGGAAGAGAAATAAACGCAAAATAAAGAATAATTCCAGGGATACTAACTTTTGATTTTCAAATGGAACATCCAATTTATTATTGCATTTTTGAATTCTGCATAATTTTCTGAATCCAATGATCCTACATATTACGATTGTTAATAGAAATACGAGAGCATACAAACTTCAAGAACAAAATGCATACACATTTAGTTTTATTTTTGTGTAGTTTATTATTTTTATTGGAAGATATTACTTTCTTTTAACAAAAGTGAGCAGTACGTTGCATGTCACTTTGTAATTAGAATACAATTAATAATAAGGGTTCCTTACACCACAATGACTTCAGTGTGAGGGGTTCAAGCATAGGGTAGATGTAGCTGATATTTATTTTCATTTGCCTTACCTACTATTGTTAATTTTACTTTACTTTACTTACTTTACCTAATAATAATTTATCTATCAAGCGCACCTGTAATTAATGCCACTAATTCCTGTATTATATTTATTTATGCTCTCTATTACAATATGTTGTATATTTCAACTGAAAATTCTCATCAAATCAATATCAACGGGAATCTACTAGAAGTCCCCGCAATAACGGGTAGACCGATTTGAGTCAATATTAAAAATGAATTACAAAAGGCCATAGCACTAAGTTTGATTAACTTACTCATAAACTTTAAAATATCAGATCAATCAAGCATATTCAGTAAACTACAGACCACCAATTCCTCTATATTGCCTACGCTTGCACCTTTGGGAAATATATGGCAACGCCTAAGCTTCTTCGACTTCTCAAAAATAGGGCCCTACGTACATTTTATGTAGTAACTTTTTTGTGTAGATTTTTATACCACATATCTTTTTATAGCAACCAAAGTTGACGTAAAACCAATAGGTCACAGGATACTAAACATTTTGAGATCTATTTCGACTAAAAGAAAACCGCTTAACTAGGAATATAATTCAAAAAACTATATTTACAGTATCTAATTTGAAAGTAATAAACATTACGTGAGTGAGTCATTCAGTCCTTTCAGTGTAAGATTGAATGAACACAGAAATTATATTAGAAAACTTCAAACTCATAAATCGTAGATTCACGAACACGCTTGAGAAGGACCAAAAGTCAAAAATGTTATAATCCATATTACAAAAATGGAAAGATACTAAATTCATTGTTACCTGATATACACGTGAAGGAAGATAAATACTTAATTTCCTATTCGATTCTAATGTTATTTTAATATTTTTGCAAATAGTTTACCAACTTTTCAACATACGAAAATATATTTTTTACATATTCTATTATTTTCTATTATCTTTCGAAAACAATTAGCTTAGACCGAATCTGTAAATTATTACTGCTTCAGTTCGCGACCGTTCACAAGCTAAATCTAATAAATTATTTACACCTTCAACTGAAAACAAAAGGGATCGGGAAACTATTCACAGTCGGTTACCTTAGGAGAATGCAAAATAACATGAAACACAACATACTTATTTTATACGGTGTCTCAAAATAAAAGAGTACAAATTTAAGTTGCTATTTAATTTCACAAATAATGTTTAGTTATAACCGTTTTTACGCATTAATATTATATCATATAAACGTATTGATTTTTATAAGTTGTGATTGCTAATGGTAATACAACTTATTGATCTGACTTTGTCTTTATTAATACTAATGTTTCCAAATAGAGTTTCGTTTCAGCGTACTTATCGGGCAAATACCCACAATAATAAACAATTTAACATCAACACTATACTTACTTATAACAAATAAACGATTTTATTTAAGGATTATTATTAATTTACTGATATCTGATTTGTACTAATGTTAATTCGAAAATTAAATATGTAAACCACTCGTGGACAGATCTCTTAATTTAAGTTTATATTGTTCAATTCATTAAATTGCTATCGATGCTATCATTATATCAAACAGTATTGGTAATGATAGGATTGATATTTTTAACGTTTAAGTATATTTGTTTCTGTGTAGGTAGTTTCGTAACTCAAAAACAACTCCACCAATGTTGATGCAATTTAAATTGCATTCTTATAAAGATTCTTAGCTAAGAATAATTATGCTACTCCAGAAGAGCAAGGCAGTTACGATTAATATAGTGCAGTTAGGCGAAAACCGTAAACTTTAAAATAAAATATAATTAAAAATTTTAAAGACGCGCACCGATTAATGATTGACATTTAAAAATTAGATAAATAATGTCATTTTAGCACAATTAGATTTCTGTACTGAAAAATTATTGGAGGCGACTTCAACATAATACAATATTGAGAGTATTGAATACTGAAATCAATCTTTATTTCTTTTTTTCATTATCATTTGGGAGAGGTTTTTAAAAAAAAATTAAATTTTTGTAAATGGACAATATTGAATTACTTGCAAGCTGTGGCAAAACAGTCTTCTATTATCAGTATTCAAAACCGAACATAGTAACGCAGTAGGTCTAGACTGAGTTGGCATCTCCCTATAACCCTCTAACATCTCACTCCACCAGTCGCAATCCGCTATCCAATCCGTTTTATAAACTGACCAAACATAATATTTAGAATATTAAACTAGAATGCATAAAGTATAACGCAGCGCAAAGCTTCTTGATGCTTTCCTAATAAAATAAATATAAATTCCTATTTGTAACCTAGATCATACCACCAGAGTCCTACATCAATAACTATTTTGTTATCCGGACCCCTGCTGTAGAAAGTAGCATACAGCAGATGTTGTATGTATGGTTCTTATTAAAAATAGCAATATAGGACTTGACAGAGAGAAGAAACTTACTATAGCTGACAACTTCCATCAACATTTTAAGTTCCCTAAGGTGCAAGTTGTTTACAATGCTTGGGTGGAGAAGTCGGGAATAAAAAAAACACGTCTCCGTTCGAAAAACTTTCTTTATTAAGTGGACTGTAAAGTGTGGTTTATCACAGTTACAACAATTAAAACAGTAAATTAAATGCACCATAAATGCAATTTTAACTCACCTCAATGGTAGAATGCCTTCTGGAGTGGTGAAGGAAAAAATAGGAGTTAACTCGTCGATTCGATGCACTTCGTTAGCTTAGCGTATGCACGTGTGTTCACTTCGACATATCTCGCAAAAGGGGTCTTAATGCCTCTACAGCCGTAATTTGGTCTACCCATTTTATATTAGGAAGTTACTTATTCCAAAAGATAACAGCTGAAGGGGGTTATAGCTATTTTCCCCACTCTTGAATGCAAGATTGAATGTTTCAGTATTTTCCTAATCCCTGAATAACGTTTGATAAATGCAATATAACCGTGATTAACTTAATTAAAGTGATATATTAAATACTACCACTTACGTAATTAACTTAATAAATTAAAATTCAATACTAAATTTAAAAAGATTAACATATCTGTTGGATTAAAATTTTGCTAGAATATGGTACAATTTATTTTTACATGGCGCCACTGAAATTAAGTAGGTATACGGCAAACATTTTTTTATTTTCACTGTTCAAAAAGATTTCTTAACAATCTTGTTAGAATTGGATTAATAACATTTTAAAATAAAATTGGAATATAACTTAATCTTCCTAAAGTCTCTTCGAATCTGGGAGGCACATAGTATATTACAGATTTAATATTTCGTATGCATTCGTAATGCTGAGTAAAAAAAAACTTAATAACATATTATGAAACATATAAACATAAACATACTTTCATAAAACATGACAATTTAATTAAGGTTGGATTAAAATGGACAATTTGTATCAGATTCTCCCTCCACTGCGACCATTTGGACTAATGTGGCTCACTCCTAATTATAATTCATCCAATTAGTTCAGCTGGTGAGATACTATCCAGGTTCTCTAGCAACAGCTCTACTTTGTCAAATCGTGAGACATGTTCTTTCTGAGCCAACTGCATTAAAACATGCATTGACATCATTCATTATTCACCCCCATTTCATGTGTGTGTAGATGATGACTTAGTCTGCTGTACCCGGTAGACCGATTAGAGTTTGTAAGTGTAAGTTGTCCAGCTCTAGTAGTTTTTTAGCTTTTGGTTTCAAAGGGTATGTGATGAATTTCTTTGAAGTTAACCCTGGCTAACAGTGGTGGAGGGTTTTACCTTTGCTCCAGTCTAGAATATTTTTTTTTGAGAGTAACGATATGCTAGGAATTGGTTCTAGTATTACAAACACAGATGCTGCACCTGCTTTGGCTAGGGAATCAGCATCTCATCTCATCTCATTGCCTTCAATTCCAGAGCGGTCAGGTACCCAGACTAAAGTGTCTGTTATGTCTGCTTAATTAGGTTTGACCTTCAGCTCCACACAATTTTAGAGCTGCAACGATAGAATTCAAGAACCTTAAGAGCTGCTTGACTATCTGAGAAGATTTTTGCAGGCACAGTTCAATGGCATGAATTTCAATCTGAAAAAAAATCGGGGTATTACCTAGGCCGGAAGTCATTCTTACCTTTAAGTTGCGACTATTTATTTTTATTTCTCCTACTTCAGGGGCTTTGAAGCTGTTCGTAAACTAGTAACTATCTGCTTACTGCAGAAAGGTTTTGTTCCGTTCCCGTTCATCTATTTCAGGAAATAGAACGTTGAAAACAGTTCGTGGTTGGTCATGGTAGGCATCACATCTCAAAGCACAGCCAACACGTTATGATTATTTACGTCATCAATAAGCCCATTGCGTTCCGTGATACTGGACATAGCATACTGACTGTCGATTGTTGGAATCTGTATGTTGCCCACCTGGTATCTCTCTCTATATAGATATGGGATGAGGGTAAATTCAAGAGCAGCTGATGGAGTAGTTACAAAAGCACAAAGAATTGCCAAGCATGCTTGTCTTGTAAGCCAGAGAGTTTTGTTTTGCCTGTGTGTTGCCGCCCTTTCGACCACCAAACTCTGAAGCGATACGCTATCTTTGTTGTTATGACCGTAAAGTACATCTAGTATATTTGATTGGGACCAATGCCCTAGAAATATCCCCAAATTTGTCGACATCTCTACGAGGACAATCTTACTTTGTGAACTAGTTCTACAAATGGGAGTTCCAGTTAGGTAATTTATCTAGTATAATACCTAGATACTTGACTTCTCCCGAAAAACGGAACAGTTAGGAAGGTGGTTCTAAGTTATTCAGCTTTCTTTTCCTAGTGAAGGGTACTATTATTTTTTGAAAAAATCGTCTTAGTTAGATTATTGTCTTGGCGGAGTTAAACATTAGCTATTCCATTACTCGACTAAGACACATACACAGAGGTAATTAGACAAAAACTATTCCCTACAACACTGCCATCTGGCCACAATTATGACTCGAACTCAAGAATGATACAGAGACTAGCCGTGTTGCCCCTTACATAAGTCCGCTGTTACCAACTGGGTAACTCATTAAAAGTTTTGGTATCAAACCTGACGCATAAGCAGTTAGGCACTGAGCGTTTTATGTGGGTTAACCGACATATGCTTTCTTTCTAACTTTCCCTCTCATCAAATGTACATTTTATCTAGTGCCTATTGAATGGTTTTGGGAAGTGCTTTTCCAGAATTTCCTCTAACCAAAGTGACTAGGTCGTCCGCATGTGACAGTGTTACATGCCTCTGGGGGCCACCTTAGTTAACGGATATACCTCATTTTTAAAAGGAATATTCTACCATGTAATTTTACATATAAATTCGGCAAACGTAGTTTTATATATCCTGAAGTAAACGAGTGCGAGAAAGAAAACAAAAATCCTAATTTCATATCGCGTATCTGCCTTTGTTTCTAAACAGAAAAGCGGATACGCTACTCCAAATTAAAAACCAATATTGTTCCTACTCTACATTTGCGGTGCGAGTACCTCAACCTAAACCAGTGAACACGTCAAAGAGATGCAGAAATGTCGGGCATATGTCTGCCTAATATGTGGTATATCGAAGTTTTGATTCACTAAATTTTGATTTCGAATGATATTATGAATAAAAATATAATTTTAAAAGGAAAAAATAAACAAAAATTAACGGAACACGGGGACAAAAAGGTACAAACAGAAAAGAAGTGGGGCAGGAAGGAGATTTACAGATATATAGGTATGAAATTTAGGAAAGATGGATAAGGTAAGCGGAAGTTATAGTAATTGAGAATTGGTTACAGGGGTTGCCTGAAAATCGGTACCGTCTAGCAAGGTAGGGTGTGCTTAATTCGAAATGGTGCATTATGCCGTCTAATTTGCGTTATCTTTCTGGTTAGCGGCCTATTGTCCAATTAAAGGAGTAGGACGTGTACCAGTCACAATACGAAATGAGGTGCATAATATTTATGTTTCAAGACTTTTAGTTTCTTCATTGTCGTGACCGACGTACCGCATCACGCTGGCGCTACGTATGTTATGGCCGGCCAGATCAGAATTGGTACACAACAGTTTTTTATTCTATCTATTAAGTCTGCTACCTCTTGCCATGAACGGATACAGATTCCTGGACGTGAGTAAACTTTACGTACTGGTTCGTTAATGTGAGTGTTAAACGTTAGTCACTGGTTCAGTCTAATCTGCCAAGTATTTCACGCACCTTTTGATTGGAATTTGGTTCCTCCGGATCACAATTGGTGTCAAAACCCTGTTTTCAGTAAACCGACATGTGAAGACTATCGCCTCCGACTTTTCAGCATTTACCCGAATCTTCCACCTGTCATAACACGCCGCGGCACGGACCATGTGCGCCTTTAAAAGCATGTTTGCTATTTGCGCATTGTGCGAATGCGCATATATGGTCGTGTCATTGGCGTACCTTGTCAGTCTAGTATCTAGTAGAAATCAGGGAAGCCGGAGACGTGATTAGTCAAATGCTCGGTCCACTAATTCACAAACCATCCTTCATAAAACGAAGTTCTTCATGATACTTAACACAGTTATGCGCATATTTTCGGAATTTAATAACTCCAAAATAAAGACCTATTTAAATAAACGAAGCAAGGTGTATTTTTTTAATTTAACCAAAAAAAATATGATGGAAATTGCTCAAAAAATACAAAAATGCCATTCTTTTAACTTTAGCTGCCACAGTCTCAGTCCTTGCCTTTTTTGATATAACATATTTATTATGTAAACTCAAACTAGTACTCAAAGGGTATCTATGTGTTAATTTTGATCAAAATCGTTAAATTAATTATTAATAATTATTTAATTCTTTAAACCACACCCCCTGCTACATCACCCACTAAATTTTCCAGAAGCAACTTACTGTTACTAAAGAACTATACATGTATCAAATTGAATCGCAATAATTGGAATCGTTTTAGAAAAAAAATGTTTAATTATTCCAACGTTTTCCCCCACAGTCTCCGTCCCTGCATGTTTTGGGACAAAGGAGTTATGTCATGTTATCCTAGTACTAAGGGAGTACTTAAGAGTTGAATTTGATCAAAATTGTAAGAGCAACCTTGAGAAAAGAAATATTTTTCATTTTTATAAGTTGTGGGTTAACTCGAAGTATGGTCTGGTCGTTCTTAATGTTCATTCAAAATTCGAGCAAAACCGATTCAGCAGTTGTGGCTCCAGTTGCAACAACAGACAGCAAACAGACATTTATTAAAAACAACTTATTTGGTTTCAGGGGACCTGAAAACATGTATATTCATCAAAAACTCAATATCGGTTTCTTGCACGATCACAATAATTCCTTTATATACTACGTATATAAGAATAAATTAGTACATGTCTTCGAAAAAGAGCTGTATCATAACTAAAGGAACGTATATTTTTGTGGCACCCAGTAGCTGTTCGAGAGCCAGTCTCAGTATTGAATGGAAATATACAAATGGAACGTAATTTATCAATTGAGATTGGAAAATCCATAAAAAATAGGTGAGTTAAGTGGATTGGGACTTCGCATGGTTTCAACAACATTTGTAATCTGCAAAACAATTTAGGTAAAAGGCTTACAGTTACATTTCTTTCCTCGATTTGAATGTCTACCTCCATATTTTATTCTATATTTACTTATTTAAAAAGTGGAATATATATCGGTTTTTTGAATAAAAAATGCAATATCAAGAATTCGTTTAAGGATTTTATGGAAATGTTCAGAAGCGATTAAAATTTAAACAAAGGATTACTTTTTTTAATAAAATGGTATAATAGATAAGTTAAAATTTAGTTCATCCAGTGGCACACAGTACAAGTTGAATTAAACAAAGTTCACCTCATAAGGTGCAAGTTTTTGAAATTATCTTGGTTAGGGTTAATTTCATCAAAAACAGTGTGGAGAAAAAAAAGATCGTTAGGCTTTTCATAAAACGGTGTATTTTAAGTCGTAGTTTGGTTAATTCGCTTCCGTACGGCATGATTATAATTAAACCACAGGGGTACAGGGTTATTCATTATAAATTACCCGTCCCTTACCATCGTTACTATTGCCTGTAGAAAAAAAGTTTTAAATAAAAGTTTTATGGTTATGATTGAATTTTGTTAAAATGCTATCAAAAGTACATTAGCGTGCAGATATCAGGGGAAACAAAAAAATAATATATATTTTTATATGAGATACCCTGTATATTATTACATTTTTGGAATTATCCTTTTTTCCTGATTTCAAAAATATACCATATGCAAGCCATTTTTGAATTTGATATAAAGAAACTCACAAGTTCTGCTGAACTGCAGCATCTAACGTAGTAATCTAACTCAAAATTTTTACTCAAGCTTTGCCGTGCTGTGTTAGTATTGAAGTTTAGAAATCTTAACATATCTAAATTTGCCACAGTAGATTTGATACCATAAAGAGCTAGTAAAAATTTGTGTCCGCTAGCTATATTATTTTCTTTCGGAGCATTATGGGATCTAAAAATATTGCTACTTGTTTGAAGATCTTGGTGTTTTTCTAAAAGTTTATACGATGACAGCCTCCTTGCATAACATAATTAAGCTGAAGATATCACGGATTTTGTCCTGAAGTTGAGTTATGTCTGTTATGCGGTGAAATTTCGCAGATATCAGGTCTCATAATACACAAATTTCCAATTTTTGTTTTGCTTAATAATAATACCATTAAATCTGTGTCTTCATTTACCAGTTTCAGCTTTTTTTCAACCGCAGTGTCAACTGTGGTTTTATCTGTATCTGCCTCATCTTGGATAACACATCTGCCAGCTGTAGACCAGGGAAATTTGAACTATTTTGCCTGAAATTCCAGAATTTTGACAAACAGCTCGTATCGAGATGCGGTTTTCGGCATCGTGTTCGGAAAAATAACAGGAAAAAATTCTACATATAGTGCACGCGCCATTTTTAGAAAATTGCATATGGGGTGCAAAAACTGCATTTAATATAATATTATTAATATTTAATAATTTTATGTTTCCAAAAACAAAATAACATATATATATATATATATATATATATATATATATATATTGCTATGTATTTGCATATTGGACGATTACGAAGATTGCATGTTTGTGTTATTTGCTGAATCAGGGTTTGAATTTGTTTGTTTCCTTTAGATGGTTTCCAAAATTTATTTAAATTAGCTAAAGATCCGAAAGGTATGTGTTTTAGAATGTTAATACGTTTTTATTTGATGTCAACAGTAAGTTTGATACTGACATCTATGTTAGTGGTTATTAAGTTGTTGTTGAAATAATTTCTGACATTTAAGTCATTATGACATTTCTTTTAAGTAGGAAATTTTTAATAGTTGGTAAATGTTTTTCTGAAGAAAGACAAGGAGGTTTAAGTTAGGTTATGTTTGGAATGAAATTAATCAAAATTCATATGGTGTTTTGTTTTGTTTATTTTGAGTACTTTGATATTTAGTGATATAGAACAAGAAACAACAGATAAAAGAGAGGTTGTAAAATTGGAAAAACAAATTTAAGAAAAAAAAGAAGAAGTGAAAATTAGGGAGTGAAGAAGAAAAATAATAAACAAGGATTAATAATTTGAAATTGAATAAAAAAGTCAGAAATTGTGGAGATCAGCGAAGAAGAGTAAAAATAGACTGTAAATAAGAAGAAAGAGGTGTTATTGTGGATAGGAATTGCAGAGGTGATAAGGACGAGATAAGGGAAGAATAAATGAAAGGAGAATTGTTGGATTTGGAAAGAGAAGAGTGTAGCTACGAAGAAGGAAGGTTTTGTGTGTTTAATTTTGGACAAGGTTGTATATTAAAATTTAAATAGTGTACTTATTAGACTTTCGAACCTGTTATAAAACTGCTAAATTATCTAAATATCAAGGAAAATAAATTACTTATATCAGATTAAAAATTTTACTTTAATAAAATTTCATTTTAAAACAGGAACTGAATTTGAACCTGCTCCTGAAGGAAAAGATAAGCTAGCCGGCCCATTAAATAAATTTGACATCCTTTCGGATCAAAAGGTAAGAGATTTTAATTTGATCTTTTTGGTTTTAAAGATTTTTTTTTATTGGGTTTATCTATTGGAAATAGACAAGTTAAAGTTTGATTAGTACTGCAAATTATTAAGTTCAATAAAAGTAGAACAGCACATTTGGCGCCCAACGCGTGACGATTGTAAAATTGTTGATTTGATAAAGTGTGCAGTCTTGGTGAAAGTTTGTGAACTGTTGATTGTGGTACATAGTTTTAAAATTCAATAACAATTGCATTTATTAAGGGTATATAAAGTATTAATTCTTAATTGTGTGGTATTTGTATGAAATTAAGATCAGGAAAACAAACAAAAATGGAGAATAAAAATCAAACACCAGAAACTTCTCGACAAGGTGATACATCCCAACAAACACAAAATGATGATAAATTTATACAATTAATGAACATGATAGCGAACAGATTTGATGAAAATAACAAAAAAATGGACGAAAACAAACAAGACATGAATAATAAATTTGAAGAAAGCAAACAAGATATGAACAAAAAAATGGATGAGAACAATAGGAAATTGGAAACGAGTATAGTAGAGGTACACAATAAAGTGGACCAGAAAATTAAGAAAGTAGAAGAAAAGGTAGAAAAGGTTTATGAAGAGATAAGTGAATTTAAAAAAGAAGTAAGAGTAGAAGTAGAACATGTTATAGTTGATGGTATGAATGAAATAGATATACGCATGAAAAAACAAGAAGATATAATCAAAACACAATTAAAAGAACAAGATGGTAGGATCGAACAGAATACGAAGATATTGAAGGACACATACACACCTATACTTAATACATATGCTACACCACATCATACACTGGTAAATCATTTATATGGTGATTCCAGAATTCACCCAAAAGTATTTTTAGAACGTTTAAGGCAATATCTACAATCTATAAATTTAAATTTTAAGTTAAAACATGAAATTCAAAATTCATTAAAAGGTGAAGCCGAAATTTGGTACCAAATTGTAGAATCTGAATTTGAAACTTTAGAAGAATTTGAAAATTTATTATTAAAAAGTATTGGTCTGAACATTGTCAGGAAAAAATTCGTTTCAATTTATTTAATGGAAAATATTCAGAAAATAGTGAATATGTCTAGGGAAAATTATGTCATGCGTAAAATGTATAATATTAAATTCTTAGAGCCAAATTTGACAGAAAATGAAATGATTAAATATCTAGCAAGACATTTTTCTGATGACATCCACCAAGTAATCATTACACAACGCATTACGACATTAGATGGTTTGAATGAGTACTTGAGAGTGATCGATGATCTACATATGGGATGGAATAAAAATTATAAATCATTTAATAGAAAAACATACAACCAAACAGATGGTAATGACCAAAATTTCAACAGACAAAATTATTATGCAAATAGACAACAAAATGGGTATAATAATAATTATCAAAAAAATTATGACAGTAGAAATTTTAATAATCAAAATAAAGGTAGAGATTATGACGAAAATAGGAGGTACAACGGTAATGATAATTATAATAAAGAACAGAATAGGTATGATAATAAACGTGATTCATTAAGATATGCACAGGTAAACAATACAAATGTCAGATCTGATCAACAGAATGACATGAATAAAATTAAGACGATAGCAGAGGTAAATTCACATTTTCCAAGGGAAAATTTTTAGATGGGGAAGTTTTAATTGGGATGACGATATATGGACATATGCGAGAATTTATAGGTATTGAGAATGAATCAAATTTAGATAATAATAGAATTAGTAATTTACCAATCATCAACATTAAAGTTAATAAAATAAATTTAAAAGCATTGATTGATACGGGATCAGAAATCAGTTTAATAAATGGAAAGATAATAGATAGTAAAAAAGAATTATATCAAAAAAATTGTACTAAGATTTCAAAAATTAAATTAGTAAATGCAAATGGTAAGAAATTCACAGAATGCAATAAAATCATAAATTTAGATTTTGAAGTAAAAGAGATACGTTTTAGAGACGAGTTTGTAATTGTTGACAATTTGAGTTTTGATGTCATAATTGGTGAAGATATTTTATCACGACTTAAGGCAAAAATAGATTTTGGGGAAAAGTCCCTAGTTTTAAAAGGTACTGCGGTGAAAATATTTAATAAAAATGAGTTAAACATAGTGGGTTATATAGGTAGTTGTAATAATAATAATTTAAATGATGAAAAATATAAGCCTACATGTGAAATGAATAATTATAAAATGCCTAAAAGGTTGGAGATAAATTGTCCTACTAAATATGAAAATCTAGTAAGAAAATTGATCAAATGTGCTTTTAGAGGGCGGAATATTAAACATAATATTTTTAGTCGCAAACTCCTCTATAAATCCTTATTTTACTATAAGGAACCTAACCAGACTGCAACCAACAGCTACTCTCCGGGCTATGTGCCCCGCCGAGCGCTGAATTACAAGTTACAAGCCTGGCGCGTTAAGTGTAATAATTGCATATTACCATCAAAACGCTAATGCTTCGATTGCAACAAACACCAGCCGAAAGACTAATCCTACTTAAAGGAGCTCCCTTGCCAGTCGTCACACACCACTTGCAGACTGCAGTTTCGAGCTGTTGGCTCTCATCAGTGCAAGGTAGGTATGCGACGACCGACATGAGAATCCTTTGACTATAGTACATCCCGGTATTTTTACAATAGCGACATGTAAAACAGCCAGCAGGCGCCATCCAGCGGTCCAGTGTCTGTTGCAATCGAAAAATAAATAGCCCGGAGAGTAGCTGTTGGTTGCAGTCTGGTTAGGTTCCTTATAGTAAAATAAGGATTTATAGAGGAGTTTGCGACTAAAAATATTATGTTTAATATTCCGCCCTCTAAAAGCACATTTGATCTATGCTAAGCCAAGTCAGGCTATTTATTTTTCGATTGCAACAGACACTGGACCGCTGGATGGCGCCTGCTGGCTGTTTTACATGTCGCTATTGTAAAAATACCGGGATGTACTATAGTCAAAGGATTCTCATGTCGGTCGTCGCATACCTACCTTGCACTGATGAGAGCCAACAGCTCGAAACTGCAGTCTGCAAGTGGTGTGTGACGACTGGCAAGGGAGCTCCTTTAAGTAGGATTAGTCTTTCGGCTGGTGTTTGTTGCAATCGAAGCATTAGCGTTTTGATGGTAATATGCAATTATTACACTTAACGCGCCAGGCTTGTAACTTGTAATTCAGCGCTCGGCGGGGCACATAGCCCGGAGAGTAGCTGTTGGTTGCAGTCTGGTTAGGTTCCTTATAGTAAAATAAGGATTTATAGAGGAGTTTGCGACTAAATATATTATGTTTAATATTCCGCCCTCTAAAAGCACATTTGATCTATGCTAAGCCAAGTCAGGCT
The DNA here is from genome assembly GCA_963675555.1 of Leptura quadrifasciata. Classification (NCBI taxonomy): domain Eukaryota; kingdom Metazoa; phylum Arthropoda; class Insecta; order Coleoptera; family Cerambycidae; genus Leptura; species Leptura quadrifasciata. The sequence goes on along the minus strand of OY776680.1, from coordinate 48,274,166 downwards.
ATTTATTTTTCGATTGCAACAGACACTGGACCGCTGGATGGCGCCTGCTGGCTGTGTTACATGTCGCTATTGTAAAAATACCGGGATGTACTATAGTCAAAGGATTCTCATGTCGGTCGTCGCATACCTACCTTGCACTGATGAGAGCCAACAGCTCGAAACTGCAGTCTGCAAGTGGTGTGTGACGACTGGCAAGGGAGCTCCTTTAAGTAGGATTAGTCTTTCGGCTGGTGTTTGTTGCAATCGAAGCATTAGCGTTTTGATGGTAATATGCAATTATTACACTTAACGCGCCAGGCTTGTAACTTGTAATTCAGTGCTCGGCGGGGCACATAGCCCGGAGAGTAGCTGTTGGTTGCAGTCTGGTTAGGTTCCTTATAGTAAAATAAGGATTTATAGAGGAGTTTGCGACTAAAAATATTATGTTTAGTAAGAAAATTGTTACAAAATTATATGTCGTTAATAAATTACAAACCGAGAATAGCTAAACGTTATGTACACAAGTTGATAATAGATGAAAATAAACCATTTAAATGTAAAACTTATCCTATACCCTTCAAACGTCGAAATAAAGTACAAGAAGAAATCGGAAATGTGATAAAATCTAATATTATAGAACCAGCAAAGACAGACTTTATAAATCCTTTAGTAATAGTTAGTAAAAAGGATGATTCCATAAGAATATGTCTCGATGCTAGAAATTTAAACCAAATTACTAAGTCTCAATTTGATGCACCTCAAACCATAGATACTATGCTTTATGGAATTGGAAAGAATACCATATTTTCTAAATTAGATTTAAAAAATTCATTTTGGCTTATTCCTTTACATGTAGATTCTCGTAAATATACTGGTTTTAGTGTAGATGGACATATCTATCAATTTAAGGTAGTTCCATTTGGTTTACAATCAGCGTCATCTGCTTTAGTTAGAGGTATGCAATAAATTTTAGATAGATACGAAAATTTTTGTCTTCATTACATAGATGACATTCTTGTATTTTCAGATACAGAGGAAGAATATTTTGAACATTTAAACATAATATTAAATGCTTTAGATGAGGCAGGTTTAAAATTAAACATAGAAAAATGTGAATTTTATAATACTTCGGTAAAATATTTAGGGTATATTATAAATCAACAAGGAATATCGATAGGTAAAGAACGTATTAAAGAAATCAAAGAATATCCAACTCCAAAAAATTTAAAGATATTAAGAGGGTTTTTAGGTATATTAAATTATTATAAGAAGTTCGTACCTCGACTTTCAGAGTTAGAAATACCACTAATTACTAATTACTTAGGAAAGACACAAAATGGGAATGGAATAGAAGACGTGAAAAAGCATTTAACAAATTAAAAATTAATTTTCATGATAATTTACTTTTATATAGTCCAGATTTTAATTTACCTTTTATTTTACGTACAGACGCTTCAGAACAAATAGTCGCGGCAGAACTTATTCAAATTATAAATGGAATTGAAACGCCAATATGTTTTATATCTAGGATTTTAAAACCGTATGAAACTAGGTATTCCACATCAGAACTCGAGATGTTGTCAGTAATACACGCTATATCTAAATTATCTTATATTTTAACATCAAACCATTTTACAATTGAAACAGATCATTCAGCTTTATGTTCGCTCATGAAAAATAGGTTTGCAAACAATCGAATTTATAGATGGTCTCTCTTAATTCAAGAGTACTCGTTTACTATTAAACATAGACCGGGTAAAGAAAATATAACAGCAGATGCACTTACTCGAAATAAACAAGTTGCTATTGATAAAGGAAATAATTTTATAGTAGGTTTAAATATTCTGTTGGGTGAAAATTCGTTATATACAAATGAGAAAATTATTGAAAGTCAAGAATATTTGAATGAACTTAAAAATACAGTACGTGTATGTTCACATAGAGGATATAGTATTAAAAACAATATGCTAATTAAGACAGTTATGGATGAAGAGAAATACGTGATACATGATAAATTAGCTTTAGATATTTTAAATGATTTGCATATTCATTTTGGGCATATTGGGGTGAGAAAAACTTAATAATAATAATAATAAATGGTCTTTATTTTATACTCGGCGAAGTCCAGGTCACCCTGTTCTACTTAACCGAGTTTAGAAAATACAAAATAAAATAATAACAATACAGTTTGTTACAATATGCAGTGAACACAATATGAATAGCACAGTATGTACACAATATGGCAGTAGGTAAAGAAATAACATTAAAAAATAAAACAGTAATTCATGAAATTAAATAATAATCAATTAATTATGTCTGAGTTTGCCTAGAAAGTAAAATATTATACATAGATGTTTTAAAACGTTGATGGTTATAACTTTTAAATTCAGCTGGTACAGCATTATATATTTTTGAAGAACAATAAGTAAATGAACGCCTGAAAAAAGTAGTTCGGTGTCTAGGGATATTTAAAAGAAGCTGGTTCCTAACGTTAACATTATGAGACAAGTGACGAAAGTTAATTTTTTTCAACAGATAATTCGGGCATTTAGTTAATATAAGTTTGTGTACGAAGCAAACCAAGTGCAGTTGCCGGCGGTAACGCATATTGAGCCAACCAGTCTCATTGATTTTATTGCTTACATGATCACGCCTGTGCAAATTGTAAATTAACCTAATACAGCTATTTTGGATTTTTTGCAAATTGTCAGCTGTTCTAACATCAAGACATGGACCATATACGATATCCGCATAATTCAATAATGACAGCACCAACGTATCAGATAATTTCTTTCTTAAATCTCTATTCAAAAAGGCTTTATTTCTGTACAAGTTTCTCAACGCAAGGTAACATTTTTGTAGGAGTTTATTAACATGCTCACGATATCTGAGTTTATTGTCAATAGTTAGACCTAAACTTCTGACACTAGTTGCAACAGGCAATCGAACGTCAGCCAAGGTGATATTTAAGTTATTAGCAGCCCATTCAGAATCATTTCCAATGTATATCATGACTGACTTCTGTGGATTTAAAATCAGACTATTACGCACAGAATAGGTCTGTAAATTTTTTAGGTCCGTATTAAGCTTAGATTGAGCCTGTAATGCATCATTTTTTGTGAAAGACAAGTAAACATTAGTGTCATCGGCATACTGATGACTATAAGAGTACTGTAGTTGACGACATATGTCAGAAGTGTATAAAATAAACAGAAGAGGTCCAATGATAGAACCCTGTGGGACACCGGAAGTAACTTGCAAGGCAGATGATATTGTATTGTCTAAGATAACACTCTGGGTACGATTAGCAAGATAATCTTTAATAAGGTTTAAAGCAGAAGTGTGAAACCCATAATATTTTAACTTAGCACACAGGAGATCATGATTAACAGTGTCAAAAGCCTTGCTGTAGTCAAGTAACTTGGATGATTTTTAGAGAAACGTTTTTTTGTAAGAACGATTTACCATTAACGAAAAGAATAATTTCATTATGTCACAATTGTTGTTTGGGAAAAATTAAAAACCATAAAAATAGAAATAAAGTAAATAGTATTTTGACAAAACAACCTCTAGAAATTATAGCTATTGATTTTATAAGCAATCTAATAAAGGATAAAGTTGGTTATAAATACATCCTGGTTGGGGTTGATGTTTTTTCAAAATTTACAAAGGTATATCCCACAAAAAGATGTAATACAAATACACGGTTTGTAGAATACTTTCTAAATATATTAAAACTGTAGGCACTCCTAGAAAAATGTTTGCTGACAATGCGACATATTTTGACAACGACAGATTAAAGAAATATTTGACAGACAAACAAATACAAATAATTTTTACGACAATTAGACATCCACAAGCAAACCCTGCAGAACGTTATATTCAAGAAGTAATAAAAATTTTAAGATTAACTGTACAACATGATCATACTGATTGGGTATCATTTCTCTCATATGTAGAATATTTCATAAATAGTGTACCAATTACGATCACTCAAGTATCACCAATAACGGTAATGTTTGGTGTTACACCTGTCAGGCCATGGGAGTTTGAGACAAGAATAAATTTAGAACAAGTTAGAAATCAAGTAAAGGCCAGATTAGAAAGAAATGCAAAGAAGTATCAAGATAGAGAAAATAAGAGAATTAAAAGACAGATAGTTTATAAACAAGGTGATGTAGTAATATTTAAAAGACTGAAGGTATCAAAAATTGACAGGAATATATGTGCTAAATTTCAATATTCATATGAAGGACCATATATGATAAATAGGGCTTTAAATGAAAATACGTATGAACTAAAACACATAAATAATGAAAACATAAGAGGTAAATTTCACATAGAAATGATTTATCCATACACATTGACAAATTAAAACTCACAAAGAAAACACAACAAAACTGATGATAAATACAGTATTTTGCAAATACGGCATAATTGAATAAAATTATTTTACATAAGTAAAAACTTATAATTTGGGGAGGGAATGGTATGTATTTGCATATTGGACGGTTACGAAGATTGCATGTTTGTGTTATTTGCTGAATCAGGGTTTGAATTTGTTTGTTTCCTTTAGATGGTTTTCAAAATTTATTTAAATTAGCTAAAGATCCGAAAGTTATGTGTTTTAGAATGTTAATACTTGTTTAGAGTTGTTTTAATAGTTTTTAAGTTTTCATTTGATGTCAACAGTAAGTTTGATACTGACATCTATGTTAGTGGTTATTAAGTTGTTGTTGAAATAATTTCTGACATTTAAGTCATTATGACATTTCTTTTAAGTAGGAAATTTTTTATAGGTGGTTAATGTTTTCCTGAAGAAAGACAAGGAGGTTTAAGTTAGGTTATGTTTGGAATGAAATTAATCAAAATTTATATGGTGTTTTGTTTTGTTTATTTTGAGTACTTTGATATTTAGTGATATAGAACAACAAACAACAGATAAAAGAGAGGTTGTAAAATTGGAAAAACAAATTTAAGAAAAAAAAGAATAAGTGAAAATTAGGGAGTGAAGAAGAAAAATAATAAACAAGGATTAATAATTTGAAATTGAATAAAAAAGTCAGAAATTGTGGAGATCAGCGAAGAAGAGTAAAAATAGACTGTAAATAAGAAGGAAGAGGTGTTATTGTGGATAGGAATTGCAGAGGAGATAAGGACGAGATAAGGTGAAGAATTAATGAAAGGAGAATTGTTGGATTTGGAAAGAGAAGAGTGTAGCTACGAAGAAGGAAGGTTTTGTGTGTTTAATTTTGGACAAGGTTGTATATTAAAATTTAAATAGTGTACTTATTAGACTTTCGAACCTGTTATAAAACTGCTAAATTATCTAAATATCAAGGAAAATAAATTACTTATAGATTAAAAATTTTACTTTAATAAAATTTCATTTTAAAACAGGAACTGAATTTGAACCAGAAGGAAAAGATAAGCTAGCCCATTAAATAAATTTGACATCTTTTCGGATCAAAAGGTAAGAGATTTTAATTTGATCTTCTTGGTTTTAAAGTTTCTTTTTATTGGGTTTATCTATTGGAAATAAACAAGTTAAAGTTTGATTAGTACTGCAAATTATTAAGTTCAATAAAAGTAGAACAGTACAACATATATATATATATATATATAATTTTTGATATGTTCTACTGATCCAGTAGATCAAAATTCTCAATAGGCACCAGAGTTCCAAAACATAATAACATATATATATATATATATATATATATATATATATATATATATATATATGGTGTTATTATACATGATTTGCAGGAAACAACTACTCAGCGGGCAAATACCCCGACCTGCATTGAATTATACCTTACAAATCATGAAAAATTGGTAGCCAATGTCATTTGTCAACTCCCTGACCAGACATAGACCGGTTTCGAACTTATTAGTTCTCATCAGTATGCCATAGGTCATGGAGCAGACAAATGACAGTGGCCAACCTGCTAGTCTTACACAGACTAATGTAAATGGTATAGTGGTGAGAGGTAAGTGAATCCTCTCATGTGGTCTAATGCTACTATACACCAGACATCATAGATGTCTCCATGGTGCATAGCGACTTGCCATTTTGCAAGTACCGAGAGCGGCGACCTTCAGCCCTTGGTGGACTTAACCTATATACTGTTATTATACATGATTTGCAGGAAACAACTACTCAGCGGGCAAATACCCCGACCTGCTTTGAATTATACCTTACAAATCATGAAAAATTGGTAGCCAATGTCATTTGTCAACTCCCTGACCAGACATAGACCGGTTTCGAACTTATTAGTTCTCATCAGTATGCCATAGGTCATGGAGCAGACAAATGACAGTGGCCAACCTGCTAGTCTTATACAGACTAATGTAAATGGTATAGTGGTGAGAGGTAAGTGAATCCTCTCATGTGGTCTAATGCTACTATACACCAGACATCATAGATGTCTCCATGGTGCATAGCGACTTGCCATTTTGCAAGTACCGAGAGCGGCGACCTTCAGCCCTTGGTGGACTTAACCTATATACTGTTATTATACATGATTTGCAGGAAACAACTACTCAGCGGGCAAATACCCCGACCTGCATTGAATTATACCTTACAAATCATGAAAAATTGGTAGCCAATGTCATTTGTCAACTCCCTGACCAGACATAGACCGGTTTCGAACTTACTAGTTCTCATCAGTATGCCATAGGTCATGGAGCAGACAAATGACAGTGGCCAACCTGCTAGTCTTATACAGACTAATGTAAATGGTATAGTGGTGAGAGGTAAGTGAATCCTCTCATGTGGTCTAATGCTACTATACACCAGACATCATAGATGTCTCCATGGTGCATAGCGACTTGCCATTTTGCAAGTACCGAGAGCGGCGACCTTCAGCCCTTGGTGGACTTAACCTATATACTGTTATTATACATGATTTGCAGGAAACAACTACTCAGCGGGCAAATACCCCGACCTGCATTGAATTATACCTTGCAAATCATGAAAAATTGGTAGCCAATGTCATTTGTCAACTCCCTGACCAGACATAGACCGGTTTCGAACTTATTAGTTCTCATCAGTATGCCATAGGTCATGGAGCAGACAAATGACAGTGGCCAACCTGCTAGTCTTATACAGACTAATGTAAATGGTATAGTGGTGAGAGGTAAGTTAATCCTCTCATGTGGTCTAATGCTACTATACACCAGACATCATAGATGTCTCCATGGTATATAGTGACTTGCCATTTTGCAAGTACCGAGAGCGGTGACCTTCAGCCCTTGGTGGACTTAACCTATATACTGTTATTATACATGATTTGCAGGAAACAACTACTCAGCGGGCAAATACCCCGACCTGCATTGAATTATACCTTACAAATCATGAAAAATTGGTAGCCAATGTCATTTGTCAATTCCCGACCAGACATAGACCGGTTTCGAACTTATTAGTTCTCATCAGTATGCCATAAGTCGTGGAACAGGCAAATGACAGTGGCCAACCTGCTAGTCTTATACAGACTAATGTAAATGGTATAGTGGTGAGAGGTAAGTTAATCCTCTCATGTGGTCTAATGCTACTATACACCAGACATCATAGATGTCTCCATGGTATATAGCGACTTGCCATTTTGCAAGTACCGAGAGCGGTGACCTTCAGCCCTTGGTGGACTTAACCTATATACTGTTATTATACATGATTTGCAGGAAACAACTACTCGCTCTCGGTACTTGCAAAATGGCAAGTCGCTATATACCATGGAGACATCTATGATGTCTGGTGTATAGTAGCATTAGACCACATGAGAGGATTAACTTACCTCTCACCACTATATCATTTACATTAGTCTGTATAAGACTAGCAGGCTGGCCACTGTCATTTGTCTGTTCCACGAGTTATGGCATACTGATGAGAACTAATAAGTTCGAAACCGGTCTATGTCTGGTCGGGGAATTGACAAATGACATTGGCTACCAATTTTTCATGATTTGTAAGGTATAATTCAATGCAGGTCGGGGTATTTGCCCGCTGAGTAGTTGTTTCCTGCAAATCATGTATAATAACAGTAATATATATATATATATATATACAACTACATTTTTATAAACAAATAATTGCATTTTTCAGCAAGCTAAAAAACCTATGCCAAAGGACTCGACTTATATTCAGACGCCCCTCCATCTCTTCCAGGGGGTGAACCACTGAAACGGCTGGAATCTTTGTTCCAAAAAAATTATGAATTTTGAAGAGGATAAAGTGTTTGAAATGATTTTGGTGATTTTTCTAATAAGCAATTCTTTGTTACTTTTTAGATATTTCTTTATATATAGGTATAACATATTCGAGAATATTTTACTATATTTTATTTTACTAACTTGGGTTGTTAAATTAAATTAGATGTTGCAAGTGACGCTATATTTAATGAAACATTTCACATCTGTATTTGGTTTTATTAAAATACTTTGTGAAATTTCAACACGTACCACTGTTCTCAAAGCAAATGTAACACTGTGCCCCTAAAGGCTAGGTAGAGTGTTACAACGGTTATATAAGATAATTTTATTTAATTGAAGTAATTGTATTAAAAGTTTATAAGAATATTCGTTTATAGAGACTTATATTAAACTGAATTTGTCAATTTTAATTTGTGTGGGAATGCCAATTGCGATAAAAATAATAAATATAAGGAATTTTAAAAAATCGTAACATTGCTCTCTCACTTCCCCTACACTGCAGAGAAATTATAAAAATAAAATTTCTTAAACGGAAAAAATAAATAAATTAAAGGGTATTGGTGTTAATAAAGAAAAAAGATACAAGCAATTAACAAATATAAACACAACGTAAAAATAGTGTTTGTAAAAAAAGAGAAATACATATTGAAATTGTATTAATAAAACAATTCATCTCTGATATAGAAGAAGTTATAAGAATATCATTGAATAAAGAAATTATTATCAAAGGACTGAGTGAGTCAATTGTAAATTGGTTACATGATAAATTTTAAAAGGAATTCTCTGAATTATACCAGGAACTCAGCACTATTAAATATGAATTTAATGAATATAGAAACCAAGTAAGGCAGAGCGTCCATCTGTCAGACAACAACAAGACAGATTGACAAATACGCGGCACAGTCATGAAATAGACAAGCAGAAAACATTTCATCCCATATCAAAGCGATACGTAAAAATCACAAAAAAAATATTTTGCTCTTTGTCACTCAATGGTAATCATGTCATCGTCGGCTTCGGAGGATAAAGATACGTTTCCTTTGTTACAAATTGCGAATATTAATAGCAGAAATAGAAAGTATTGGGGTGCACCCTATATAAAAACGAAGACGTAACAAAAGAGATACTTTTAAAGTAATGAAGGAATTGGAAATGTATCCTCAGAAGTTCCGGTCATTTTATCGGATGACCAAACGGGCGCCTTTTTCACTTATAGATCAAATTACACCTTACATTTCAAAATATCATACTAAGTTAGATCAGTGCTGAGGAAAGATTGTGTCTGCTCATTTTAACGCAAGCGATTTTCAACAGGCACAGTCATGTCTGATCCTGTCGTGTCGCACTAGTATGCGGGGCTTAATTTAAAAGCAATGTAAATCACTGAACAGATTTGTTCTAAGTTTTTGTCGCGTCTGCGCCTTGTTATTGTCTGACAGATGGGCGCTCTGCCTTAATGAGAATGAAAAACTGGAAACGAAAAAGGAATACGTTAGAACAACACAAACAACAAAATTTTTAGTAGGTTGAAATAACAAAATTGAAAAAAATTCGGATATGCAGCCTTAAGACTGCATGGGCCCTGACTTTTGGAGAATTTTCGATACAACAAGAAAACCAAAATTAAATAAAAACTGAAAGTCTCGTTTCATTCTGCAGCGACCCCAATAATAGGAATACGAAGTTAAGACTCGGCTGAAATTGTATATGTGTTATAGAGCTAACAATTCATATACACTATGCTTTTCCAGCTACACCATTTCACAAATTTATATCTTCAACTTTTAAATATTGGAAAAAATTTCAAGTGAATTCCTTGCTGTTCGAGATTTTCTTATATTTTTTTTCGCTTATATTTACTGAACTATGAGTAATTTTAGTTAAACGTGGAACAGTCCAACCCAAAGATATACATATCAATATTACGACCAACCTATATTACGTTTCTTCTTCAGTAGCAAAAGAACAAACAAACTCTACAATTCAACTTAATTTTAAGTTTATACTAATGCTAAAAGCTCCTCAAATATTTTTTACCACCATTTAGGACTATGTTTTGAAGCGTTTTAAAAATCCATCGGACCTATTCGCGTAAATTTAGTGATTATAAATGAAAGTTCTTCTCTCACGAACTTTAGTTCCATGGAGACATGGAAACCATGGAGACATCAATGATGTCTGGTGTATAGTAGCATTAGACCACATGAGAGGATTCACTTACCTCTCACCACTACACCATTTACATTAGTCTGTATAAGACTAGCAGGTTGGCCACTGTCATATGTCTGTTCCATGACATATGGCATACTGATGAGAACTAATATGTTCGAAACCGGTCTATATCTGGTCAGGGAATTGACAAATGACATTGGCTACCAATTTTCATAATTTGTAAGGTATACTTCAATGCAGACCGGGGTATTTGCCCGCTGAGTAGTTGTTTCCTGCAAATCATGTATAATAACAATATGTATATATATATATATATATATATATATTGTTATTATACATGATTTGCAGGAAACAACTACTCAGCGGGCAAATACCCCGACCTGCATTGAATTATACCTTACAAATCATGAAAGATTGGTAGCCAATGTCATTTGTCAATTCCCCGACCAGACATAGACCGGTTTCGAACTTATTAGTTCTCATCAGTATGCCATAGGTCATGGAACAGACAAATGACAGTGGCCAACTTGTTAGTTTTATACAAACTTAAGTAAATGGTGTACCGGTGAGAGGTAAGTGAATACCCTCATATATATATATATATATATATATTATATATAAATTATATGTTATGTTTGTATAAAGATTTACTCAAAACTTTACTTAATTCAACAAGACGGATGTCGAGAATGGTAAGGTAATAAATAAAGAGTTAACTAATAATATCTTCAAATTAGAAAGTTTAATCAATGATGCTGATTATTACACAAATTGGTTAGAAATTAATCGGTATTATTACTGGAATATTGATTAACATTTACACTGTAAATATAAACGAATAGTATATTAGAATAGCCTTGGGTACATAAGACAATTTCTCATAATATAAGGCATATATGTTAGATAGTGGATTACTTGATTAACTTTTTAAAAACTTTTATTCACTTGTAATGGAGTCAAGCTTGACTCTTGTAAAAATAACAATAATAATTTTGAATGTGTTTAATCGAAAATGAGTATAAGACTGAGGTTTACAATGACAGTGGGTAATATTTATAATGTCTGGAGAACAAAGTACATTGGATTTGCAATTCAGCATGATAACAGATTACTGAGAAAGAAATGTTAAGCTCAGCTAGCGTGAGCGGTTATTAGAGAAGAGCTGTTACGCAATTTGTAATGTGACATGTCTGAGAAGGTTAAGCCTGTCTCGGTGATATTATATATCATGGTATATTTCTAATATAACAGCTTCCCCCTTATAGAAAAAGTTGGTGTTTTATTCAGCAACTTTTGAAATGAATATAAAATGTATATAAAACGTAATGGTACAATTTGGAAAAATATAAAAGGTACAAAAATGTTAAATCGTAAGGTTTAAAATACAGAACATAACCTTAGCGTCTAAAATATGAAATGCAAGCACAATAAGCTTGATTCATAAAATAATATAACATAAAAATGTTAGAGTTAAGATATAGCTTTGGCAAGAAAGCGTAAAATGCAACATAATAAGTTTGTTGTAAAATGGGATAATATAAAAATATTTCCAGGGTTAAAACATGGCTTTACCGTGAAAGCCTAAAATATAAGCATGATAGATTTAAATGAAAATGGTATAAAAATGTTAATGCAATTGAAATTAACAAAGGATAAGTAAAATAATGAAATGTAATGATTAAATGAATAAAATATGGTTCACTGAAGAGTCCAGCACTAAAAGTCAGTAAAAGGTACAAAACAGTTCATCTTTATGTAAGTTCTATGTCTTCGGCTTCGTTGTATTCTCTCCTTAAGGTAGGTCGTCTTCGTGAAGGGAATAGGTTAGCAAATGTGGGGTTTGCTAGGCCTAGGTGGAGATGGGGGTGATGCAGAAACATCGATGGCTAGTCTTCGTCTTTTTGTTCTGCACTTACAAAATAGGTACAGAAATAACAGTCCAAATATTAGCACAATGATGAAGTAGGTGTGTGTTTTGTTACGAATGGTTCGTTGATTAAATCGTCTAGATCTCTGGAATATTGGTCCAATTTGTGTTTGGCAATTTCGAGATCTTCTGTGTTAAGGTTGTTTAATTTTAATGGTTTAAGGTTTGGTGCTCTAATGTTTTTGGAATTTTGTTGCAGCATTCGAATGGAATTTGGATGGGATGAGTGTCGTCGTTTACGTCGGTTACTTCGTTGGTACTGGCTTGGATTTTTGTGATGCCTATAAAGGCGTAACAATTAGGTTGTAATTTCACTATTGAGTTTTTGTAGATGACTTCAGTTTTCGAACTTCTTTCTGGACAATTGATGGTTGCCTGTAATGGTTCTGCGTTGATAACTAACCACGTATTTTCGTCTATCTTTTGGACGTTGTAGCCTTGGCTGATGATGAATGACGTCTGGCAGCTTCCTGGCAGAGTTTTGAGGTTCTTGAAGAGACGGGCTTCACAAATGGCATTATCATCGATGGGGTATGAAAATAGATTTAGACATAATTTAGTGTTGAAGTAGAGTGGTTTGCATTCTCTGAGGTCCGGGATGGTTAAGTACATTAAAGAATCATCATCTCTCGCGATATATTTTTGAGACGTTGACAAGATATGATATAAGCCAGTTCTATTATCCAAAATAGGGATAGGGTATAATTGAAATACTGAGTAGGTTTGAGGGTCTACCAAAGGTATGTCTAATACGAATATTAAATCTGAATTTGTTTGAAAAGCTTTTAGTTCTATAATGTCTAAATACTGTGCAACTTTTGATAATTTGATTGGAAGTGGCAAATTGTTCCTTTGTAGGTTCTGTGAAATTTCCTGTAACGAATTTACCAAGTCTTTTGGGTTTATGATCGATGTATGAATTATTTTGAGCCTCGCGAAAGTGATAGAATTCAGGATATCGTTTAAGTTATCTTCGATAAATAGATAGCTTGCCATAAGCTGTTCGCAGATTTCTATAAATTTTAATTTTGCGTGAATATTTTCTATGTCTTTAGTCATGTCTAGAATTGAAGTTTCGATTTCTTTAATATCTTTATTGAAAGTTTCTTCATCAACTTGCAGTTTTTGAATTGTTGCGTTGAAATCTTTGATTACTGAAGTTGTGACAGATATTTGATTTTTGATTAAATTTTCGAGCTGGTGCTCGTCATTATTTAATTTGTTGATGCAATCGGAATAATACTGACCGACCATCTTCTGCATCTAAATTTCCAGTTATTGATTTGAAAATTGTTCCAATACCGTTTAGTATTCCTCGTTTGTATCGTTTCGTGTCAAGGTAAATTTCGTCAAATTTTGATTGTATTGATTGAGAAATTTGTGTCAATAAATTGAGGTGAGTTTTTACATCTCCTAAAAAGACGTTCATGTAATGATACGTTGGGTCGAGCGTGTTGTGTAGTGTCTGTAAGATCTTGTCGTTTTTGTCGAAAGCTGTCTTAAAAGTAGATATGTTTTTGTGTACCAGTAAAGTCCATTTCTTGTGAGAAATCACAATGTCTGTGTCTCGGTGATAGTATACTCCAATCGTATTGTTAATTGGTGTTATTTTAAATTGAGCAAGTGCTGATCCGAACAGCAGGAAAAACCTGAAAATAAATTTAATTTTCAGCATAAGGTTTCATTCGGTCAAAGTTTACTTTAGTCGTTTGGTATGTTTCCGGATTTAATAATGTTGTAGAATTTTGAGAGGTTTCTAAAATTTCGAAGGGGCCGTTAAATTTGTTCTGTAATTTGTTTTTTATTTGTGATTCTTTGACGTACACTTTGTCGCCAATATTATATGTGTGTCGATTTTCGGGAATGTTTTTGTCGAATCGAACTTTGGCTTTTTGTTTTTGTGCTTCTGTTCGACTTCGCGCAATTTTGTAATAATGGGATATCCGGTTGTTAAGGTCTCTAACATATTTGGTGATCAGGTCTTTTTGGTTGTAAAGAGTTTCAGGTGGTCGGTTAGCTGTATGTCCGAAAATAAGCTCGTATGGCGTAAAGCCATGAGTTTTGTTTACTGAATTGTTATAACATATTACCGCGTATGGTAATATGGTGAAAGGATGTTCGTTCGGATTCTCTGTTTTATGTATTCTGATCATTTCCGCTAGGATGGCATGGAATCGTTCGATAGATCCATTGGATTGAGGGTGTCCTACGCTGGAGTATGTTAATTTTATATCGTAGAGTACAAAGATCTTTTAATAAATTATTATCGAATTCACCGCCGTAATCACAATGAATTCTTAATGGGGTGCCATAGTGTTGAAAATATAGCAACAGGGTATTACAACTGATTTTGCACATTTGTCTGGGACAGCATAAGCTTCAGTAAATTTCGTTAACTCGTCGCGGATGGTTAATGCATAGTTTCGCGTGGGAAATTCGAATAGATCGATATTAACTCTCTCAAATGGAGTTTTAGGGGTTTCGGTGATTACTAAGGGATTATTAAGGTTCTTACGACAAACTTTTGTTCTTTGACATGTTTCACAGTTTTTTATAAAGTTTTCGACATCTTTTGTTAAACCTTGCCAATTATATTTATTTTTGATTCTACGTATTGTTTCATTTATTCCACGATGTGAATTATTTTTTCCGGTGTGATGCTGGTCGAGAATGATCGGACGTTGGTCCTCGTCGGGAATTCGTACTAAATTTTGACATATGATTAATTTTAAGTCTTTTTCTGCAAAAATAAATGATAGGATTTCGAGAATTGGAAAGTCTAGATTGTTTTCAACATGGTAAGTTTTGGAAAGGTCTAATTTGTTCCGGTGTTTATATAATGTTAAAAATAAGTGTTCTACCACAGACTCTGGGTCGAAGGGTAGAGCGATAATGTAATAATTTCTATGTCGGGTCGATTTACTGGAAACGATATTGATTGTATTGCTATAAAATTCGGGGTTTTCCTCGAAAATATCCTCGATAATTTGATGGTGAAGGTCTGTCAAGTTGTTTTGTTGGAAAAACGTTATGATATTTTTATTTTCTCGATCTAATAGTTGTTTATTTGTGATTTGAATTTTGGAATAATCTATTAGAGGTTTGGTTTTGTAAAGTCGAGAAAATGTGTCAAATTCTCGGGCAATTTGTTCGTCAGTAATCTCGTCGTCGTTGACTGGGATTTCATCTTCGTCTGAGTCTTTGTTTGAGTCTTCGTTTGCGGCTAGAATTTTTGAATAAAATTTGGAACATTCTGAAAAGTGATTGATTTTTATTCTGGACAACGCGTCCACGTTTTTATTGATTTTTCCGGGTTTGTATATTATTTCGTAATCGTATTCTTCGAGTTTTAAGCGCCAACGCGCTAGTCTACTACCTGGGTCTTTTATGGAAAATAACCAAGTGAGTGGTCGGTGGTCGGTGACGAGTTTGAACTTCCTTCCGAATAGATATGGCCTAAAATGCTTTACACTCCAGACCAAAGATAAAAGTTCACGCTCAATGGTTGAATACTTGGTTTCCGCGCCGCATAAAGTTCGAGATGCGTATGCGATTGGCAAATCTTTTCCTATACTTCCTTGTGAAAGTACAGAACCTATTGCAAATGCACTAGCGTCTGTAGTTAGGACAAAAGGTTCATCGAAGTTGGGGTAGATCAATATCGGGGTCGTTGTCAAAGTTTGTTTTAGGGTTTCGAATGAATTTGTACAGTCATTGTCGAAATTGAAAGGTATATCTTTTTGTAGCAATTTAGTCAAGGATTTTGAAATTTTGGAAAAATTAGGAATGAAGCGTCTATAGTAGCCTGCTAAACCTAGAAAAGATTCAATTTCTTTCTGATTTTTGGGTTGAGGAAAATTTAGAATTGCTTCGACTTTGGCAGGGTTCGGTTTTACACCATCCTTTGTAATACGTTGTCCTAAATAGGCAACTTCTTTGCGAAGGAATTCGCATTTGTCTGGCTGAATTTTGAGGTTGGCTTTTTGTAAACGTTTGAAGACTTTTGTTAATCGAGAAATATGTTCATGGATAGTAGGGGAATAAATAATAATATCGTCCATGTAGACGAGACACCTTTCGTTTTGAATTCCTAGTAAAATGTTGTCCATCACCCTTTGAAATGTTGATGGAGCATTTTTGAGTCCAAAAGGCATTCGTACGAATTCAAAATGACCATTTTCAACTGTGAAAGCGGTTTTTTGAACATTTTTTGGATCGATTTCAATTTGGTGGAAGCCAGAGGCCAAGTCTAAAGTCGTGAAATATTGGCATTTGCCTAATTGATCTAAAAGGTCGGAAATGTTGGGTAGAGGATATTTATCGCCTATCGTTACTTCGTTTAATTTTCGGTAGTCAACTACGACGCGCCATTTCTGTTTACCAGAAGCGTCTAGTTTTTTGAGGACTACCCAAACTGGGGAGGACCAGGGAGAAATTGAAGGCTGAATGATGCCTTAGTCGAGCATTTTTGAAACTTGTGATTTTACTTCTTGTTTGTGAATTTGGGGGTAACGATAAGATTTAGTGAAAATTGGTTTAGAATCGTTAGTGTCTATTGAATGCTTGATTTCGTTGGTAAATGTCAAGTTGTCACCTTCTAAATAAAATATGTCTGAAAAGTCTAAGCAGAGTTGAGTAATTAATTCACTCTCCTCGTCGTTCAAGTGATCTAAGCGTAATTGGTTTTTTATTTCGTAATTTCTGTCTATATATTGGGAGTCCGGATTTTGAAGATTTACGTTAAATATTGATCTAAATTTTTGAACGGGTTCAAGTTTAAGATCCGAGAAATGTATTGTTTTTGGAATCGCGTTTGCGTTTATTATCGTTGTCAAAAATTCACCATTGTTGTCTATTTTGACAATGGCATTCGGTAAACGTACCTTTTCATTTTCCTGGGCTATTAGTATTGCTTCGGTATTTTGTAAATTGCATTTAAGTTTAAAAATCTTTTCTGTGCGTGGTTCGATAGAAATTACATTTTGTTTTTTAACATTTAAATTTGGGTTTGAAATTCTAATACCTGGATTATTGGTTTCGTTAGAATTATTGTGGTTCCTGATTGATGTTATCTCAGTCACCTCAAATAGTGGTACGGTTTTAAAATTGGTAATAAGTTGATTATTTTCAAATTCCACATGACACTTATAATATTTTAAAAAGTCTGCACCTAATAGTCCATCGAATTCTATATCTAGGTCGTGAACATAAACCTTGTATGGGTCATTTGAATTGAATGGTATTAGAACAGATTCGGTGATATTGATTTTTTCATCTGTTATACCCTGTATAATTACATTTTCAGGATATCTTTGTTTGTACCTTTCCGCTGTTTTGGTTTTAAATACGGAAATACCTGCACCTGAGTCGACAAGAATTTTCAAACGATTTGTGAAGTCTTTTATGTAAAACAGATTTTTGGAATTTACGACATTTAGTTTGTAGCGGGGTGTTTTTACATGAATTGGTTTTCCGGGAAGTTCAGGTTTGGGTCGAAACTGTCCTGGAGGTTTATCGCTTGGACTTGGCGAGAAATTTGGTCTAGTTCGTCCGTTTGTTGTGTTGGAGTATTCGTGGAGTATTCGTGGAGTATTCGTGGAATACTCCGGGCCTGTGTAAAAATCCGGAGGATTAGCAGTATAATCCTCGTGCTGTTGAGGTTGAGAATTAGCAGTATAATTCTCGTACTGTTGGGGTTGAGAATTAGCAGTATAGTTCTCACATTGTTGGTTTCCAAAATCGTAATCATAATCGTTTTCGTTAGAATAATTGGTAGAATAATTTACAGGATAATTTTCATATTGGTTTGGGCTATCAGTGTAGTTATCGTAAGATTCTTGATTTAGGTGATGTGTCTTTTGTTGATTGAATCGATTAAAATTCGGGTTCGGTTGTATGGCAGAAGGTCTCTGCTGGTGGAAGTTGGGATTTGGCCTGATAGCTGAGGGCCTGTTTTGTTGTGGATAATTACGTTGTTGATTTTGGAAATTCTGCGGTCTAAAGTTTGTTTGGTTAGACACACTCTGGAAGTGCTGTCTCGGAACTTGTGCCTGATTGGAATAGGCGTTTGGTGTGAAACTGGGGTGTGAAAATTGGTGGTTTTGCCTCGTGCGGTATTCGTTAAAGCTGTGTCCATTCCTTTTGCAGAATGTGCAAAATGGTGGAAAATTTGGGTGTTTTTGCTGATTTTGAACGGGATTTCTATTTTGAATTTTATTGGAGAATTTTTGCGATTCGAAGTACGACAATTGTAACTCACGTTTGATGCGATTTATTGCATCTAGCATATTACTAGGATTGCCAGCCCTGATAATTTGGCCTAATTTGGGTTCTAATCCGGTTAATAAAGTGGTCAATGTCATATTTTCGATGAGGTTACATTGAGCAGTTTTTTCCTCTAAAGTTAGAGTCTGCTTTTGCACTACTGCGTGCATTTTCCCGTTGTGCGTTTGTAGTCTTGATACAAATATTAGTGCGGTTTCGTTGGGTAGTTGGTGAATGCGTTGTAAGTCCTGTATAAGGGCTGTCAAGTCGCGGGAGTCACCGAAGTGGGCCTCGAGTAGGCTTTTAATTTCTGCCCAGGTGGCAGGGTTCCTGGAGTTTACTAACTCGGCGGCTTTTCCCGAAGTTTATTTTTAATGTGCAGAGCAAGTAAAGCATGTTGGTCTTCTATAGGCATTCCGTTCGCGTAAATACACGCACTAATAAAGGTTTGTAAAAATATCGGATTTCCATCGAAATCCGGGACTATCGAAAAAATCTCACTTAACCTGTAAGGTTCAATATTTATAGTTTCGTTCGCCGTGATTGAATTGTTTGCATTAGAATTGCTTACGTTTGTAGTGGTAGCCATTTTATTTGTATTATTTAGATAATTAAATAACTTAAAACACTTTTTTCAATTTGAGCTAGTACGCTACTGATAATTGGCAATTTTTTTTTATATTATATGTAAAACAATGTGCTGTTTATTTTATAATATTTCAAAATTTAATTACAAGGATAATTGGATTAATTTAAAAAGTGTTTTTAGTAGGGAATAATGTCACTGAAATTTTATATACTAATGTAAAAAGGAATGTGCACTTTAAACAGTATAGAACTAAGAAGTATTTTATTTCACAGTCAAGTAAGGCGTAAACTTAACCTTTATATGATATATGATATTATGATAAAACTAATGTCAAGATAAAAATGGTATGTGATTATAATTATTTATGTAGGAAATGTAGATAAGTTCGTACTTAAAGAGTATATGATATTACGATAAAAATAATGTTAAGATAGGAACGGTATGTGATTGCAATTATTTATATAAGTCACATAAACTTTAATTATAATATTACGTCTGTTTTAATATAAATGAAATTATTATTTGAATATTAGAACTGCTGTTCGTTAAATTGAATTGTTTTTATAAGAGCAATGTGAAAAATAATCGAGATGATTCTTAAAATCTACTTACATTAAAATTTCCATTCCACACGTCTGGATTGAAGTTGAATGCTGCTCCGTGAACTTTGTTACAATGCGGTCTTCTCTGCCAGGGGCGTTACCAGGTATTCCTTCCACAGAGGTCTCCTACACTGCCGAAGACACCAACTTCTTGACTGGGATGAATTCTTACTTGCTAATTTATTGATTGATTGATATGTTGCTTTGTTGCTTGTTGAATTATTATTATTGTTTCTTTGTGAACGTAGATTCTTCTGAGTAAAGGATTGGGATCCACCACGACAGCTAAGGAATTTCTCTTTTTTCCAAGGGCTCTTTTCTTCAGGTTAGGCACCTTTTCCCGATGAACTCCTTGCTCCTTCCGATATGTTTTCCACTGGTTAGGCTCCCGAACTATGCGTGTTCTTCAGATCCGCCACGACTGCGCCAATGTTAGATAGTGGATTACTTGATTAACTTTTTAAAAACTTTTATTCACTTGTAATGGAGTCAAGCTTGACTCTTGTAAAAATAACAATAATAATTTTGAATGTGTTTAATCGAAGATGAGTATAAGACTGAGGTTTACAATGACAGTGGGTAATATTTATAATGTCTGGAGAACAAAGAACATTGGATTTGCAATTCAGCATGATAACAGATTACTGAGAAAGAAATGTTAAGCTCAGCTAGCGTGAGCGGTTATTAGAGAAGAGCTGTTACGCAATTTGTAATGTGATATGTCTGAGAAGGTTAAACCTGTCTCGGTGATATTATATATCATGGTATATTTCTAATATAACATATGTTCAGGGTTGTCACCTATTAAATTGTCAAATACGGAACACTTGAACCGTGGATGTCTACACAATTAGTAATGCATAAAATGCGTTGCAGACTACATTTTGCAATTTTCAAGGTCAAATGCTCTATATTGAAAAGTTAAACATTTGAGTTGCAAAATTATTTTCGTCGAAAGTTTTCCCTTTTTTGCTTTTAATTGAAAAAATTTATTCAATGTACTGAAAAGTTAAAACTGAAATTATTTTGTGTAAGCATTTGATAAGTTCAATAAAATAATAGTTTAGAAAAAGGTTATCGAGACAAATCTTTATTAATTCGTTCACTAAAAACCTTTTTCGGACTATTACGAACATCCCTGTCACAAAAGCACTTTCAGTTTTTAAAGAATTTCCCAATTTTTCGAGCAAATGTTCCAATTTCTCTTTCCCTAAAAACCTTAATCGGACTCATACGAACGTTAAAAAAATAACCAAATCGGTCCAGCTATTCTCAAGTGATGCGCTTGCCAACGAACAGCATTTCATTTTTATTATATAGATTTGAGATTGAAGAGAAAAGATAAATGTCGTCAAAACCAGGGTTGACTCTAGGTGATTAATATACTTCGGAGGAGTATGTTAATAAGACGATTGGAAAAACTGAGGTGATGATCCTAAATATTTGAAAATGTACTGTCTATTCAAATTAATATTAAGTATAAAATAATTATGCTAATCGGTAGTTTGACGATTTGAGTACGCAACCACGTTACATTTGTCAGTATTTAGCATTAACTTGCTTTTCACAAACCAACTTTGTATCAAAATGGCCCTTTGATTCAAAATGGACGCCATTCTGTAATATTAAGCAGCAGGAGATATCCGTGATGTTATTAAATGTTCTTAAATCATCTGTGTACATTAAGACAGGGCAGTGAAATTAATAAGATATGATTTGAAAAATTGCGGAAGTAACATTGGAAAATCGAAGGAGGCAAGCTTATTAAGTAGAATACGGTCACTTTTGTTGATAGCTTTTGAAAAATCTGTATAAATGCCCCCCCCCCACTATCTATTACATTCGACAAATACTCCGTGATGCATAAGTTGGTATATGTCAAGCAACCTGGAATGAAGCCGCGTTGGTTGCTAAACTGTTTTTTATCTGGAGAAATAATAAATAATGTATATTAGCTCAAACAATTTACCAAAATTGTATATTATTGTAATTGGTCTGCAATTTATTGTTTCAGACTTAGAGTCTTTTTTAATTGATAGTAAATGGAACTGTATATCTTTTATTCCTTATTTTTAAACAACATTTTAATGTTTTCACTATGACTAAGTTTGTTTCGATATTTCAAGAATCATTCATAAAAAATACATATTTATGGATTTTGAGGCAATTTTCACAAAAACAGTTTATGTACAAATATTTATTTTTGTTATGATGCTTTAAAATATTAAAAACAAATAGTCCCCTGTGGAAATGCAAAGACCGTTAAAGTATTGGGAACGCAGCAAAAGACATCTCCCTCTCCTCCCGTTTTCGGGGTTGTGGAATACGTTGGTGACAATGGATACACCCCAATTTAGTGCAAACCATCTCTTTATGCAAAAAACCACCCCCTTTTCCTGGTCTTGGGGTCTAGCCTACGAGGGCTATCGGATCGAGATGTTTTTGCGCAATTTCAATAAATTGAGCAACTATCGACCACAAGGCACCCCGCCCGAACCCAATGGTTGAAACCACACCCCAAAAACCGAAATACCTACAAAAAGCTTCAAATTGAACCGAAGGTGGTATACCCTCGTTCTCGAGAGCGAGAAACACGATGGTAAGTGTATTTTCTCACCCACCCCTCCCCAACCACCCCCAAATGTAAGAGCTCGTCATTTGTCAAAATTTACCACCATCGTTTTTCTCCCCTGGGCAACAACTAGAGGCAGGGTAAATCACAAAAGATCTCTTAGGTCGAAGTGAAGTAAGGCTGTTCGAAGCTCTCCGTAAAACAATCTACAATTGTTTTTCTCGTCCATGAAAACGAGGGTCTACTCATTTCTGTTCAAATTCAAGCTTTATGATAGGATTGCGGTTTTGGGGATGATTTCAATGCCTGAGGCGAGCGAGGTGGCTTGTGGTTGAAACTGAGCAAAAAAAATCCCAATCCGACAAGTCCTCGCACGCTCAGACCCGAAAAACCGGAAAAGAACGTGGTTTTTTGCATAAACGGGGGTTTGCGCTAAAGTGGGGTGAATACCAATGTCACCATTGTATTCCTCACCCTCGAAAACGGGGAAAGGAGTCTTTTGCTGCGTTCTCAGTACTTTAACGTTTTTCGCCTTTTTCTGCAGTTCCACAGGGGACTAAAACTTTGTCATAATAAAGGCATTGAACAGTATTTAAAAAATAAATGATAGACAACAGGAAAAGATGAAATTATTGGACTACAAAAAAGAAAAACATTTTTTTCGCATTTTTTCTTAATGTTGAATTACTCATTGGAACGACGACATCGCATGTTCTATTTTTAAAATAAATTTGATGGTAAACAGTTTACGGCAGACTTACATTTCATGATCCATTAGGGGAAATGACATTTTGAACTGAATTGTAAAAACCTTTAATGTAATGTCCAGAAGAAAATGGAGTTGATGTTAAGAAACAGATGACGTCACTTACGGAGGACAAGAGAACGGTAAAATATGTGTAAAAATTGACATCTACCGTAAACATTTTCCCAAAACTACGGGATAGATTTAGCTCAAATTTTGCATGCGTATATTCAAAACGTATAGCTACATCTTAAGATGAAACACAAAATTTGAGAAGGATTGGTAAGGAAGGGAAAAATTTCTCCAAAATATAGCTCTAACTATTTTAATCAAATTTAACACACGGATATCCCCTTACTACCAGTAAGAAGTGGCATGAAATTCCTAGAAAATGCAGGGAGAGAGACTCTACTGATAAAATTTGAGGAATCGAATGTTTTTCTTTGAAATGGCTCATGAATTATGAATGAATCTATCAAACTGACACGCGGATACATTGGCTGGCTTGAAAAATGAGGAACTCATCACAAGAGCCACGACCTGCAGGGGCAGAACTATGGGTCCATTTTGAAGGCTACAATCTATGCGATCAGCTGTTCCTAGGAAACTGCGACCTTAAATATTGAAAAAAAAAATAGAATTTAGGAACTAATTATTCTAAATTTAATCAAGATTTAAAATTGAATACTGAGAATGAAGTACATTAGTCCTGCAGATTTAACCTACTCCTATAGACGAAAAATAGTTAAGTCAACCTGACGTTACTGATTCTCAAGGGGCAACTATACGTGTCTTAAACATCTAAATCATCAGATCCACATTAAACATTATTATACACTTTAACCCATTTTATTAATTTTTAAATGCTTACTTCTTTCATATTTGAGCAGCAGTCAATTTTACAATGTGTACAAAATTTAAGCAAAATCGAATCCAATCCAATCGACCAAGATTTTTTTTAAATCACTCTTTTGGGTTCAGAAGACATATAAATTCACCAAAAATACAAAATAAAATTTTGTCTGATCACAATTCTTTCCCACCAAGTCGAGACAAGTGCGTGATTAATTAAATGTACATTTGTTAAACAAATGGATAGGTATTGAAAAATGTTCTTTCAGAGGAAAAGCAATTTGAGCACATTAGCTAGGTATTGCTTTCAAAATGAAAGATAAATTAAAAACTTTACAATTTTAACTAGGTGGTGTCCAAATTCAAATTCCAAGTGACACGGACATGCGCGAAAGTACGAATAGTGACATTCAGCTATTCATAATATTCACATTCTTATAAAACCGACAAATATTATCGTTTCTTCTTATTAATTCCGATTAAAATAAATAACTAACTTTGATTATTCACTAATCACTGAGAGTGTGAACGCAATAAATAATTCGGTCTCGGGTCTGTCCACAATCCAAAATAATGCGCCCGTGACCGACATTAGGCCGGTAGCGTCCTTTGCATCTTGCAATAAGGGCGCTATATCGGTCTAGAATCAAGGGTTTTGCCTATATAAAAATTGCTATACTACTTCCCCCTGCACCTATTGGTAGATAGCCAGCAGAAATACTAGTGAGATACATTTCTGCAGTAGTATCACGGTCTAATATGACAATTAGTATTATTATTACTACATTAATCACAGATATTCTCTATCAACAATTAAATATTTTATTAATTTTGTTCATCGAAAAGGGGCGCGCTCCCTTATTAAAAAACTAGCTGTTAAATAATTAGATTTATTTGAGTCTTCTTTCATACGTTTATAGATGTAATATAGGTATTATTATTATTACTACTCTATTCACGGTTTACATATGTTTACACAATATTTATTTCTTAATCCCCTCAAACATTTATGTGTTTTGATATTCTTTACTATTTCTGATCTAGTCATAGGTATAATATTATCCATATTCATTAAATTCAGGAGTTTAAGGTAAAATTTACATTTCAATTGTTGGAATAAAGCCGACTCGACACAAAAATCAATCAAAGTGTTTATAAACATTAGTGAAGGCCTAGTACTAAATAATCATTGTTTATTTTTCTGACTAAGAGCACGAGGCAGATTTATGATAGGCATATGTAAGAATGCCAAGCAAGGCTTTAAAATTAATATACTTTTTAGTTAGTATAGTAAGAGTATCTTAAAGAATAGGTACACCTTCCGAGTGCTGAATTTAATTTGTGAATAAAGTGAACTAAAAGGAAAACCACGGTGTTATCATTTAAACCCCTAACCTTAGAGGTTATGGGCCCAGGCAACGCAGTGATTTAAATAAATCTCGTCGAATATACAGGACGTAGTTATTAGTGACTTAGTGTTAAAGAAAAATTATTACGAAGTGACTCGATTTAAAGACAATGGAAAATAAAGGTGCAAAAAGAAACATTAAACCATTTGACGGTGAAAAATACAGTGTGTGGAAGTTTAGAATAAGGGCAATTTTATCTGAACTTGACGTACTCCTAGTGATAGACAATGATATTCCTGATCCTCTAACTGATGAATGGAGAAAATCTGAACGAATCGCAAAAAGTGTGATAGTGGAATATTTATCAGACTCATTTCTTGGTTTCGCGATAGCAGAAAGTACTGCAAAAGAAATTTTGCAAAGTTTGGACACTATTTATGAGCGAAAGAGTCTAGCTTCTCAGTTAGCTTTAAGAAAAAGACTGCTAAGTTTAAAACTACAGGGTGATACGCCATTAATACAGCATTTTAAAATATTTGACGATCTGATAAGTGAATTAATGGCTGCAGGAGCTAAACTAGAGGAAACAGATAAAGTATCACATCTGCTCTTAACCCTCCCAAACTCTTATGATGGTGTGATAACAGCAATAGAAACACTATCAGAGGACAATTTGAGTTTAGCCTTTGTAAAAACGAGACTACTTGATCAAGAGGTCAAACTGTCACATGAGAGCCGTGACACCAGCAATAAGGTACTTCTAAGTGAAAAGAAAAATCACACACCCATAGAAAATAATCATTTTAAATTGTCAAATATCCCAACACGACACCAGTTTTCGAAATTTCATAATAATAAATTCAAAATAAATAAGAAGACAAAAGGCATCAAATGTTATCAATGCGGGAGAAAAGGACATTTTAAAAGAGACTGTATTTACTACAAGCGAGCACTGGAATATAAACCACCACACAGAAAAAGAACGGTGCAAGCAATACAGACAAATCCACCTGAAAAAGATAACCCGAGCTTTGCATTTATGCTTGGGAGTCACCAGTGTAAAGAATCAAAAAATAAAATCACATTTATATTGGATTCTGGTGCTTCTGATCATATTATAAACAGACATGACCTAAGCAAACATTTTACTACCCTGATGACACCAACAAAAATTTCTGTGGCGAAAAATGGAGAATATATAACCGCAACGAAGAAGGGTTCACTGGAAGTTACCAGCAACCTGGGAATCCAAGGAACACTGCAGAATGTCCTCTACTGCCCTGAAATCCCCTATAATTTTCTATCAGTGACAAAGATGCAAGCCGCAGGTATGATGGTAATCTTTAAAGAGAGAGGTGTTGAAATAAGAAAACATGGTAAGGTTGTAATACGAGGTAAGCAATCAAACAATTTAGTTTTCACAAATTTTACTGTAAATAATGAATCAATGAACAATAAAACATATACATTTAGTACAGTAAAAATAAACTATGAAATATGGCATCAACGATTAGGGCATATTGGTAAAAATAAATTCATAGAGTTGAAAAATAAACAAATGATCGGAGATATAGATCTTCTAGATCATGTTACACCTACTGATAATTTGTGTGAGGCCTGTATAAATGGTAAACAAACACGGTTACGTTTTAATAAACATAAAGACAAAAATTATGTAACAAGACCGTTATTCATTATACATTCCGATGTTTGTGGGCCTATTACTCCATCAACAGTAAATGATAAAAATTATTTTGTTTTATTTCTCGATCAGTTTACTCACTATTGTGCAACATATTTAATTAAGAATAAATCTGATGTCTTTTCGATGTTTAAAGATTATGTGGCAAAAAGTGAGGCTCATTTTAATTTAAAAATTGTTAATTTGTATTGTGATAATGGAGGAGAATATTTGTCTACTGAGATGAAAACTTATTGTATGGAGAAAGGCATAAGTTATCATTTAACAGTTCCACGTACCCCACAGTTAAATGGTGTATCTGAACGAATGGTTAGAACAATAACTGAAAAAGCCCGGACAATGTTAAGTGGTACAAAACTAACTAAAGCTTTTTGGGGTGAAGCAGTATTAACTGCTACTTATTTAATAAATATTACGCCAACCAGGGCTCTTAAACAAAATAAAACACCATATGAATTGTGGCATAACAAAAAGCCACAAATAAAATATCTTAAAGTTTTTGGTTCTACTGTTTACGTACATAATAAAAATAGTAAAACAAAATTTCAAGAAAAATCTTGGAAAGGTATACTAGTAGGGTATGAACCAAATGGGTATAAAGTGTGGGAAGTGGAGTCACAAAAGTTTGTTGTTGTCAGAGATGTTATTGTAGATGAGACTAATTATTTGAAATCAAGGCCTGTAGCTCAGGTAGAAGGGGTTAACTTTCAAAAACCTCAAAATGAAACTGATATTTCTGACATGTCAAAATCAGTGAAAAAGTCTCAGAACTCTGACAAGGAGAAACCAGATATAACTAAGTCTGGTAATCAAACTGATATTTCTGACCTAAGGTCAAAATCAGTAATATGTCCGAATAAATCTCATACAAATGAAAGTTTATCTCAAGGCAAACGGCAACCAGACTGTGATCTAAGAAAAAGTAAAAGAATCAAACAATTACCCATTATTTCATATAACGAAGATAGTATACCTGAATATCGCAGTCAGTTATATGTAGTATTCCAACTTGTTATCAGGAACTTGAAAACAGGGCTGATAAGTTAGAATGGGAGCATGCTATAAATGACGAAATAAATTCCCTTTTAACTAATAATACCTGGGATTTGGTGCAAAAGCCTGAAAATAAAAATATTGTTAACTGTAAATGGGTATTTTCTCTTAAAAATGATGAATTTGGAAATCCAATAAAATACGAGGCTCGCCTAGTAGCGAAAGGTTTTAGTCAAAAATATCTCATAGACTATAATGAAACTTTCGCCCCTGTAGCTAGAATATCAAGTTTTAGATTTATTATAGCTTTTGCAAATCAACATTGTTTACTGGTTCATCATATGGATGTCAAAACCGCTTTTCTAAACGGTAAATTAAAGGAGGAAATTTATATGAAGGTTCCCGAAGGAATCAATAATGAGGGTAATCAAGTTTGTAAATTAAATAAAGCCTTGTATGGTTTGAAACAGGCAGCCAGATGTTGGTTTGAAGAGTTTGAAAAAGCACTTACAGGAAAAGGCTTTAAAAACTCACCTGTAGACAGATGTATTTATATTTTAGATAAGGGTGACATTACTAAAAGTATTTATGTAGTTTTATACGTTGATGACCTGGTAGTCGTCACAAAAAATATTGAAACAATGAGTAATTTTAAAAATTATCTAATGAATAAGTTTTTAATGGTAGATTTAAAAGAAATTAAACTATTCCTAGGAATTAAGATTATACGAAAAGATAATCAAATTTGTTTAGATCAAAGTGCATATATCAAGACCATTTTAAAGAAATTTAATATGCAGGACAGTAAACCTGTTAAAAGTCCACTTGAAATTAAATTAGACTACGAAGCGTTAAGTTCAAATAAATCTGTCGATGCCCCTTGCCGTAATGCTATCGGATGTCTAATGTATTTAATGATATGCACGAGACCCGATTTAAGTGTTGCTGTAAATATTTTAAGTAGATTTATGAATAAGAGTAACAAAGAACTCTGGAAATGTATTAAACGAATATTACGATATTTAAAAGGGTCAATAAATATTAAATTAAACTATACCCGGCAGGATTATAATCAGTTTTTAGTAGGCTTTGTTGATTCTGATTGGGGTGGTAGTCCTGGCAGTGATAGAAAAAGTACAACAGGTTATTTGTTTCAATTATTTGAAAATTGGAATACGAAAAGACAAGTCTCAGTCAGTTTCATCAACAGAAGCTGAATATATGGCTTTGTTTGAAGCTGTTAAAGAGGCATTGTGGTTAAAGTCTTTAGCAACCAGTATAAATATAAATATTACAAAGCCAATTATTATATATGAGGATAATAATTGTTGCATAAGCATTGCAAAAAATCCAACAAGTCATAAAAGATCTAAACACATAGACATCAAATATCGTTTTTCTCGAGAACAAGTTGAGAAAAAGGTAATTAAAGTAAACTATGTTCCCACAGGTAGCCAAGTAGCTGATATGCTTACCAAGCCGTTGTCACCAGTCAAATTTCTGGAATTTAGAACAAGAATAGGCTTAGAATAAATTAAATGGTCTGATTAGGTTTTTCTGAGTTTTCCTAATCTTAGCAACAAATGTTGGACCATACTGTATTTGTCTCCCAGAATGCACAAGGAAGGTATCTATATAATGGAAAGTTGTTAATCACAGGTTAAGAGAATGTAGATAGGTATTATTTAAAAAAAAAATAATTATAATAATTTTGTGAAGTATTTTGATTGGTTTTTGAGGGGGGCGTGTTGGAATAAAGCCGACTCGACACAAAAATCAATCAAAGTCTTTATAAACATTAGTGAAGGCCTAGTATTAAATAATCATTGTTTATTTTTCTGACTAAGAGCACGAGGCAGATTTATGATAGGCATATGTAAGAATGCCAAGCAAGGCTTTAAAATTAATATACTTTTTAGTTAGTATAGTAAGAGTATCTTAAAGAATAGGTACACCTTCCGAGTGCTGAATTTAATTTGTGAATAAAGTGAACTAAAAGGAAAACCACGGTGTTATCATTTAAACCCCTAACCTTAGATCAATTCCCTCAAAAAGTATAGTCGGGTATAGCTTTGCTGGGAAGTCAAAAAATGCAACAAAAACTTGCGAGCTAATTATATTAACGCCGGTGAACCATTCGGCATGGCCAAAAACCTATAAAGATAAGTAATTCAATTTGCAGGCGAGATAGTACAGAGGGTAACGGTATTTTAATGAGGTCATAAAGTTTTTGTTGTGTTTTTTGACTATCCAGCAAAACTGTACTCGACTATACCCAATTCTTGTTTAGGCTTTTTTAATTATTTTTGAGATGTTTTCACAATATCAGATTCACGAGATTTTAGGAGTTTACAACGAAATGCATAATTCAGGTCCCTCAAAAACCACCCTCATAATGCCTAGAATTATTTGGTCATTTTTTGGGTATTCTAACTAGTATTTTCAGATCATTTGAAAATGTATAGATTTTTACCCACCTAGAAGTTGCAAATCGCCCACTGTGCAGCGTTTGAATTGAATATTGAATTGGTTTATCGTATATGCTATGTGAGAACTTAAATCCAACCCAACCGCCTCTTGTTTTTCAAATTTTGACTTATATGGAACAGAAAAAAAGTCGAATAAGGGGCGCCAAAATTGTCTCCCCCCAAAAAAAAACGATCAACGTCGCGTCGCTACGACACTGCTTACTCACCAATCTCTTTTGTTCCGTATCTATGGTTGCTTCGATGCTTCCAGGATATTCACAAGTTTTTTCCATCACTCTTTTTTATTATCGCGATTCTCAAAACATTTGTCACACATACCCAAAAAGTCGGACGACTTTAGATTTAAATTTAAACTTCTGCAGGAAAACCGAAACCAATCTTTAAAAAATATACATCTGGATGAGTCTCTGGTGGTTTTTCGTCTGAAAACTTTATGTGTGGTGACGTTGTGTAAAAATTCTGTAATATATCCATAGAATATACCACAATAAACAGCACTATATAAAATATCTATAATTAAGGCGAGGACAACAAATTTAGGTTATGTTTGCATGTTGTGCCAGCTAACAAAATATTCCAAAAGAGAAACATTTATATTTTGATTCCAAACCGAATTTTGGAATTTTGGTAAACTTATGGTTATGCCTTTAAAACAAATTATAAAAAATTAATAACTTCATTGTATGATTTAAACATGAATGTTACAGCAAATTGCTTCAAATAATATCAGTGGAACGTTTGATATCACTATCGCATTAAATGTCTCAGGTTGCATCATTTATTTATATCAATAATAATCAATTCCTTCTTATTTTATAAACATATGTCGTGATTAACAGTTATAAATAGTGCCAGTAAACAGTAACCACTAACTTTTTAGTACCTTTTCAATACGCATTATCCAGATTTTTTGTTAAAAATTTGGGCACAAATAATACACGTATATTTTTTTACATTTATGAAGCACTTGCATTAAACAGGAGCACCTGTATCCAGTGATATGTTAATTGAAACGAAAAAGATTTATTTAATTCATCACTTGTGCTCTATGTCATTTAAATTACAGGTCACATCTCATTTAAAAATATAATGTAAATTACACACCGGAAATGTAACCTTGAAATAAATAGTTTACTGTTATAAATGTCACAATTATTTAAATGTTTCAACAAGTTTTTATAAAGAACGAATTTAATTGATCACTTGGAACATTTCCATCGACCTATTCGGAGTTTCGAGATTACCTATCTTATTTCCAATGATTTTATATACAGTGAGGTCCATAAGTAACGGATAAATTCAGTATCTAGGTAATTAACAATTTATGAGTAAAGTCCTAAAACACGTCAATTTTTAATTCTAAAATGACATTTTTTTAGCATAATTTTATACCTCCCCTTCAACCCTCTTGAAGTGATAGCTACCCCTTTAAAATGGTAAGATTTTTAAAATTTCTCTAATGTTTTTTGCCTTATTCATATTATATTTATATTCTTTAAACTATACGCACTGCAACGCCCCTCCCTAAATTTTCTAAAAAAAAGTCACGCCATTTTTACTGCCACTAAGGAAGATCCATGTGCAAAATTTGATTAAAATCGTTAGATATGTTGTAGAAAAGAAAAATAGTTATTATATTCCAACCTTACCAGCGCATCCTTTGGTCCTGTTTTTCAGAATTAACGAGTCATGTCATCTCATACTAGTCCTAAGGGAATATTTGTGTATTAAATGTGATCAAAATAATTACATCCGTCTTAGAAAAAAAAATTTTTTTCATTATTTACTGGTTTTAGAGGTTAACTACCCCACATTTGAGCAAGGACGAATTCGAAATCAAATCAAATTTTTGTATGATCAGAACACTTTTTTTATATACTACATATATAGGTAAGTAAAAATTAGGCAAGTTTAAAATTTGTTGTTTTCGTAAAACTTACTTGATTGTTTAAGATCAAACTGGGTAGAAAAAACTAAATATCTCCTCCACAATGGGGACACATTGAAACTAATAATGTTAATAGATTTTTTGCGTTGACAATTTTAATCACATATGCATACATATTAATATTTTTATGTATATATTATAGTTACTTGTCTATCATATTAAACACAAATATTTACATAAATGTACTCTTAATTAATCAACTTTTAATAGCGATATTATAAGAGGAATACAATTATTTATGTTATTTGCTCTAGTTTACTACATTTTTTTTAATGAACCACTTTAAAAGAAGATCTCTAAAATATAAAAAAATACTATTTTGTAATATGTGCATTTACATATTAGTACAAAGTAACAAGGACTCAGACCTTATTGCCCAACATCAATGTCGGTGCAAAAGAATATTCATAAATACGTTTGGCCACAACAATTATTCATTTTATTAACGACTTATTTATATTAACGTCTTAATGGAGTTTAGCTATAGCTATTTCACCTTGTGGGGACAATAAAATAGACAAAATAAAGAAAAACTAATTGACTGGTCTGTTTTTTACCAGATGTTCAGGACATCAGAAAGAATAAGTTCTTAGTGAAGTTTCGTAGAATCAAATCGGGAGAGGGCATATTTTTTAAATATTTTTTGCGAAACAGCACTCTCTCTATTCCTCGTAAATATTTCTAGTGATAGGATTACAAAATTGCAAGAATTATAAACTGTATACTGTATATATAAAGTCGTAAACAAAACTAGAAGTTCGGAAATACAAGCAGGTTGTTAATTATTTTAGAAATAAATAAAATATCGGTGCTTATTCATTATATCAAAAATAATGAATGTGTAGCAAAATACATACTACAAAAGTCCAAATATTCCACTATGGAATGAAATAAATTCATTGCCACCCATCAAAATGCACAATGTGTGTTTCCAAAACAATTGAAAATAATGTCGAATAGCTTGCGACATACTACGTCTTCAATCTGATTGCAATAAGTCCCCAGTAGGCAGATTAATCCTAAAGAAAGGAATGCAGTGCAGGACCGTTGTGCATCGCCAGCCGCAAACTAGTTTCGAGCTTGTTAGCTCTCATCAGTATGACATAGGCGAATGCAAAACAACCCTACACTGTTCCTCTAGTCTAACATTTACAGACGAGAGGAGTCCGCAACTTGTCGAATATCTCCATCTAGTGGCGACTTATTGCAATCAAAGTTGGCGAAAAACTGAGACTAAGTTATATTAACAAATATATAAGCTAACGCAAAGTGAATTAATTATTACAAAAATAATGAATGTGTAGTAACACACATACTAAGAAAGTCAAAGGTATCCCACTGTTTCCTATGAATAAAAGATTCTAGATTTTAGAAGATTTTATTTTGCGTTTTTCGATTGAAGACGTAGCATGTCGCAAGCTATCGGCCATTATTTTCAATCGTTTTGGAAATGCACATTGTGCACCTTGATGGGTGGCAAAGGGATCTATTTCCTTTCATAGGAAACAACGGAATATTTGGACTTTCGTAGTATGTATTTTACTAACCTACACATTCATTATTTTTATAATAATTAATCCACTTTGCGGTGGCTTACATTTCTGTTAATATTCGGTATATTTTTATGAAATTGGTGAATATTAATATATATTGCTAGAGGACTAGAACAACCCCGCCAAATTTGAACTCAAAGTATTTATTTCAACCGCTAAAATATTTATTTACATTTAAATATTTATACACCCCTCTTTTTTGTATTACTTATAGATTCTTGAAAATAATTTTTGATGACAGAAATAAAATAAACAATAGGATACAATGTAAATGAAAGGAACATTTTAAAATTTGAATTAAAAATTGTCTAAAAATGTCTAAAACATATTTATTAAAACAGTCACTGTGACTTAAAACACTTTCTGTCAAGATATTTTTTAATTCTTTTTTGAAACTTTCTCGATTAGAGTAGAGATATTTTTTATGTGTTCAGGCAAATAGTTATATGCCTTTATTCCCATACATTGTGGACTGCGTTCATACATACTTGTTTTATGTATCGGTATGCTCAATTGGTTACCGTACCTTGTTTATAATTGTTTTTAAGTAAACACTGCTTTTAGATGTATCAAAT
This sequence comes from Leptura quadrifasciata, assembly GCA_963675555.1. NCBI lineage: Eukaryota > Metazoa > Arthropoda > Insecta > Coleoptera > Cerambycidae > Leptura > Leptura quadrifasciata. The sequence continues at coordinate 48,239,644 of OY776680.1, read as the reverse complement.
TACTTTGTTTAAAATTCTCTACAAATTTTTCGGTTTATTAGGCCTTTAACAAGAGAGTACAAAGTGTATACTTTAACTTTAGTAAACACCTTTTGTAAAACACCACTAATTTTGCTTTGCTAGCATTTTTAATATACTGAACTGAGTTTGTGGTTGGTTCCTTGTGACAAATCTTAAAAATAATTGTTTTTATGTAAACACTGCTTTTAGATGTATCAAGTTACTTTGTTTAAAATTGTCTACAAGTGTTTCGGCTTATTAGGCTTTTATCAAGAGAGTACAAAGTTGTAGTTAAAAACCATTATTTTAAAGATGTTTTACAAGGAACCAACCACAAACTCAGTTCAGTACCTTGTTTGGATAATTTTATTGACATCAGAATTTCTTTCGAAGTCCAGAATATCTTTCTTTGTGAAAATAAGTAAATTCAAGAAGTAGAGCGCATAGACTGTCATTATTTTATATTTTTTAGAAATAGGCTTACAGTGCTGCCAATATTCAGCGTTGTCGATTAAACGGACGATGCGCTTCTGCAGCAGAAACAACCTATCTCCATTGTACCCGGACAATAATCCCATATGTCAGTCTACTGTGTACGTAAGCATTGTAAAATAGAAGTATAGTTTCTATATTTTAGAGAGGTTTTTAAATTACCAATGGCAAAATATGCGCTCCACAATTTAGTGGCAACGGAGGCAATGTGGTTGCCCCATGCTAATCGATCATCTAGATAAATTCCTAAGAATTTAGTTGTTGGCGCGTTACACAACGACTTTTGCTCTGATCTAATTAATAATGATCTTGGATCTTTCTCGAGTACGCGAGCATTTTTGACCGTCATCTGCGTGTTTAACATAAGAGCGTTATTTTTACACCTCTTGATGAATAAAAAAAAACACTAAACCAAAAAACAAAACTAAACAATAGTCAGAAATAGTTCATTAGAAATCACTTTTTTTTAAATTTCTGTATCGATGAGACGCCGCGAGGTATTCACTTTATGTTGTTAATGCAATAAACTATATGTATAAATTATGTATCAATAACAGGCTCCTTATTTTGGTTTATGCTGACGATTCATGTGTAATTATATCTAAGAATATTTCTGTCTTAATTTTTTTTTACCATACCAATAACACCTCCACATCACAAGTTAGTTAAAATAAAGCTGTCAAACTGTAAAGACATTCTTTTCACTTTTAAGTAATAGAGAGTACCACAAACACTGTGTTTTTACTCGATTACTATACCTTTCTTTAGGTTATGTGGCAGAAACACCGTGTGTAATCGCAAGTGAGTGTGTAATTCGAGGCAGAACTACAAGAAATTATTGAGCAAGTAGGTGCTACTAAAGTACTAAATGAAGATCCACCGACACCAATCACTGAGGAGTGGATACAATGGGAACGATTTGCCAGAGGGACATTAATCGAGTACCTAGATGATACGGTAGTATCGCAAGTGCCGCCTGGTCGTGCGACAGCTCGACAAACTTTGGAAAAATTTGACAGTTTTTACGCCTGTAAAAAGGTGTCAATACAGCTACGTCTTCAAGATCGGTTGTTTAATTGCAAACTAAAGCCAGACACGTCGCTGAAAAAGCACATGGTAGAAATTGACGAAATGGTGCGCGATATGGTAGCTTGCGGCGGGGAAGTGAGTGAGATAACAAAAGACAACACACCAAACTCATTGCCACCGAGCTATGCACCAATAAAAACTGCGATTAAAATTATGACAGACGAAAGACTTACGCTAGAATTTATAAAAGGTATGCTGTTTTTACGTCCATTTGATGAATTAACAGTTCAAACTAATTTGATAACGCGAGCACGGACCTAAACGTACCAATACGCGCATCCGGCGCCAATGTTTCGTCATAATCTAATGTTTTCCTCTGGCTAAAACTACGCGCTACCAAACGAGCTCTATATCTTTCCAAGTTTCCACTACTGTCTCCTTTTATTGTAAAGACCCATTTACAATCGACAATATTTACATTACTCGGCTTTGGTACCAATGTCCAGGTTTTATTTCTTCTTAGTGATTCTAACTCATCATTTATTGCTTTTTCACATTTTATTCTGAACTCATTTTTAACTACGTCTTGATAACATTTGGGAATTTTATTAATAATTATTTGATAGATAATTCTAAGCAAGATGCGCACGTTATTCTCAAATTTAGCAAAACATTTTAGTGCTTAAAATGCCGCCTTTATTCCGTTACTCGGTTATTTCCTTAGAAATTGTATTGGCTTTTTCCTGCGCATTTTTCACATTTTTACTTCTGATAATAGTTGAGGTGTCATCAGCAAACTGACACATAAGAAAATTAGAGTCACTTGATACACTGTTATTAAGAACGTTTGAGAAAATTAGGAATAAAAGTGGTGATAATATTCCGCCTTGAGGCACGCCGTATTTCATTGGACATATTTCAGAAGAAAATTTGAAATTTGCGATGTTTTTTGACTCGGCTGTTATTTGAACGTATTGTGATGTAATCTATCGGACACCTGTGATACCATAACATTTTAATTTATGTCCTCACACCGATTTATTAATGACATCAAGGGCTTTCGTGAGGTAGTTCCCTACGGTGAACAGTTTTTCATCTATACATTTGTTTATGAAATTAACTGATTCTGCAAGGGCAGTTTCGGTGGATTTTCCTTTCAAGAATCCGTGCTGTGTTTTCGAAAATAGTTTGAATTTGTTAGAATAATCTACAATGCGTTCATACATAAGATTTTCAAATATCTTAGAAAACACAGATAAATTTGAAAATGGTCGGTAATTTTGTATGTCCTTTCTTAAAAATGGGCACACTTCCAAAGAATTAGCCGTGATATATTTTCTCAAATTAAATAAAACTATTATGATGGCATCTGAAGCCGCACATGTATTTTTAAAGCGGCAGCGAATGTGTTAGCTCCACGGCTATTTTTTAACAAATGCGAAAAAATCGTAATTTATGTCCCATTATTAACCATCAAAAAAGTACGTTTTGGCAGTTGTCGAAGAACAACTTGGTTCGATAAACAATTTATTAACACCGTTTTTCCTAGCTGTCCAAAAATAGCTATTCTACTGAAAAATGGTATTAACGAAAATTATACAGAATTAAGTTTTCTACAAGTTTAGTTTTATCATTTTCATTCTGAAAAATAAGGGACTGTCTTAATAAAAACAGAACTAACTCCCCAATGCAAGAGAGTGGCTAATGCAACAAGGTTGGAATCCCGAAAAATCTAGATACAGTAAACCCATCACTCTCCAATGATTAAAAAAGAAAAAAGTATCCGGAAACTAATGCAATTTCATTGATTTCTACTGTACATATCGATTGGAGTAACTGGAACGCATGCTTCCGAGGACGATTCACTTCCCCCATACTCTCAGCTCGGAGTTGCTGCAGATGCTATATCAAACTAGGTTACACAGAAGCAGAAAAAAAATGCGAATTTCGTAATGAAATTTGGTATTGGCACTCAAAATTAGATTCTGCACAACTCTTTCTAATAACTTTTTCAATATCTTCAACGCGAAGCAAAATACCGTAAATGAACCCCATTTGGGGGGAGACTGTCGTTGTCTCAGTTTATTAATTAAATTTAAGTTGGTTACCTGAAAATGTGCGTCTTATATATGCCCACAATTGTGCCAAAGCTAAAATCTGGATTTCAAAAAATTAAGAAAATATCCAGGTGTCTTCATTTTAAATGAGACACACTATATAATGTGTCTCATTTAATATATATAAAATACGCTAATAAATGGAAACTGTATCATTTTTTTTACATATACTGGAAAATGAAGAAATTATTGTGATATTGACAATTTAAATTTTCTTTCATCCCACTGGGACTGGATGATTGATTTAAATACTTCATAAATTTTCCTTGAAATTATTACATGGCCCTCTTCTAATTTGATTTTGAAGACGTTGAAAATAAATTGTAGGGTTGCCTATCGATCATATAGCGTATAAATTTTGATCAGCAACTGTAGTTTTCTTGCATTCCCTATTAGTTACTAATAGTAAGAAAATGTAATGTATACTTTTTCGTGATTTATGTACATTGGGCAACAAAATCAATTGATTTATGACAATGAAAACTATGAAAAGAGGTCAACAACACACATTTGAAATCAATTTATTTCATTTGTTTTTCATGGACACTTATTGTTATTAAATTGATATGACATTGAATAATTTATTTTGTTCTGGGGCCTTAATGATTGTAATATCATGGTCCCCGCAGATTCCAAAAATTTCACTTATGTAATATGATTGGTTGCAGGAGAAAATGAGGATTCCGAAATGTAATGTAATGCCGTGTTACAGTTGACAATTGAAAGTTGATGTTACGTCTGGATAAAGCGGAAGCTGACATCCGAAGTGTCAAGTTTGAAAAACTATATTAACAAATAAACGCGGGGTGTAAGAAGAGTCTGTTACACACTAAATATATGAAGGTCCTTGATCTCAGAACATCCAAGATTTACAAAGCCTAATTATAATTCGTCAATTCCTTCTCACTGATGTGACTTTCAGTATCGCTCGTTGGTGTTTTTATAAAGCTTGTTTATCAACATCTAAGCGCTCATCCCTTTTCTATTAAACTTCACAAGTGACATATGTCACGTTAAATCTCAAGATTGCGGATTTCATTACTCAAATATGATTTCCTCAATCCTATTTGCCGCAGGCACGTTAGGATTTTGCGGTCAGACTGACCCTTCTCCAGTTATCCTCTACACGCTCCTCGTGTTCAATAGAGGACATTTAATGGAGTGCTATGTAATATAATGAACTAAGCTTAAACTAAACATTGCATAATCTTACTGTTTAAAAAATGCAAAATTTTAATACATAAAATTATTTCCTATCAGCGGCTTCCCGCATTTTGCAGCATCCCGAATTGCTACAAAACTCTAGAATCTGTAATTAAAGTTGACTAATTCATTCATTTTACTTTTTACTACGATTACAACAGGAAAAATATAAACAACGATATATTTTATTTTTATTTAGGAGTGGCTTGCATCATTTACATTAGCAGGAAATAAATCGTGCGCTGTAATAGTCCAATCATTTAAATATTCGTATTTCCGATTAGTCCCTACAGGCTGTAACAACTATGAAAAGTTAATCGGTGAGCAATAATTTGAAAAAAAATTGTTTACTGGATTTTTTATCAGAAATAAAGATTATTAACAATTTGACCAGCATAAAACGTGAAGTTAAAATAAGGTATATCACCATAATTTTTAAAATTATTTATAAGGATGGTCCTAACAACTCAATTCTTCTTCTGTAGCTATGCAAACAAACAAACAAAATTACTCTTTAATATTGAAAGTACATCTGGGTTCGTCTACATGGGACCCGTCAACGTAAAACTGAAACGACATGCAACAGATCTGGCCCGCACATGCGCATGGGAGCCGTCTGAGCGATGTGCAGATCTCCAGAAGAGAAAAACATCAATTCTGGTTAATTAGGGGCCAAGCAATAGCCGCTTCTGAATTAAAAAGCCCTTTTAAAGTAGAAGTATTTAGCTTTCATTACGTGTAATTAAAAAAATGCAAAGACCTTGCATCTTACCCAAGAGTATCGTAGGTATATTGGAAATACCTGACACAGTTGCTAGTTTTCTAATTCTCGAAAACATAAATCTTTTTTAAAGTTACCAATGTGATAACATTTTTGGATTCTTTTGCGATCTTATATGTAACTGTAATGCCGGAAATCTACTTTATCAAATTGTTGAAAGCCGCTTACAAAAAAAATGATGAAGAAATATAAAAGTAGTACAAAGTATATGACTTCCTAAATATCTATAGTTTTTTTATATATTATAAATTCCATACATAACTTTATTAAGTACATTAGACGGTTATAATAATTTTAAAACCTTAATGGTGAAGTAAGTCAAAAATTTTGGAAAATGAATGTAGCTGATAGAAGCGATTTTTTTCTAAATCATTAGTTGGAGCGAAATTATATTTTGTTAAATGTTGATAATTGTTTTGCATTTCCGAGCTAGGTAACGTTTTCTGCCATCCATACTTCCAGTGTCTAATACCGAAACATCTAGAGGTTGAATTATGTGCGTAGCATTTGGACATAATGAAATTATTACAATTCCATTATCTGCACATAATTTACTTAAATGTAACATTAAACGACTAGAATGTCCGTGTATAAATAGTATAATTGGTAATTCTGTTTTAGATGCCATAAGCCATACATTTGTTATATATAAAAAGAAATTTTTTTAATACATTCAGCCCTTCTTAGCTTTCCTATAGCCCAATCATCTGGTACAGTTTTTGCAATATCCGCAGGTAGTATATATAAGGGAATATAATCATTGTGAGAGCCACTTTTCCATTTTATTATACTCTATGAAAAATTTGCAAAAAAAAGTTTAAAACACAAAAGTTCTGTTACAGGGATGAAACATGGGTACTGAACACGCAGAAAGGCCTCCTTATTTAAGATTCGAGTCCCACTTTGGCGTCGTGAACACGCAGGAGTCCCTCGTCGTTGGTACTTACAGGCTTACGTTGGGCGCAGTGAGAACGGACAACGTAAGAGCCTTGAGCAAGAGAGAGATCCCTGAGGCCCTGCGTGAACTTAATTTATTAAAGAAGTGGAGTTTGGGGGGTTGCACTTAAGAAGAGTTGGAACATGATAAATGGCTCACCCTGTATAAGCCCCTAAATATATTAAGGGGATGACCAGTTTCTTGGAGCACCCTGTATATAGTCGTAGACTAGTAAAACACTTTGTTTTAAACGAAGTATAATATTTATTATTATAATGAACACAGGATTTAAATAACTAAAAATATTATTCCTTTTTTATTACAGTTACTAATTTGGTAACTTGTCGATGTGAACGATTCATCTTTTGGAGTCTGATGGACTTTTAATTTATTTCAAAAGTGAATGTTAACGTTCACAAAATTTAGGGTTCGAGATGACTGTTTCAAACGGAGAATAATATGAAAATTTATACTTACTGTTCGTTTATGCTTAACTGCTGCTCTAATGGTATCTATTGGACGTCGTAACACTATAAACCTATCACTGGATGTACCACACTTTCTTAAAATTATACCTGAAAGGGAATTTTGTTAGAAAACACAATTAAAAGGCAATATAAAGTTCAAAAATATATATTGATTCTTCAAAAATTTATGGTTTTACAACAACTTTTAAGAAATATGTTTAACAAACACTAGTCTGGCCCGTGTGCAACACATGATGAGGAACGGAACGATTCATAATGTACCAACTGCCATCCAAAATGCAGTTTTGTGAGCTAACGATTACATAAAAAGGTTCAAGAAAAGTTCAATGTTTCTGAAATTTGGTGGGCTTTTGCTTGCCTGTCTTATTCACGTATTTGTATTTCAATACCAATCCTCAGAGCTTAAAAATGCTTGAAGCGCTACTACTTCGAATTGTATTCTGCAATTACAATTTTACGTTCAGGCAAGGCGGTTCCCATGCACATATGAGTACATGGTAAAGATACTTTTCTGACACCGAATCACTGAGGAACCGGTTTAGGGCAAACCCCGTTAAAACTCATCATTTCCCCGTCAAAATTGACTGCTAGGAAACGATGGGGGTCCCATGTCGCTAAGGGCCATTTTCGCTAAAACTCACGATATACTTTAGATAGACGCTGGATTAACTTGTCCTCATATTCAAGACCTCGTACGAGTTGCAGTGCTTGACAACGTGGATTCATAAAAGGGTTTTTAATTTTGAAAATTCCGAAGTTAAAGTCAAATTTTGTTATAGTTTATAAAATTTTGGTGTCGGGGCGACATTGCGTCCCTGTGCAGCGACATTTACTGCACTTTCTAAAATGATGCTCCTTGAGGAATTATGAAAATTTTGCATAAAAATCGCTCCGTAGAGCGAAAATATGATTACAAATACCTCTTCCAAATACCTCTTCCACGACATTTTTACGTGTAGCACGCTTTTCATACGAAATATTTCCTAAGTCGGATTTTGTTACAACGTCGAAAAGTATACCGAGGGTTTTACCGTGTTCTTTAACATCGACAGCGAATAAATTCCATCTGAGGATATTTGATTCAACGATTTTATTTAAAATGTCAAAATTCACTTCGAATTAGTTGCGCGGTGGCAGATTAATTTATTTACCAACGTTTGAAAAAATTCACTTAAAAACTAGGCACTATGTGTGAATTGAATTGATGCGCGAGGGCAGATTCATTAAAAAATTGAAAAATATTTTTTACAAGGTTTCGGCCTTGGAAGCAGCGCGGGCATTGGATTTTTGTATCGCGAGTTAAGCCGTTGAAAATTTTTAATCAAATACTGATGTCTAACCATGTCAAACATAATTTTTTTTCTTTCTAGGATTTCATGGAACCTACATATTGTTTTATTTTGTTTCAATTACCGTGGCCGACATCCATGTTATTATAAACAAGCATCAGCATTAACCAAGCAAGGTCGAGGTGTTGAAATGTGCAGAACTGCATATTTTTGTAAACAACGTATGAATGAATATTAGTATTAGTCAAGGTTTTGTTATTTATTTACTACCTACATTTTTACTATATGAAGATTATATTTTTTCGTAATAAAACAGTTACAATTCCACATTGTCTCTCACTACAACTATAATACCTAAGCCATAATTCGGATGTGAGGCTGCATCCACCCCTACAACAAACAACAAATTAATCAGCTGATCCACATCACGCTGATTGAGACAGCAGCTTCCATAGTCTGCTGTACACATAATAACCTCAATCGACGAATTCAGAGTTACCCCCAGTTCTCTGAATTTTGTTCATTGGTCCTTCGAGCCGGATCTCAGAGATACCCTTCCTGAGATCGTTCATTGGTCCTTCGAGCAAAAGAAGAAAGAAGACAGACAGTCGTACCATCCGAGCCCTTTGACGTACACTGTCACAACAAGGAGGAACCCCTTCCAAACACAAAAAAAATATCTCCAGGAGTGCCCAAAAGCAACGATGCCTGCAGTTCCCGAGGGTTCCAGAGGAGATGACGAACAATCGATGCGTCTTAAACGACAGACGCTTCGAATTCAACAACTGGATCAAACTATCCAAGTCATTAACCAAGAATTACTTGAAAATAAACCAAAGGCACGGTACGAAGTACTGTTGTCAAAACTCACAAAGCAATGGAGTTCTATCCAAAGCCTACATGAAGACATTTTTGTCCACGAAACCAGCATCAAATCCAACTATTTCACCGACAACGAATACCAGGGTATCGAGCAGCAAGTCGAAGATGCAATACAAAATCTCATGACAAAGATGACCAAATCTTTATCGAAGTTGATGCAAACGATGCCAATATATGTGCTAGAAGACCCAGATGATCAGCAGAGCCAAACCCAAATCTTAGCCGATCCCATATACGTGATACCCGGTCCAATTGATGCCATTCTCATACATGATGACAAACAATTAACGGAGTTTTGCGACATAGAAGAGGTCTCGATCCAGAGAATCCTGTTCCCAGATGACACAGCATGCGAGGAGCATATCCTAAGCAAGGAGTTAGTCGACGTTACACCCAAGGCTGAGGTCCAACAACCACTGGCAACCGCTGGTACCGATTGGCATTACATCCCCCCGGCAGCTCTCCACTTCGGGAGACTATGAGAGGCTGGCGTAAAATCCATGAAGTATCATTTAAAACGTATAGTTGGCGATTCCACGCTAACATACGAAGAATTAACTACCCTGACCCACCAAATAGAAGCGTGCCTCAACTCAAGGCCCTTATGTCCATTAAATGATGATGATAACGACGTCGAAGCCCTGACACTAGGACATTTCTTAATTGGAATGGGATTAGTGTTGCCACCTAATCTCATAGCGACAGACATCAATACCAATTTCTCATCAAGATGGCAATTAGTCCAAAGGATGAAGAAGGACTTCTGGCACATCTGGTCTACCGATTACTTAAACAGACTTCAACATTGGCACACGTGGAAAACACGCCAGGAGAACCTGAAACCTGACGATCTAGTCATGCTCAAAGAAGCATCAACCATTCACATACCCAACGCAGACGATCACATTACTGCCACCTATATAACTGTCCCCAACCAACCACCACCGAACGAATTTATAGCTGTCGACTACAACAGTCAGCTATATTTCCAAATAGCAACCGACGAGTTTAAGGGCAGAATCCTCACACCGGACAACAAGAATCTTTGCTCGCCAGCAATAGTGGAGAACATCGAGACAAGCCCCAACTGTATCATTGACGAGATATACCAGAGAAGTGATCCCACTAAATGCAAACCAAGAAAAAACAACATCCTCACCATTATATGGAAGCAGTTGTTCATGGCTAACACCTGGATGTTTAACACATGCAATGGCGTCAGAGAAGATGTCCTACTCAACACTACAGGAATTATTCAAATTTCACAAGACTGCATCATTAAAACCAAGATGAATATTTTGGTTCCAGAACGAGTCCACAACATTTTGAGAATTCTACGACATACATTGTCTTGAGTTGGTGGTCGAGGAGTACTATGTCAGGCTTGTTGGCTTGTATTTGCCTGACAGTGGGAAACGAGTAGTTCCAATAAATTAGACACTTCTCATTCCCCACAACGGACTCAATATCCCCCGGAGCGTAAGGCAGCACTGGTGTTTCGTCTATCCCATACGAGTGCCTTAGATGATAGTAAAGCACTCGTAATGCTGCGTCGTGTCTGTGAATATAGGCCGAGACTGCGTATATCGGGCAAGCCGACAGTAAGTGCATTACAGTCTCCGGCGCCCTGCGGCAGGCCCTGCAGCTGACATCAGGGACCTCCATACCCATGACACGACGTCGATAGACGAGGGTGTTAAATACACCATCCTGGCAAGCCATTATGAATCCCTCGGTCTCAGACTTCAGCCCAGCTGACCTTAAGAAGGCGAAGGTCAGTCTTTCGGATAAGCCGAGGTCTTCTATATTTTTATAGAAGACCCCGTGCAATGGCTTATCCTTATGGAACTGCAGAAGGATATTCTGTTCTGCAGCTCTAATGTGGACTTTTAGTCGAACGGGTTCCAACTCGGTGACAGAGTCGGGATTTACCCGCTCGACGTCGAAGATGAGACCAAGTTCATCGGCTGCTCTCCGTGCTGCCTTAAAGAGAAAAGCTCCTACCTCTGCATTTTCATGGTCTCGGACCATGCAGAGGAGGGGATCCGAACTCCTGATGACCTTACATGCTCCATCCAGAACCATCCTGCTATGTGGACTCTCCAAGCTCAAGAGTCCACGGCTTCCCCGATGTCGTGGGAGATATAACCGTGGAACGGACGATTTAGGATGCAAGCTCCTATTGAGATGCATCTTCTTGCGGGTTACTACATCGAGTTGACGCAGCTCTTCTCTAGTCCACTTCACTACTCCGAAAGAGTAGAGAAGGATCGGAACGGCAAGCATATTTGTAGCAGACACCTTGTTCTTCCCCGACAGTTCTGAAGATCAGATCTGTCGGAGTAGGTGCTGATACTTGCCGCGGAGAGCGTTTTTCACTAAACTCACTTCTTGGGTGGAGCGTTGCTCGACACCCAAGTAAGTGTACGACTCTCCGGCATCTAGATGGTGTAAGATGCTTCCGTCCACGAGCTGCGCGTCCTCTCCATAGTCACCGCATCGTCCTCTCTTGAGATGGATCAGTGCGCATTTGTCCAACCCGAACTGCATACCGACAGCCTGCGTGTACTCCTGTGCCACCCTAAGGGACTGTTGGAGATCCCTCTCTCCAGAGGCATAAAGTTTAAGGTCATCCATATAAAATAGATGAGTGACCTTATTCCTCCTCTCGCCGGGGGTACCGCAGTTGTAGCCACGGGTTTTCCGGAGCGAGACGGATAATGGCAGTAGTGAGATGCAAAACAGAAGGGGGCTGAGGGAATCTCCCTGAAATACTCCTCTTCTGAATGTTACCGACTCTGTTTGGACTCTATCGTTACCCGATGTTATGATAAAGCGAGTCCTCCAGAGCGGCATCAGTTCTTCAATACATCTCACTACGGGACCGGGTACCACAAGACATCGGAGCAAGTTAACGATGGGCTCATGCGATGTCATGTCAAATGCCTTGCGGTAGTCGATCCAGGCCATAGAGAGGTTCCGCTTATACTGCATGGAGTCCTGCGTGACACATCTGTCGATCAACAGGTTCTCCTTGCAGCCAGCGATACCTCTCTTCGACCCTCGTTGCTCATATATCCGTTCGTAAACTGGTTCAACTGCGTGGAGCACCCGCATGTACAAAATGCGTGTAAACACCTTGTAACATGCGTTTAGACAGGTTATCGGTCTGTAATTCTTTGGGTTGGACAAATCTCAGTTCTTGGGGATCAGCACTGTCCGCCCCTCAACAACCCAAGAAGGGATTTGCTGCTCCCCATTTAACCAGGAATTAAAAATTCTGGCCAAATGGTGGTGGGTGCTCGATAACTTTTTCCACCAAAAGTTATTTATCCCATCGGGACCTGGAGCAGCAAAGTTCTTAGAGCCCTCAAAAGCCCTACAAACCTCTTCTGGGGTTATTGGTTCGCTTCCTGTGGTTGCTGAAGCCTTTGACAGAAGGCTTCAAAATGTGCAAGGGCAGGAGAATCTCGGTTGAGTGGAAGCCTCTCCTCGTACAGCGTTTTCCAGAAGTTCTCCACCTGATCTGCAGTCGGCGGATTGTCTACAACACGCGGAGGGGGTTGGAAAAGGCGCGAGGGCTTCTCGCGGAAAAGTTTATTTTCTGCAAGCCCCCTCGCCCGCCTCACTAGTGACTTTTTGCAAGTCACTAGCATACGTATCCTGTCGAGACAGTGCTGTTTGGTGGTTCGCAGCACTGCCTCATTGAGTGTGTGATGGACGCGTCTTAAGTTGGCGGCTAATCGACGCACTTTAGGCGTGAACGGCCTGTTGGCCGCCATATAGTCCATCACACATTGGATACGGGATGCGTGTTGCCTCGTCGACCGGATCTTGGCTTCCATCTTTTGTATGCGCCGCTGTGCTCTCTCCTGTGGGGAGGAGGTATTTCGCCTCTCTACCTGAGACGAGCGTTGAGCAGCGGCATACACGGCACAATTTATGTGCCAGATGTCAGCCTCTTCTGGTAGCGCTGTACGAAGTTCAGCGTCCACTCTGGCCAGGTCTTGTGGCCCGGGGGTTTTCAGACGGTGTAACCCCCTTCTGGTACTGAGGCCCTCTGGTATTGGCGGAACGAGGAGAGCCACGTCCTCAACCGGTGAATGTGGCGGCTCTTCGGCCACCTCATTCACCGGCCCAGGAGCAGCCCTCACGTAGCCCCTACTACGAAGGTGGGATACATAGTCACGCAGATTTTGTGGCGTGAATGCGCTGTGCTCTGGAAGCCTCTCACACCACAGAGCATGCATCCGCGCCATGTACCCCCTCCACGCGAGCTCACTGCTTTCATAACAATGCAGAAGCTCATCCCTCAATTCATCTGTCCACTCAAAGCGTCCTTGTTCATTGCGTATGTCGCCAACGGGCGGTCTATCCGGTTGGGCCCCACCACCTTGCCCCTGACCCCTATCCGAACGGGGTCGATCGTGGGGGCCCAGTCTTCGGCCTGCCGGAACCAAAGGTTAGAGCCTGTGGGTGGTTAGCCCAGCAGGCCCACGACCGACACCAGAGGGGAAGATCCTTTCCCCTCCCGGGTGCACTAGGGCTGCCGGTTCGGTTTTGTACCCCTAGCTGGAGTAAGTGGTGGCGCTACTCACCAAAGGCTTAATAGATGGAAGTTAGCCCCTCCTGCTCCCCCACTTATTATTATTATTATTATTATGATTATTATTATTATTGTTGTAATTATAATTAATTGTGACTATAATTAGGTTTATATAATTCCATAACTTTGTAATTTTGTAATATAGTACCATCACAATATGTCGCAATAACGTTATTCGTTTAGAATTGCCTATATGTGATTTATGGTGTGTGCACATGATTTATATGTGTACATGATTATATATATGTGTATGATATTACATTTTATATTGTACAATCTACATTAGATATTCTTTATTTTATAAGTGTCACATATTTTGCATTATATTTTATATCTATATTTTGTATATTTCATATATTTTCATATTTCATATGTATTTTAAAACTATATTCACATGTGTCTCCTCTTTCATGCACAGTGCTTTGATGCACTTATATGAAATACCAAGTTTATTTTTGAATTGTATATCTTATATTTATCTGATAAATAAACTTTATTCTATTCTATTCTATCCTATTCAGCTGATCCACATCACGCTGATTGAGACAGCAGCTTCCATAGTCTACTGTACACATAATCTCATTCGACGAATTCAGAGTTATCCCCAGTTCACTAAGTTTGTTCATTGGTCAATTGAGTCCATTGGAGCTGCCGGGGGAATGGTCACCACTTGGTGAAGGAGCATTGGGTTCGCTCTTTTATACTATTCGGAAGGGTTTCGTTTTTCCCGTAAATCGAGCGGAAACGTTTTTACCCCCAATAAATTCTCGAAAGTTAGAGCCAGCTATTCAATGCGGGCTATGATGACTCATCGATTGCACAATATTGCGTAATATTGCATCATCTCGGTAGAATGGAAAATTGAAAGTGAAAAGTACACGACTGTATGGATAATTAAAAAGGAAGTTAATTGATAATTGAATAAAATTTGAATCTCTTTTAATTTAGGAAATATAGCATAATAAAGCAGGCAAAATATATTGAACTCGTCCTCGTATGGTCATATTTTACGCACTCACATACTATGGCTATTGAGTTGTCGCGCGCAATGATGTTTCGAGGGGTATTATGGAATTGAAAGTGTGTTAGCGAAGGAATAAGAATAAGTCGTGACATTGTTTTGGAAATGTATACTTAAATGATTGAAATAAGAATAGTTCGGGAGCAATCCGAGAAACGGTTAAGCATGAATGGAAAAAGAGTTATAGAGAATTAACGAATATGAGTTTGGGGTTTATACCGGGGGTACGAAAAGTATGTTGGGTGACGAATGATAGTATACGGGCGCTGTATTTTTAAGGTGAATGATTTGAAAGAATTTGTTATAAAATGGACGAATGGAAACTTTTTAAGTGTGTTTTGATTGTTTTGGGTTATTTTGGAATTATCGACGTTTCAGATTTTTTACGATTGATTTGAAGTTTTTGATGGAAATGAAAATGTAGATGACTTTTTATCGGTGTTTGGCCTTTTGGGCCTGATGATTGAATTTTTTGGTAAATTTTGACATTTGGCTTTTTGTTTTTTCTTATAGGGAGTGGAACGTACTATAACAGTACACCCACGTTTTCGAAGGCGCTGAAAGCGATGGTGATATTTTTAAGGTTCCCACCCCTCACCAACTACCCCTAAACTCGAAAAACCACCCCTATTTCGCGTTTTTTTCCATCGTAAGCATGCGTATCGGTTTCTTGCACAGGATTCGGATAGGCCGTATGAAATTTAACCATTCAACATATTATCCTCCCCGGGGTTGAAACTACCACCACCCCTAGAATTGAAATCCACCTAAAAATTGAAAATAGTGGAAAATGGTTTCTCCCCATTTTCGAGGGCGCTAAACACGATGGTAATATTCATTTCTTTCCCACCCTCCACCAATCACCCCTAAAACCATCCCCTTTCCATATTTCTTGATCCTGGGCATGTGGAGACTCATTAGATCGGGGTATTTAAGGGGACTTCGACATTATAAAGGGAGTTGAGTGACGAGATATGCCATCAACACCGGGGTTGAAACTACCACCACCCCTAACATTGAAATCCACCGAAAAATACAAAATAGTGGAATACATTTTTTCCCCACTTTCGACGCCGCTAAATACGATGTCTATACTATTTCACTCCCCACTCTCCATCAACCAACTCCAAATCCCCAAAACCACCCCCCCCTTTTACATTTAGTGGTACTGGACATGCGAGAACTTGTTGGATAGGATTTTATTATGGAACTGGGCACATTTCTAGTCCCCACATGCCCGGTATCAAAAAATATGAAAAGGGGGTAGTTTTAGCGATGGTTGATGGAGAGTGGGGAGAAATGAATATTACAATTGTGTTAAGTACCCTCGAAAACGGGGATAAACAAATTTTCATGCATTTTGATTTTTTTTGGGGGATATTTTGGGAGTTAGGGGAGGGGGTAGTTTCAACCCAGGGGGTGGATAGGATGCTGTATGGTTAAATTTCATACGGCCTACCCGAATCCTTCCCAAAACGCCGATACGCACGCCTGCGATGAAAAAAAAAAGTGAAATAGGGGTGGTTTTTCGAGTTTAAAAGTAGTTGCTGAGGGGTGGGATCCTTAAAAATATCACCATCGTGTTCAGCGCCCTCGAAAATGGGAAGGGACCCATGTTTCATCCCTGTAACAGAGCTTTTGGGGTTTTCTCAACTTTTTCATGGACTACTAGTATACTGTTATAGATTCCTTACCGTTATTTTTAGCGATCTCATATACATTTTTCTGTCCTTTAATACCCCAAACTTTTTCAGATTTAGGACATAACATATTTGCTGCTGCATCAGCATTAAACACCTTTCCAGGATTTTCTAATAGATCCAGCTAACCCTATTCAGTTAAGTATGATTTGACTCTTCTAAACTACTGTCTTATATCAGATTCTTTTACTGAAGCTCGCTTTGAATTTAATTTTTCAACTACTCTCTTGGATATTGATGGATATTTTTTCAAGAAAAGGGACAACCACTTTTTTTCGAGATTATCCCTCTTTGAAGGGATTCTTTTAATTTCATTTTTTGTAGTATTTCTTCTACAGATGAGAAAAGGTCCCACTTTACAACCGGAAATAATCTTCTAAGCCATGTATTCCTTTACCAAATTTTCCCAGTTGCTCGTAGTGATCGTTAAAGTACTTTTGGGGCACATTTTCCGTTCTACAGGACCTTTCCCTATTGATTTATATATTAGGGTTGACCGAGGGACCATATAATATATCTCCCACTTGCTACAGAATGGTTCATTCCATTTTTCCCAGCATGGAGTGCTTCCAACTTCACTTTTTGGAAACTGTAAATGCAGTAAACGTGTGTTCAGCATGTTATATGAAATACTCTGATAAGAAGGAAGCCGCGAAATCGGCTCAGAAAAATCCCACATCGTACCATGGTTACCCACGTTTCATGAGCAAGCGGAATTGGCGACAAATGTTTTCGATTTCCGCAACCGTTGCGTTTTCTGCATTGAAATAATAATATACGAGGGAAATATGAATCGAACGAACGCAGAAAAATCGAATTGTCCAAAAGGCCTCAATACGAGA
Organism: Leptura quadrifasciata; assembly: GCA_963675555.1. Classification (NCBI taxonomy): domain Eukaryota; kingdom Metazoa; phylum Arthropoda; class Insecta; order Coleoptera; family Cerambycidae; genus Leptura; species Leptura quadrifasciata. The sequence goes on along the minus strand of OY776680.1, from coordinate 48,222,257 downwards.
GACTGTTTTAAAAATTATTGAACATCTCCAAGACGGATTTTCGCGTAGACTTTTGGAGCGGATCATCAATGTTCGTAACCTGGTTGCCGTAAAAGCGCGATGACATGTTGCGTATAGAAACAGAAAACATCTAAAATAAAACAAATTAACCGAAGCACCCAAATATAGAAGAACAAAATAGTTACAAAAAGAAAGAAGAAAACATTTTACAACCTTTCCCGGTATCTGGCATTGGGCCAGTCAAACATCTATGGCGCGGGTAGGCCCAGTCTTTCGTCAAAGTGACAAATTAAAAATTTACAAAAATCGATAGAAACAAGAATTGTAACTTTATACTTGTAAAAGTATGCGTACAGAATCGAAGACAGAGCCAGTAATGAAAATTTTTGTAACACATACTTTAGTAAGCAAAAAATCACGTTACATTAATTAAAAAAAAAAAATTGCGACCGTGACAGGACTCGAACCTGCAATCTTCGGATCCGAAGTCCGACGCCTTATCCATTAGGCCACACGGTCTGTAACAATAAGTTTCCTTAATCTAGAAATAAGCATGGGTCTAGTTCTAGACACATTTACTAGATGTCGTTAGGCAACCATACTTGCATGGTTCGTAATACAGATTGCGGTAAAACGTGACCGTTGTATTGATTTTCTGTCTTTTAACATAAAATATTTGTCTACAACAGCTTCATTGGAATATCGCTGAATGTGTAGATAAAAATTTGTAGTTTCTTTCATTTGCATATATTTATTTTGAATATAATACGATAAAGCACTAATAGGTATATATCCTATCTCTATCATAGCCCTATTTAATATTTGTTTATGTATTTTAATTGAATAACCATTCCAATAAATTTTAACTTAAAAAGTAGGTATTTCAGAATAATAACTTATTTATATAATTGTCCTATTAGCTACAAATAGGCATTTTTTCGTTAAATATGTTACAGCAACAGATATTGCTTACAAAACAATTAAAGTTTCTTAGTTATTTCATAATCTAATATACAATTTCAATAAACGAATAAACCCAAATAAAGTGATTTGACAATATTTAGCGTTCAACTCTACAACTAGCTACCTACCTATTAATTTTAATACATACTTTTTATACGTAAAGAATACTTACGTAAAAAATGTGGCAAAACGCCATTCTGAAGACACCAATTCTTGCTTTCTTTCTTTTCATAAGCGTTTACTGAAACAAAACTGTCCAGGGAAAATTGTTGTTTACATAAATAACAACTTCAAAGTAGTATAATAAAGACAAAACCATCTTTCATAGAGTGAAAAATAGCTCATATGATTCTCTTCTTTGTTACAATCATCGCTTCAAAGACAAAGGATAGGGTATATTCAGAAAAAATAAGTAATGTTTGAAAGCTTTAAACATTCTTTAAAACTAGTGATTAATACGACGAAAGGCTATTTATACATCAGACGGAAACCAAAATTAGAAGAGATACCTATTTTGCAAATTTTCTGTGCATTAATACAAGTAAAAGAAACAAAAATAAAACAAATTCATAACGATAGAATTTAACTATCAATCTCGTAATAACTGATCGGTTAATGAATTTTGAAGAACAGTAAAATAACGAAAGTGAAAGGAATTCATAGGCGCCGAAACGGTGGGGATTCAATGGTGGCAGCCTCGTGCCTTCTTCATTCTTATACCGATCCCAAAATCGTCTTTAATCTTTATTTATTTTTAATCATAATTTTAACATTAAAAATGGTAAACAAAAGCAGTGTCACATTACTTAATGTGCAGACATAATTTTGAACTAGTATTTTCAATATTCAAAATCCTACAAAATAAAGTACAAGGTCTTTAGAAATTGTATGCCTATTTACCCAGTTGAAACATGTAACTTAAGACATAACACTTATTTTCAAATTTGTTTATATCTAAGTTGAATTACCGGTCAGTGAATTTATTTTAATCATATGCTGAACTGAGCCTTCACTCATCTCTATAACAACAAACATCAGTCAACAAACGTCTGTGATACTACTCGTATTCTAAGAACAATAATTTTGTACTTTTCAGTTCATGGATCAGTCGGAAGAAAATAGCGGTATCGTCACCAGTATAAAATAGGGCTACCAGGTTTTCTTTCCAGTCATATTGGTATAGTCCAAGTCAGCACTTCCCGACGCTCAAAAAATGCAACAAAAACTTAACGACATAATTATTATCGCCGCGGGCCATGCGGCATGCCTGTCATCAAAGAACCCAACGCACATTAAAAATCTATAGAGTGATGGTATTTTAATGAGGTCGTAAAGTTTTTGTTGCCTTTTTTTATGTACCGGGAACTGCTAATCTCAACAAAACCTACGGATTTTATATCCATTAACAATATTTAAATCGTCAAGAACCAAAGCTGTTTATTGTTGTTATTATTATTATTAAATACACAACATAGATTATCTTCAAAATACTCACAAATACTCTGTTGTAATTGTTTACGGTTAGTAACGGAGTATATTTGGTTGCCTAGTAATCCTCAAAAAATAATTCAAATGAGGGTTTTGTACTTGGTAAGTAACTCTTCTCCAAAGATAAAAAAGAAAATAACGTATAGCAAGCTTGAAAAATAAACCGAACTGAAGTAAATTTTAATCTACTTCGCTAGAAATGCCCAGAGAGAAAGCTAGATGCACTAACCGCAGAGCTACCGAGCTATTATTTATATAGAAAATCTAGAAAAAAAAATATGGATTGTTATTTACCAAGTAGATTTTATTATAATTCGATAAATCTCCATTAAAACTTATAAATACTTTGGAGAAGTGGCGGCTTTTAAGGTTCAATCGGTTAGAGCGCGTTATGTGGCAAATTCGCTTTGTTCTAAATCTGCTATGATCTAGGTTATTATCCCGGTACCGATACCGACAATGTCGGTGGGTAACGGATGTTATTTGCATTTTTTCAAATGTGTAATCTCACCCGGACAGCTCTTGGCTTTGGGTATTACTATATGTGATATAAACATACCACATATAGTAGTATATACATTTATAAAATATGTAAAGTATTATATTTGTAACGGGGAGATCAAGGTTGAATACTTTTGTGAAAATTTTTATTCATCGTCTTCATATACATATTTTTTCCCATATATGGGAAAATATTGTGATCATGCAAAAAATCGACATTGAGTTTTTAATGAATTTGCACGTTTTCAGGTGAAGCCAAAGAACTGGAAAAGTAAATTTAATTACCTTTCACTCAGGCTTTTATTTTTACTGTAGGACCAAAATTGGCCAAATTATGGCCGAAAAGCTGAAAAATGTAGCAAGTGGTTGCTAAAATGACATAGTATATTTATAAATAAATTGAGGTAAATAATAGTTTATTTGATATTTTTATTATTTTTAACTTGAAACAAATAGTTTTTATATGCAGCTACAAAAAACAATAATAAAAATGAATATTATCTGAAAGTTATTTGTGGCATTCTACGAATATTCTTTCCTATTATTTGGGTTTTTCTACCACATGTACTATTATCCTCTTCAAAACAAATCACCGAATCTACAAAATAATAGAATTATTGGAAAAAAGGCCTCTGCGCCCGTGACGTTTACGCCAAAGGAAAAGTCAGAGGTTATGTTTTGCAAATAATATAAATCGGTATAAACACAAAAATAATATATTTTGCTGACGTTTCGGAAAGTAATCTCTTTCCGTTTTCAAAGCTATTTTTTGAAGAACTCTTATTTTGCTGTGTATGTCAAATACACAGCTTTAAGATTCTGTTTATGTTATTTCCATAGATACTTACTACTTACACAGAACATAGAACTGATGATATTTTTTTTTTAGATAATGTTGAGTTTGTTAAGTTCTTCTTTTAACATTGGTAGCCAGGTTGTACAAATATCTACAGAACAATTCGATACGCACTTATCTTCATTTAATAAGATTATTGCTGATTCTTTAATTTTTCTTTTTTTGGTATCTGTTTCTTTTGTTAAAATTTTGCTTGGGAAAACGGACATAGAATAAACTGGGACTCGGCAAAAATTTTAACAAAAGAAACAGATACCAAAAAAAGAAAAATTAAAGAATCAGCAATAATCTTATTAAATGAAGATAAGTGCGTATCGAATTGTTCTGTAGATATTTGTACAACCTGGCTACCAATGTTAAAAGAAGAACTTAACAAACTCAACATTATCTAAAAAAAAAAAAAAAAAATATCATCAGTTCTATGTTCTGTGTAAGTAGTAAGTATCTATGGAAATAACATAAACAGAATCTTAAAGCTGTGTATTTGACATACACAGCAAAATAAGAGTTCTTCAAAAAATAGCTTTGAAAACGGAAAGAGATTACTTTCCGAAACGTCAGCAAAATATATTATTTTTGTGTTTATACCGATTTATATTATTTGCAAAACATAACCTCTGACTTTTCCTTTGGCGTAAACGTCACGGGCGCAGAGGCCTTTTTTCCAATAATTCTATTATTTTGTAGATTCGGTGATTTGTTTTGAAGAGGATAATAGTACATGTGGTAGAAAAACCCAAATAATAGGAAAGAATAATAAAAATGAAGTTAAACAAATTAGAAAATTATACAAATTTAATTTTTTTTGTTAGTGAAGCACACCAATATACTTTTATGCAACAAACATCAGCCGAAAGACTGATCCTACTTAAAGGAGCTCTTTCGAATCGAAGCATTAGCGTTTTGATGGTAATATGCAATTATTACACTTAACGCGCCAGGCTTGTAACTTGTAATTCAGCGCTCGGCGGGGCACATAGCCCGGAGAGTAGCTGTTGGTTGCAGTCTGGTTACGTTCCTTATAGTAAAATAAAAATTTTATAGAGGAGTTTGCGACTAAAAATTTTATGTTTTAATATTCCCCCCTCTAAAAGCACATTTGAACTATGCTAAGCCCAATCAGGCTATTTATTTTTCGATTGCAACAGACACTGGACCGCTAGATGGCGCCTGTTGACTATCTTACATGTCGCTATTGTAGAAATACCGGGATGTACCAAATAGTCAAAGGATCCTCGTGCCGGTCGTCGCATGCCTACTTTGCGCTGACGAGAGCCAACAGCTCGAAACTGCAGTCTGTAAGTGGTGTGTGACGGCTGGCAAGAGAGCTCCTTTAAGTAGGATCAGTCTTTCGGCTGGTGTTTGTTGCAATCGAAGCATTAGCGTTTTGATGGTAATATGCAATTATTACACTTAACGCGCCAGACTTGTAACTTGTAATTCAGCGCTCGACGGGGCACATAGCCAGAAGAGTAGCTGTTGGTTGCAGTCTGGTTACGTTCCTTATAGTAAAATAAGGATTTTATAGAAGAGTTTGCGACTAAAAATATTATGTTTTAATATATACAGTGTGTATCATTTAAAATCAAGACACCCGGATATTTTAGTAATTTTTGAAATCCGGATTTGAGCTTTGGCACAATTGTAGTCCTATATAAGACGCACATATCGACGTAACTAACTTAAATTTAGTTAACAAACTGAGACAACGGCAGCCCCCCAGATGGGGTCCACTCCCGATACTTTGCTTCGCGTTGACTATATCGTAAAAAGTTATTAGAAAAACTTGTTCAGAATCTAATTTTTAACCCCAATACCAAATTTCATTACGAAATCCGCTTTTTAACTTTTTCAATATTTTTCCGCAGTTTACACACGGTTTCAATTTTGGTTATGTAAACAAATCTTTGACTCTATTGTTTAATATTCTTAACAATTGTAAAATAGGTCTGCATTTATAGCGAGGGAGCTGGTCGCAATACGGGTATATGATTTTGTTGTAGCTAACAATAATATGGAATGAAGGTATTGATATAACTGACTGTTTAGGGCAGTTACCGAACTTGGTTGCAGAGTTCTTAACTAAATGAATTTCAAATTTACAAAAAAATGCTCCTATATTATTTTATTTTCAGTCATTGCTATAAAATTGTTCGTTTATCAAAGCTCAAAATAAAAAATAATTAGCTGAAATCTATGTTCTGATTTTTTTATAAAATTAGCTGCATCAACCTATTAATTTAAAAATATGTGATATTAATAGGTATGGTAGGTGTAAAGGGCCTCCAATGAGTTTGTAAACGATATATACTCACACATATACACTGCTTTACACAAACTACATACAAAATTAAAATAATTTAGCATACAAAGATTTCATAATTTGTAAAATAGCATAGTGGTCTTCAGGTAACTAATCATTCTCAACATTACTTCTTCTCTATTGCTTAAGTATTCTGCTATGGCATCTGGTATATTAAGTTGGCGACGGGTGATTTCATACTCAGTACATTCCAAAAGAATATGTTTACTAGTTAGCCCCACTCGGCATCTAGGACATATGGGTTGTCTAGTAGCTAACAATAGATATGAGGAGGTAAGATGAGTATGTTCAATTCTATGACGGGTAATAACTACGGTTTCTCGTCGTGTAAGCTTACAAGAGAGCCTCCACGGTTTTACAGATGGCTTGATACCTTTTAAGTTGCCTCCGTACTCGTTTCATTCAGCCTGCCACACATAATTAAACTTCTCTTTAAGGAATGCTTTTGCATCTTCAGAACGGACAGGTATCGTCAATATTTCCATTATCCGCTGCCATTTTTGCTGCTTGGTCTGCTAGTTCATTTCCTGCTATGCCAGTGTGGCCTGGAATCCAGATTATTATTATTCTCTTTTTTTCTGATTCTTGTAGGTCATGGATTAAAGCATGAATTTGTTGAATTAGTGGATCGTAACTAAAGACATCTTCGATTGCATTTATGGCGCTTAGTGAGTCCGAGCAGATAAGGATTGTGTCATAGGATTTAAATTTCGCATATAGGAGCGCTTGCCAAATAGCATATAGCTTTGCTGTATAAATACTTATCCATGGATGGAGGCTTCATGTGTATGGTTCACCTAAACTAGTGACTGCACTTCCTACACCCAAATTCATTTTGGATCCGTCTGTGTATCTTTCCAACGAGCTAGTGTATTTACTGATGACTGCCTTGAAGTTTACCAGAAATTGTCTGGGATTGGTATCGGATTTATGGAGGACAGCACTTTCTAGATGGAACTGTGGGCGATTTAATTTCCAAGGGGAACTTCACAAAATCCCTTACGATATGGTAGTGGAAACTCCTCCTCCTAAGTTTGTCTAGGAGCTCTTTTATTCGTATCCCTGTCGGCCTTGTAATGGTAGGTTTCGTTTTATATAATGTATAATCAGCTTTATTAAAAAGTGTTACATAATTCGGATGGTTAGGTTGTGACCATACGCTCACACCGTAATTTAATAAAAGACGATCTCCCCTTAGTTTTAATGGTAGTACTCCAGATTAACTATATAAGGGTAGGAGCGGGCTTGCACGGAAAACCCCGATTGATAATCTTAAACCTACTGCATGTATGGTATCTAGAGGTTTTAAGCGGGATTTGCGAGCTCCAGAGTAAACTACCGAGCCAAAATCCATTTTGGATAAGATTGTAGATTTGTATATCCTCAAAATCAAAATGATTTCTCTGTCTGTTCCCCAGTTTATATTGACCAGACAACGAATAATATTTAGGGCATTTGACTGCCAGATGATTAATTATAAGGTGCCCATGTTAGTTTCTTGTCAAATATAACTCCTAAAAACTTTGCTTGAGTTGTTACTTCTATGTCTTGGCCTGTGATACTCAAGCGTGGATAATCGTGGGGAGTTCTTAGTCGACAAAAGTGGACGCAATGTGTCTTTGTTGGTGAAAACCGGAAGCCTATACCTTGAGCATTCTTCGCAATTGTATTTATAGCTTCCTGCAATCTTTCCTCCATTTCATTGGTATCTTTTCTAGATAAGTATATGGATAGATCGTCTGCATATAAACCTCGGCCAATCAGAGGGTCAACATTTTCAGTCAGATCATTTATTGCAATGGCGAGGAACGTAACACTAAGCCTAGAGCCTTGCGGTATTCCATTATGTAACACTAACAGATCAGATAGTTTATCCCCAAATCTTGACTCTGAAGCTTCCCCTATATAGGAAATTCCTTATGTATTGCGGTAGATTTCCTCTGAAACCCCATTCATACAATTTTTTCAAAACGCCGAACGTCCACGTCATGTCGTAAAACTTTTCCAGATCAAAGAATATACCCACGGGATGACTTCTAGTTGCAAAGCTCTACTGAATTGCATGTTCCAGTCTTACTAGTTGATCGGTAGTGGATCGAAATTTTCTAAAGCCCACTTGCAGAATTATTAGGAGATGATGTTTCTCCAGATACCAGACCAGCCTTATATTAATCATTTTTTCGATAATCTTGCGCATACAACACGTCAAGGATATGGGCCTGAAGTTTTGAGGATTATTCGGATCTTTGCCGTGTTTGAGTATGGGGATTATAATAGCCTCACGCCATTTATCAGGATAAAAACCATTTAGCCAAATTTTGTTATAAAGATTCAAAATTTCTATTTTATGAGAAAAGGGAAGTTGGCTTATGAATACGTACGGTATATTGTCTATTCCAGGGGCAGAGTTCCTGGTATACCTGAGGGTTTCCTCCAGTTCTGCCATTGTGAAGGGAGCATTGTATTCCATTTGTTCAAACACTTGGAAGTTTAAGTCGATTTAAACCTGGCCTTTTGTTTGTAGGAATTCCGCATCATAGTTGTTTGAGCTGCTTGTTGATTCAAAATGTTTTGCAAAGATATTAGCTACTTCATTATGGTCTGTAATTAGTTCGTCGTCAACAAGTAATACCATGTTATTAGGAAGAGTTTTCTTTCCTTCAATCGCTCTCATTTTTTTCCATATTTTGGAGGGCTGCATTTCGGGCGTAAGGTCAGAGACATACTTTTTCCACGAGGACTTCTTGCTAGCCACTATTATTCTCCTGGCGTTGGCGCGATATTTCTTAAATGCAATCATATTTTCTCGAGTGGGTTATCTTTTAAATTTGGAAGAAGCTTATTATTTAGAAATAAAACGGTGGCGCGGTTAAAAGTTAAGTCTGCCATAGTAAAAACACTTCTTCGACGACACACGAATTATTATGCATACAGGAGAACTTAAACTTCATTAAAAAACTTGCTTTTCTGTAAAATGTATTAAAAAGTAAAAAATAATAAAGTACGACTGCAAGAAAAACAAGGGATGCGCTCCCTGTACATAAGTATATGTATCATCTTTATGTACGCATGATTGAAGACAATAGATGTACAACGATTCTACTCCTTTCATACAATCATGCGTACTATCATACAACGTCTTGATTGTCTTGCAGCCGTACATCATTATTTTTTACTTTTTAGTACGACTTCTTATAGAAAAGTAAGTTTAAAAAAATATATTTTATTTTCTACTTTTTAGACATATTTTAATTGAATTATTATCATACATGGGCTAAGTTCAATTAGTAGGTTAATTGCATTTTCAAAGATTCTTCGCTTTCTCGCTCCTTCGTTTTGAAGATTCTTCAATTTTCACCGCCGCGCCCCCTACATACGCAAAAGTAATGGTGGAATACTGTATTGTCATCCGATCTTAGTAACTGAACAAAATTTCACCAATTGATTATTTCAGAAAGTGTGTTAAATAAAGGATGCATGATTTGAAGGTAAACATTGTGAAAAAATGAAAACTGAAAAATACTACTTTGTGAGTTAAAGAAAAGCAAGTAAAAAGAGAACGCGTTATGAGATGCCAACGATTGAACCTGAAATCTATCTCATGGATGCTGCGCATTAAAAAAAAAAAAATCTGACAAGGTAATTAACAAAAATGTACAGCCAGACAAGTGCTAATAGATAGAGGAGACCTCAATCTTCATTTTAAAGCAAAACCAAGGAGGTGTTATGAAGTGTAATTTCATGAAAAAAATTAATTATAACAAAAGGTCTGCCGGATGTTAATTGTTAATTAGCAAAAATATAGGCAAATTTATTCTTACTAATTTCAAAAATTGATTAATATAGCGATTAAGAAATTTTTACTAGTCTGGCCGGCGTAACATGTTTTTTACATGTTTTCCAACCATTCTTACCTTTTAAATTTTAGGTGTTCGATGGGGTATCTTTTTGTGCCATGGGAGCTTGGACTATGTAGTTTATGAAAACATACTATTTTTACTTTCAGTTTTTTTTCTCTTTTCTATAATCTAAGCTCATTCTAAAGAGAGATAGCTTTTTAGCGTCGACAAAATGAGTTAGTATCAACAAAAATTAACATTGTGTGAAATGTTATTAATCAAAGTTTGCTAAAAATATGTAGAATTATGTTATTTACATAATGTTACAAATAACGAATTCTAAGAAAATATTCATTCTTACATAAGAAAAATGTTATTTTAAGTAAAATAACAAATTTTGACAATCTAACTCAACTGCAATCTGAACTGTTGAAGAAGTAACAAAAAAATCTTTCATCTGCTTTTTCGATTAACCGTAGATTTTCTATCGAAAAGATAGAGTATCGTTTTTTACCGTGGCTCAACGCTTACGTGTTAGGCTTGCAACCAAGGTATCCGGGGTTCGAATCTTGGCTAGGGTATGGAGTGTTCAAATGTGCTTTTAGAGGGCGGAACATTAAAACATAATATTTTTAGTCCCAAACTCCTCTAGAAAATCCTTATTTTACTATAAGGAACGTAACCAGACTGCAACCAACAGCTACTCTCCGGGCTATGTGCCCCGCCGAGCGCTGAATTAGTTGCAGTCTGGTTACGTTCCTTATAGTAAAATAAGGATTTTCTAGAGGAGTTTGCGACTAAAAATATTATGTTGTAATATGCCGTACGTTGTATAATTAATTATGCAAGCTTTGGAACATTCTTATAACTTGATAGATAATAATATAGTCTGAAACTGGATCACCAGTAACACACTTCTAGAACATTACAAATTTAGTAATTTTATTTAGTGCTAGTTTACCAAACTACGAACGTCAATTTTGGATGCAATAAGCAATATGAAAGGCAGTGTTTCACATGTAATTTTAATTTTACCTACTGAATATGTATTTCATTGAAAATTTTGTTTTTGATTATTAGAGAAAAAAATAAATAACAATTACAGTTTTATGTTAAACACCTGCTGAAACTTAATATTAGTCTTATTTCAAACACGTGAAATATATCTGAGCAAGTGGCAACACGATAATGATTAAATGTATTACAATTATAAAAAAATAGATTATTAAATTTTCATTATTAGGATAATGAATCATAAAGAAGCACACAACTCACAAAAAATGGATAGCGGTCTTTGAGAACATGTTTTACTAATTAATTATAAAGTTAACAGACGTACAAAAAGTTTGAACGCTTGAAAATGTTCTATTCATAAAATTCACTGTTCTTATAATTACTACTTAGCTTTAGATTGTCTACCTCAGCTTTTGAAATTCGGTGCACTAATGAATGTACATAATTTAATGTCTTTTTATGACTTCCTCCTCCTTTACAATTTTGCCCATTATGCTAATGTTCCTATTTTACCATTTGAAATAAGCGAATACATTATATATGCATAAAGCTTCATAGTTTCATTGACATTCATATAACATTTTATATGTTCTTTTTCAGAAAGAAAAATATTTTCGTTCAATAATGAATACTTGGACTTTCCTTGAAGCTACATTTTGCTCGACGACGCGACGGTACGTCTATATGGTAAAATTAGACAGTGTTGACTAATGCAAGTACGAGGACATACTGCATAAATAAAAACCTCGACTGCTTGAAGAAAGAATGACATAATATACGCGAGAAAGCAATTTAAACCCGGTGCCAAGGATCGGTCCTTGAGCCTACTTTTTTTTTCTGATCTATGTAAGTGATCTGAGCCGACGCCTAAAGCTGAACTTATGTTTGCCGATGACACTACTATATTAACAGGAGATAGGGACCTGAGTAAAGCTAAAGAGATTATGTCTAATATTCAGTTTGCTGCCTAAGACTGGTTTCTTGCAAACAAGTTGAACTTAAATGACAGTAAATCTTCCAATGTGCCTTTCTCACATAGACCCACATACGAGTTTAATAATCCAGATGATGTAGGAACAGTTTTTAGGTATTATTTTAGGCGCAAAGTTGAATTGGTTGAATTATCTCATATATATCAGAAACTACCGGAAACAATATATTACTCAAAAATCAGTCTTTGACCATAATAATCGTAACGCGAACGATATAAGGATTTATGATTTTAGGACCTATTTAAGATTAAAATCTACTAAGAATGGCTCCAATTATTATGGATTCCAATTTTTCAAAAAACGACCTCACTGGATGAGATTGTCAAAGAACACGTCAAGAAAATTTTTTCATAACTGCAACGATATCCGCATGAAACGCGTGCTCCACGTAAAAACACCGTGCTGTCGGAAGATGGTTTTTGGAAGCATTCGCTAAACGGAGCGTTTTTATGCAGAAATAATGAATGTCGCTTCTCGGATTGTAATTGTAGCAACTAACATGAATGTCCCTGCATGAGGCGTAACGTCGCTCCGGCCACCAAATTTTAGGAACTATAATGAATGTCCCTGCACGGGGAGTAATGTCGCTCCCACTGTTAAAGAACGCTATAACCCCGATATACTTTTCGACGTTGTAACAAAATCCGACTTAGGAAATACTTCGTAAGAAAAGCGTGCTTCACGTAAAAACGCCGTGGAAGAGGTTTTTAATTCTTGGAAACATATTTTTGCTCTTCGGAGCATTTTTTATGCCAAATTTTCGCTAACTCTTCAAGGAGCGTTAATTTAGAAAGTGTAGTAAATGTCGCTGCACAGGGACGTAATGTCGCCCCGACCACCCAATTTTAGAAAGTATACTAAAATTGGACTCAAAATTTCCAAGATTAAAAACCCTTTTACGAATCCACGTTGTCAAGCACTGCAACTCTTACGAGGTATTGAATATGAGGACAAGTTAGTCCAACGACTATTCAAAGTATATCGGAAGTTATAGCGAAAATAGCCCTTAGCGACATGGGACCCCCATCATTTCCTAGCAGTCGGATTTGACGGGGAAATGATGTGTTTTGACGGGGTTTGCCCTAAACCGGTTCCTCAGTGATTCGGAGTCAAAAAAGTATTATTACCATGTACTCACACGTGCATGGGATCTGCCTTGCCTGAACGTAAAAGTTGTTATTGCATAATACAAACGAAGTAGAGACGCTTCAAGCAATTTTAAGCTCCGAGGAGCGACCAAAATTTATGTGAATTAATAAATACGTTTATAAGACAGGCAAGCAAAAGCCCACCAAAATTTCAGTTACATGAAACTTTTCTTGAATCTTTTTGTGCATCGTTAGCTTATCAAACTGCATATTGGATGGTAGTTGGTACCGTATGAATCGTCCCGTTCCTCACCATGTGTTGTACACGGGTCAGACCATTGTTTGTTAACATTTTCTCTTGAAAAAAGTTGTTGTAAAAACATAAATTTTTAAAAGATTTAATATATACATTTTGAACTTTATATTGTCTTTTAGTTGTGTTTTCTAACAAAATTCCTTTTCAGGTTTAATTTTAAGAGAGTGTGATACAGACAGTGTTAGATTTATAGTGTTACGACGTCGTCCAATTGATACCATCAGAGCAGCAGTTAAGCATAAACGACAGTAAGTATGATTTATCCATTATTCTCCGTCTGAAACAGTCACGTTGAACCCTAAAAATTTTGTGAACGTAATATTTATTATCTAGAATTAAGAAAAGGTTGAGGAAAAAGAAAATTAATTTTTCTAAGTTTTTCGAGCAGAAAATACGTCCTTCAGACATCCATCAAAGCATGGATCGTTCACACCACCACCGAAGTTTAGCAACTACCTTAAAAACCGATTTTAACTTCCAAATAAATCTTCTTTTTACGAACTGACGCCGACGCTGTGTGGCACTGCAACTCTTGCGTTATATTAAATATGAGGACAAGTTAAAAGTTCCGAATTCAAAATTTTAAGGGGAGATTTGGCGCGAACGACAAAATTTTTGACGCTACATTTTCATTGTTTGCAGTCGACTTTGGCGGAAAAATTATTATATGTTTTCCGCGTTTTTGCCCTTAGGCCGGTTCCTCAGTGATTCGATATATATATATATATAAACAAAAATTTTTAATTTCCACCAGGGATACAGTCACGGGACTGTATCCCTGGTGGAAATTAAAAATTTTTGTTTTTAACTTAGACAGTCGTCTAATATTCGTCTCTATATATATATATATATATATAAATATATATATATATAAATATATATATATATATATATATATATATATATATATATATATATATATATATAAAATATAAAATAAATAAAACAGATAAAATATAAATATATATATATATATATATATATATATATAAATATATATATATAAATATATTGTTAATCGCATTTTTCAGCTCTGGAATGAGCGCCCGAAATTATTATTGTCATATTTTAAATACGTATCAAGACAGGCAAGCAAAAGCCCACATATTCGTAAATATTAAATTTTTTCATTGAATCTGCTTGTGTCAATCGTTTTTGAAACGAACAATATATTTTTTGAACTATAAATATAAACTTTTTCTTGTGTTTTAAATTTCCCTTTCAGGTTAATTAAAAGAGTGTTAGTTATTAGAGTGTTATATTTAACACAGTGCCACGACGTCCAATTGATACCACTCAGTGCCAGTAGATAAGCAAAAGAAACAGAAGTATAAATTTTGTATTTTTCGTCTGAATCAGTGGCATCGAATCCTTCAGGTGAACACATTAGTATCCATTTTAGGAAGGGTAATAAAAAGTCTCTCAGACACTTTAGCATGGATCGTTCACAAGATGTTATGATTTTTAAGAGATGTATTAAAAATTATTATTGTCACAAGCCTTTTACACTATTGATGACTTTTTAGATTTAATATTTTAATGTGTTTTACAATTGTATGCTGTTTTCATTTTATTTTTTACTTTATATTTAACTTATCTTTTGGTTGTACAATGTTATCACATTGAATAATTAATAGATAGTGTATTCTGTTATTTCCATTGTATTGTCTGTATTTTTATGCTGTATTTTCTGACTAGGACCCTGTTCTTTTTAATTATATTTTTAAAGCTACCATTACAACGTTTCAATATTCCGTCACTGTAAATTCATTTTCGCTTCAAAAATATGGATAGGATGGCTGCACCTGAACTATTAATCAATTACTTGTACATAGTTTTTTCTAAAAAATGTTGTCCGCACTTATGTGTACAAGGTTAAAAGAAAAATCCATATAAAAAAATAACAACTTCCTCTTACCTCTACGTCTTCCTTCGTAAGGACGCCTGGTTTGAAATTTATTTTTTAAACCCTAAAATATCCAACACAGCTTGAAGTAGGTAAATTAAATTTATTTTTACCTTCGGGAAACATTACTTACAGTTACACATCGACATCACCTTTTAACATTTTAGTTATTACAATTTAACCAGATATAGACACATAGGTAATAAAATTAAACAAGGAGATCAAACGCAATTGACTTTCTCAATTTCATTTCAGTATGCGTTTAGTATTTGCCTGCTGAAATCCCATCTGTAAATATTTAGTAATCTCATCACGTCGCTGTAGTTTGGTACAGTAAGATAAGGCAAACACTTATTTTCAAACCGTGTTAGAGAGAGAGGAAACAACAACATTAAAAGTACGTGGAGGAGGTACATTCGGCCTATGTTGTGTGAAAATCCACCACGGTAAATACGTCAAAAGCATATAATATTTCAAAAAATGTGTTGTGTGATTTGTGTGTAGGTAGTAGAGGCAACGTTGATCATAGTTTATTTTTTACGCTATCTATACTGTCTGACTGTCTTCTACCGCTGGCACTGCTTCCTTTGATAACCAAGTCTATATCAATGAAAGTTTGCTCTCGGATTAAGTTCCTAACATTTTAAAGCAAAAAAATATATTGAAAATACTTAAGTCATTTATTTAAATTCAGGCATTCACACTTTTTTATTTAATATAAAATTATTTTATTTCTCTATACCTTAATATGGTCACGCTATTCATTATTATTTTTCCTTTGAGCTAGTTAACTTAAGGTTTGCGAAATATTTTATTAAGTTGATATGAGAAGTATGGATTTAATTTACATTTTCGGTATTTTCACAACTAATCTTAGTCCTCCTTACAGTTCTGTGATAATAAATTACAAACTAACTACTATCATAATACTTATAACATTTGTACTGGAAACTGTCATTACAGTAGATAGGTTTTTAAGTTTCTATCATGCTTTAATTAATATCGATAAGTAACTTATTCTTAATTTTAGTCATGAAGATATCAGCTACTATTAAGTTTAGTCTAAACCATTATAGAATGAAAAAAGACCAACACATTAAATTGGAGCCAAAATTAAATAAAGGGAAGTACCAAATAGAAAAGAAATTGAATTCTAATTATAGTGTATTCCGAAATATAGGCCAGTAACTATAAACATTGAACCCAAGACTCGAATAAGGATTTGATGAATCGCGTTTCATATTGCATGAATTAAATTGAATTGAATTTTTTTATTCAGTGTTAATATCCATATACAGTATTTACACGGGTCAGCAGTGAATAAGTATAAAACTTAAAATATAAAGAAGTACAAGTGATAGGTATATAGCATACAACATAAAGATATAAATATAAAAATGACAACAAATTATGTACATACTTAAGTAACACAAACAATGTAAAATAACATCTCAGTTAATAAAACAAATTCTACATGTCAGAGAAATCATTTTGTAAATATTCATCACAGCTATAAAAAGATTTACTTATCAGATATTCCTTTAACTTAGATTTGAATAAGTTAGTGTCTATACACCTTATGGCTTCTGGCAGCACATTAAAAAGTTTTATTCCCATAAAATTAGGACTATTTTGGCATTTTTTTAAACTTACAAATTCTGGATACAGCTTTTCTTTATTTCTAGTTAGATAATTGTGAACATCCTGATGGGATTTGTATTTATCCTGGTGCGTTTTTACAAAATTTAAACAATTAAATATATATATACATGGAAATGTCATGATTTTGTGAAGTACAAAAGCGCTCCTACAGTCATCTCGAAATCCTAACCGGGATATAATTCTAATGGACCTACGCTGAAGGCGAAAAATACGGTCACTTGATGTTGCATGACCCCATGCGACTATTGCATATGATATAAGAGAATGTACCAGTGCAAAATATGCTGACTTTAGCACGTTCGTGGACACTACATTAGATAATGTATTTAATAAATAAATATTACTACATAATTTGGAGGCCAGATTACTTGTATGTACTTCCCATTTTAAGGTTGGGTCTAGATGTACTCCCAAAAATTTTACGGACTTGCTAGAGTCAGAGTCATCCAAGTGCCTTAAAGAAAAAACCATATTTTCCGTTTTTGCAGAGTTTAGACACAATTTATTTGCATCGAACCACTCTTTGGACAATCCTTGTAACTCATGAGATCTTGCCAGAACCCAAATAGATCGTCTCCAGAATTGGTAAAAGTGGTGTCGTCAGCGAATAGAACAAAATTTGCACTCGTACATAGAGGAAAGTCATTAATAAAAATTAAGAATAATACTGGCCCCAGAATGGAACCTTGGGGTACACCGACAGTCATTTCTAATTCATATGAGACATCACCAATACCACAGACAGTTTGAGTCTTGTTGGATAAATATGATTTAATTAAATCAATACTCGTACGGTCAAAACCGTAATATTTGAGTTTTTCTAGCAAGATGCCGTGCTGTACACAGTCGAACGCTTTTGTTAAATCTCAAAAAGCCGCTGACAAAAATTCATTTTCATTATAGCTATTTAGAATAGATTCTATTAATTCCAGAATGGCGTCAGAAGTCGATTTACAGCTTCTGAAACCAAATTGGGCCTCATTAAATAAATTATGATTTTTTATAGCTTTTTTAAAAATTTTCGAGATTATTGGTAGGATGGAAATTGGTCTATAACTTGCAGGGTCATTGCGGTTACCTTTTTTATATAAAGGTATTATTAATGCTTTCTTCAAAGCATCTGGAAAAACTTCAGAGATAGTAAAATAAGCTTAATTCCAAGTTTGTAAAAACTGGAAGTTAGGCCTTGCGCCGCCTAATTAGAAAAATGGTTTCATAAAATATCACAGCTCCCATTGGTGCTAAATGATTTTAAAAAAACCATTTTAAATGTCTAGAAATTTCCTTAGCTTTTGCTTGCTTTGCAGCATTACCATAGGACTAATATTTATTTAGTTACAGCACGTGAAACGTAAAAATCACAAAATTCCGTTTCGTTATCCCTAAGTCTTACATTAAATAGTCTATGCAAAACTTGTAGAGCACTAGAAAATCTACGATCTTCATCATAAATTTTTGTGATAAATACATTGGCTTGCACCGCAATGTTCAAAGGGCGGTCCAAGTACGCGAGACACGGAGCGAAGGTATTCGGTACATTACCTCTTTCCACATCACCTCAGAGGTAGATTAACGGCAAGTTTTTTTAACGTGGTTTTCCCAGGAGGTATAATCCAACAATCAATATTCATTTGAAGCTTCTATTCTCCTCATTCTCAAATTCAGACTAATTGAGAAGGCAACAATGACATGATAAAAATCGCCTGCGTGGAATAGAGATAGATGGATATTATTAACGCACCAATGAAAGTTTGTCGACCTCCCGTCTCACCGCGACCGCATTCTACTATACCGTTTGCCGCGACAATACCGATGCCCTGCATTGATACACGACAAGGCGATAAAAATAAAATTTTATTTTCTGTTTTTGATTTTTGTTTTCCTTCTCGCATTCGTTTATTTCAGGACATATAAAACTATTTTTGCCGATCTGTATGTAGTGAAGTGTCTTGTTCGTGGTTGGCTATTGTGTGGGATGTTCGATGCAATGTTAGGTTGTGGTGAGAAGTGAGTTTATAAAGCGATGATATTTAAAGGTTGATAATTAGTGGGGTTAGTCTGTGTTAATTGTGATTTTAATGAGTAACTCTTTTGGTGATGGTAAGATATTGTAAGTATATGGGCTCTTTTAAGCAGGTTTCGAGGTGTTGAAATGTTTTCTTTTGTTTAGTCTGAAGATTGGTGTTGTGTAATTTAGTTTTTTATTTATTTTTTGTTACTGATTATGTTTTATTTGGTTTTATTTTTGTTTGTTTAACGTATTTTTTTGTCTTTTTTTATATTTCTTCTTATTTTTTGTGATTTTTTCAACAAGATTTACGTACAATGATTGTGATTATATCAGAGGATGAAGATGTAATTGAGGGAGGGTTATTTGGGAGCATAAAGGAATTTAGTAGAACTTTCCCACTGGAATTTATGTTTTGTAGTCTCGATGCAACTGATAGGAATATTTTCCAACGAAAGGTGTGAGAATATATTCACATGATGAAAGGCTGGGGAATTCATATTTCCAATTGAATAATTGTAACATGCAGATTATGCACACTCTGCGAATAGAGTGAAACACAGTGTGCATAGAAAGAGATATTTTGTAAGCTGTGGTAAAAAGGTAACCTATATTATATTAATTGTAGTTTGTTTATTGTTTTTGTAATATTTATTATATTGATTAATCTTCAGGTGCTTGCAATGGATGAAATAATTCTCCTAAATCAACTGGAAGTGGTCGAAGCTGCCGAAGAATTGGCTAATAATCCAAAACGACATTTGATACGTAAAGTTATTTGTAAATTTCGTATCGTACGCAATTCCAAGAACCCAATAAGCATTTTTTTACCTCTGTAGTATGGCAGCTTTCCTCTTTTCAGTCTAATCCGTCATGATAACTATAATAAGGGAATATTTTAATTTTTGTACTACTAAAACTACCCAACAAAAACTGTTTTAGATTATTCGGTGGTTAGGTATCAGTCCTTTTCATTGTTCTCAACATTACAATTTGAAAAAATCACTAAAATCTTTAATGCTATTGGTTCATTTATGAAATGAATCGAGTTAATATCAGACATGTATAATCACGGCTCCCATGGGAAAGTACATTCCAAGTTCACTCGAGAATACCAAATAATGATACCATGGGAATATAGCCATTGGAATATTTTCTCATGGAAACGTCTTGTACCGTTTGGGAAGGGGCGTATTGAGATAAGCTTAAACATATTCGAAGGATTTTGTTCTGGAGTGAATTCGAGCTTGTAGATATAAGGCTAGCAGGGAAAACCAGATCGGTGCAATGCCTGTTATTATTTAAAGGCCTGATATAGGTTTTGTATGTTAGGGTGGCTATATGTGAGGCAGAATATCTGAGGAGAGGGTATAGTGGGGAGGTGCATCTCCAGCATTTACCCGTCACGTTGGGTATGTGTTTTTGAAGGAAGAGTCTTCTATCAAGGGTGTCACCAAGGTAGGAGATATCGTCGTTATAAGGAAGGGTTTGACTCGTATTTTTTTAAGTGGTAGAGACTTTAAGCAGTTTTTTTGTAAAATAAACAGCTTGGGTTTTAACCGTGGTAGTTTTTAGGCAGCAGTCATTAAAATACTCGATGATAAGTTCTATCTGAGCCTTAAGTAGGGTAGTCATTATGTCGGGATTTTTAGAGTTGGTGGATGGCAGTATCGTCGGCGTATAGGCAAAGGGTAATGCAGTCGTTTGAGGGAGAAGGTTGTTAACGTAAAGGTTAAAAAGACCTTTAGGAAATTCCAGATAGAACGTGGGTAAGGGGAGAGCAGTCCTTGTTGACTGTTACTTGGAATTTGCGGTTTGAGATATAAGTTCGAATTATTTTAATGATAGTAGTAGAGTGGCTGGTTCGAAAATCAAACTGGTACTTGTGTAGGTGTCTAGGTGTTCCTGGACTTGGTTAAGAATAAGGATATCGATGATTTTAGCTATGGAGGAAATTAAACTGATAGGACGATATGAGGAGGGGATATTAGCGGTCTTTCTTGGTTTAGGGATATTACTTAATCTGACTATTCGCCATGCCTGCAGATAATACGTGCAGCGCATGCATGCATTGTATAGGTGTGTAAGGAGATACAGGGATGGGAAGGCGTTTAAGGGCAAAAGTAGGGATATTATCGGGTTCAGGGGTTTCTTTACTAGGCATGAAATTGATGGCCCTCCTGATTTCAAACAGCGAGTACAAGATTGGTTTGTCTCCAGCGTGGAGATTGGTTTGGTTGAGGGAGTTAATGTATGGTTGAACGATATCAAGGATGGATTGTAGTATGGTGTTAGGTTAGAATACGGTGGAGACATAGGATGCAAAGGAGGCAGCTTTATCTACGTCAGCGGTTGCTACTCCAACTGAGGTGACAATTGGGGGAAATTTAATAGGTTTGCGGTTGAAAATACAAAGTACGGCAAACTGGGCATCATCAGGGTGAGAAGGACAGTATGATTTTTGCGAAATTTTACCGCGGTAGCGATTTCATTTTTTAAGGAATTGATCCAAGTTTTTAGTCTGGGGTCCCTTGTGACGTGGCAGCGTTTTCTAAGATGGTCTATTTGGTGTGAATAAGTTCCACTAGTTGTCTAGGTAGTTGGAATCCTCTGGCTTTGGGATAGTGCATGGAATATATATCTGGTCAAATAGTCGACTACTTGGTCGATCTCATCTGAAGTATTGCAGTTAGGGTTGTTAGGAATACTCTGGAGAAGGTAGGTGGAAAATGACAGCCAGTTGAACGCCCTCTCCTTTTCTTTATATAGCAGACCTCGATTTGCAAGTTTCAACGAATTCCAACAAACTCGCAAGCGGCGTCTTGACCCTCGGAGCCATGTTAAACAATTTTTAAGTTACTTTTCAGTTTTAGCGTAATTATATATAGAGATTTTTTTATTATTTATTAAGAAAACACAATACGTAAAATGAAAAAAAAATATATTTTTAAATAAATCAGCGATTTTATCTATCTTTTAATCATGATTTTTATCAATCCTGCTGATAAATCAAATCATATCAATATTATCAATATTGTGGGCAACAAAATGACCATAGAGTAAATAATAGTATTATAATATAATATGCACTAACATTGTATATGCCTAACAAGTTTTTTTGTATAAATTATGTTATCCTTAACAAAATGCGCCCATTTTCAACAACATTGAACCGCACTTCATTTCTACATTTAATTTGAACAGTGTTAAAAAATCATAAAATAAACATTTACAAACAATTAAAATATATTAAAATACTCACTTGCTTTTGAAAGAAGAAAATAGTTTCTGAAATCAGTAGGTACGTAGTTTTAAAGTAATTTAAAACACCGTCACTGAACATTAACTTTGAAATACAGTTATTTGTGAAATACCCATTACGATCTTGGTGGAGTGAAGCGAATCCCAACACCGCGCATGTGGTGCATTAGACACTTCAAACCCGTTTGTTTTCAATGTTTCAGTCGATGCTCCACCGTCGCGACGCTTCGTATGTATTGACCCCAACGCTCTTGACGCCGTGCGTCGATTTGTCAGAGTTGCAGATACAAAGCCAAAGTCATTGTACCGTCAAAATATCTCCATCTCTGTCTAGTTGCGAATACGCTTGTGGAAAAAAGTTAAGCTGCATCGTGTAGTTTTTAAGAGTTTTCAAGTTCATTGTTGGGCTATTGTCAGATATTTTGTCTCTGATAATTAAGAACATTTATAAAAGAGAAGTGGATGAAAATTTCTATAAAGCGCTGGAAAAAATATTGTTGAGGTAAATTAAGTTGAAACAAAACTCAAACAAATCATTTTTTTTTCACAATTAATCACGACTAAATACAAAACATGCCTACTTACATGTTGTAACAAATTGTTTAACATTTTAACGACATTAAAATACAATATTTTCGTAGATACATAAAAGTTAAATAATGTTTCAAATTGTGATAAATTTTTCATAGATTTTTTAAGTATTATTTATCAATAGTTTAAAAAAATCTATTTTAACCCTAAAATATTATTATTCCATATGAAATATGCTAATATCTATATTATTAAAATGTAGTTGTCAAAAATATTACATAATATCCGAATTTCAACGATACGTCACTAAACTAAACTGAAAAAGTGTAACTGTATTTTTTGCCATGCTATCAACAAAGTTGAGGCACAAAACATGATTACAGTAACATACTACCTACTACCATGTTTTATAACAATAAAAGAGAAAAAAAATATTAGAGAAAGTTGCAAAAATAAGTATACAAAAATTTCTTTTTTAATATACTTATACTTGTGATAAATTAGTAAATGTTTCTTTATTATTTTCACTTTAAATCTGTTTCGGCTTATTTATTAAATAACTTCATACAGTAAAACATTTGCTAACAATTTGATGTTATGACTGTGTATATAAACAAAAACTACACCCACATTTCTAATAAGAATAACCTACAGCATTTTATAACTAGATAACTCGAAACAGAACTGGGTAAATAAATAAGGTAATCAAATAATTGTTTTCTGCATTTAAATCATTTTAAATTTTAACATAATAAGTTACTTACTACTAAATAAAGTGGACACAATCAGATTAACATTTAAGAATAAAAATTGAGGGAAATCGGGAGATAATTCCAAAGGAAAAATTTAAAATTATAAAGAGATGCATTATTATTTATTTACAGTTAAATTCCAAATAATTTTTTTAGTCTTAATGAGAAAAAATATATAGCCCATGTAGATGTTATTGGAAAAAATGTAAGTGAATTTATTTGCGTTAGTTGACAATTGAAAAAATAAAGGTACCTAAATTGAAATTTAAAACAATGACTACCTTGTAGACAAATGGGAGATGGTTTCAATTTGCAAGTTGCAATTTATTTTTTAGAATGTATCAGAAAATGCAAAAATTAAATTATGTCGAGCTTGGGCAAATAAAATTTTGCATTTTTTTGAAAGCTCCGCTTTTTTCTACTCAAAGCAGTAGTCAATAGAAACAAACCTTAATAAAGAAATGGGAGACTGCCAAATAGCAGACTCGCAAATTTTGCTATCTAGATCCAAGGAACTATTAAAACAGTCTCACGGCATAAAAGTGTGTGCATAGAAGAGGATCGATGGAGAGAGCTGAATTAGGGAGTTATTTCCCTATGCCTCGTTCAAGTACGTGGTGGATGGGGACTCAATATTATTTAATCACCTGCATCGCGTTACACTCTTCTGCATGCGTATATGCCAATTTCTCAAAGCAAGGCGAGTTAATTGCCGATTTTAATGACCTACAACCTAATTAAAGATACGCTGAAAATATACCCAATATTTCTTCCTAGTTGTATTAACCCTTTGTCTTATGTTTATCGAGGCATTTTTAATTTGAAAAATAGAAAAATATACATACATTTTCTAAATATGACATTTGACAACATTCAAATTCAAAAATATTCATTCTAAAAATCATATATTGTCTTTCTTCTACATAACTTACTGATTTTATTTTGTCGCAGAGATAAATATCTTGCAAATGGAATGAAAACCATCTGAGGAAAGCAGCTCATGCATAAAATGGAAAAAACAAAATGGTACGAACGCCTATTCGGCACAAAATTAATTAAATGTGAGTCGGTCAACAGTGCCAACGACTTTGATTTAATTCCAACAAATGAAATCTTACAAACAGCAAATATAACTGGAATCTACTTCTCCTTTGCAAACATAAACTTACAGAGTGATGAGTTTATAAAAAAACTACGTGATTTGTATGAGAGACTGGAAAGCGAAAGTTGTAGTGATGAGAAAAAACTGGAGGTTATCCAAGTCGTGATGTGGGCTCACAATGATAATTATGGTGATTTCGAAAGTAGTCACAGGGACAGTTTACTAGGTTTACCTTGGTTTGCGATGCCCTTTAGTGAGATAGATTTAAAGGTAAGTATTCATTTGTCAACATCTTTGTGCCATCAACATATTTATTTATTCTAGAACATTTTATTTCATAGTGACAAAGGGCATAATGATATTACATTTTTACTCATAAGACCTGGTTAACAATAATTGTCCATGAATAGGTATTTAGTTGACCTTTTTTGGCGCTTAATTTACAATCAAATATAATTTGGACTATACGACTTCCGAGAATTTGAATGGCCTACTTGAATTGATTGTAATAAGGATTTGTCCAAACTTCGCCTCCTTTCATAAACGGGTAAATATATACGGTATCCCAAATCTAAACGGACAGAGTGAACTGGGAGATAGAGCTGAGTTCAAAAGACCTCCACACTTATCCCTAAAAGTGAATGGTTTTCGAGATATGGGGTATTTTATGATTCTTGACCAATAATACCTCCATATGTTGGAAACGGTCCCACATATCGGTATAAAATTTGATACAAATAAATTGCTGCACAATTAAGGTGGATATTGTCAAAATATGGACCATATTTGGGCTGCTATATTTTTGAAACGCGTTCGTTATCTTGATGTGGTTTTTGTGAACGTTAGCAAGACTGTCGACCATAGTAAACAGATTACTAAATTATGATCGTTTCTTTTATCTACAAGGTTGGTAAAAGTCATCGTTCTCCCAAATTCCTAAAAAAATATTTTTTTAACATGTTAATAATAGTTCAAATGTGCTTTTAGAGGGCGGAATATTAAACATAATATTTTTAGTCGCAAACTCCTCTATAAATCCTTATTTTTCTATAAGGAAAATAACCAGACTGCAACCAAAGTTACAAGTCTGGCGCGTTAAGTGTAATAATTGCATATTACCATCAAAACGCTAATGCTTCGATTGCAACAAACACCAGCCGAAAGACTGATCCTACTTAAAGGAGCTCTCTTGCCAGTCGTCACACACCACTTGCAGACTGCAGTTTCGAGCTGTTGGCTCTCGTCAGTGCAAGGTAGACATGCGACGACCGGCACGAGAAACCCTTGACTACTTAGTACATCCCGCTATTTCTACAATAGCGACATGTAAAATAGCCAGCAGGCGCCATCCAACGGTCCAGTGTCTGTTGCAATCGAAAAATAAATAGCCTGACTTGGCTTAGCATAGTTCAAATGTGCTTTTAGAGGGCGGAATATTAAACATAATATTTTTAGTCGCAAACTCCTCTATAAATCCTTATTTTTCTATAAGGAAGGTTATTTTCCTTATAGAAAAATAAGGACAGTCATTGGACAGTTTTTGAAAATCCCATTTGACACTTATTGACATCAGTTTTCCAAGAGACGTCTTCTACCAAAAGATCAGTGTCAGTGGATGTATTCATATGTAATAATTCATTTAAATAAATGCTAAATCGGATAGGTCCCAGTACGGTCCCTTGTGGTATTCTACAAGTGATTATATCAAATTTACTTCGTGATTTGTTAATGTTTATACGTTGCTTTTTCTCAGTAAGGTAACTTGTAAATACACAGGTATGTTAGATTTGGCTAAATCAGGGAAAAACAATTAATCTCTTATTATTTTCAATGGAGTTTTATACAGTATGTGTTACCTCATGAATAGCATCTTCTGTACTTTTACCTTCAACAAAACCATACTGTTTAATAAAATTTTGTTATAGATTAGATGTTCAATCAACCTAGATTTTATACTATATTCTAGAAGTTTTGCTATATTGTTTATTACCGATGTGAGTCTATAATAATTGCTTACTTCAGACTCGTCTCCTTTTTATTACTTGCTTTTCTTCAACTCACAATGTATGCACAATGCTTCTGTTCAAATCTTGCATCCTTTATTTACCACACTTCCTGACATAATTAATTGATGAAATGTTGCACTGTTACTAAAATCGTATGACCGTTCCACCGTTACTTTTGCAAATATCCGCACGTGGGGGGCGCGGGTGTGAAAATTGTCTTCAAATTTTGCATCCCTTATTTAACACACTTCTTGACATAATCGACCAAATTTTGCACAGTTACTAAAATTGAATGACACCGTTACTTTTGCAAATATCCGCATGTAGGGGACGCAGGGGTGAAAATTGCCTTCAAATCTTGCATCCCTTATTTAAAACACACTTCCTGACATATATATGAGTAGAAACCATGTAGGTACTGCCATTGTTTTTAAATATTCATTACTTATTTCATCTTATTTCTGGATATTAATATCACCTATTAGGAATTGTACACTTTGATTATTTTTATTTTCTTCTAATATCTATATATCGCAACTCTTTATAAAATTTTGTAAATTTGTCGAGGGTGGGCGATAAACTACTATTAAATTAATTGAAATATCATTTTTTCTTAAACTGTGAATTTGTAAAAGCAATTTCAAAGGAATAAGATTTATCAATCTTTGTTAAACTTCGAATATCATTCAAATTCACTTACCAATATTATATTAGAAGCAATAATAGTCACAAATAAAAAAGATATTAGCTCGAAAGTACTTTTTGATACGTACATAAAAAATTCTCAAAATAATATAATTTTTTACATAAAAGCATACAGCTCAATAATGATGTTTTCCATTTTATATTCAATAAAACTTTTTTCGAAAGGGTTCGTGATGGCCGGTGTGAATCGACAGGAAAACGACACAAAAATCCAAAAAGCAATTCCAGGTTGGGTATAGTTTGTCTCCTGGTGTCGGTAACTGGTCCCTGCAAAGAGGTGGCAGAAGACCTCCAGGACCAAGGATTCGCACCTACCGCGGTCCAGCGAATGATGTCAAGACGGACAAAACAGGAGGTGCCCCTCATGCTTGTCCTAGTCCCACAGGACCAGGACAAGATACTCCAAGTAACGAGGTGCTGTTCTCTAGTTGTAAGGACTGAGAGACAGCGAGCCAAGGTAGCGGCATCCCAATGCCACCGCTGCCAGCGTTTCGGCCACGGCCAATCCAGGTGCACCGCGCAGCCGAAATGCGTGAAGTGCGGCGAGGCACACCGGACGACGGAGTGCAAAAAGAAGGCAGACGAACCGGCCAAGTGCGCGAACTGCCAGGGGGCCCACCCGGCCAGCTATAGGGGATGTCCAAAGTACCCCAAACAATCAGCCAGCGCCACCCAAAGGCCGGTACAGAGGCCAACGATGACCTCAACACAGAAGGGCGGCGTAGCGCCAGGCACAAGCTACGCCAGAGTAGCCCAGGGCAAGGCAGGACAGAACACCGTCCCTGCCGCAAAACAACAAGCATCGCCAGAGGCCAAAAACCTCACAGCGGTGCTCGCACAGATGCAACAAATGTGCTCAGCGATGAGCGCATTTTTTGCACAAATGCCAAATTTAACTAATCTGTAATGCCTTTACAGGTTAAACCGGAAGTCCTGCAGATGGCGGCCTGGAATGTCAATGGCCTGCGAGAAAGGAGACTTGAAGTCGAAGAGCTCCTGACCAGGTACGACATAGACGTCATGGCACTGCAGGAAACCAAGATGACCCCGGCCAAGGAGATCAACTTCCCAGGATACCACACCTACAGGATGGACTGGGTAAACAACCCTCAGCGACCCGCGAGAGGAGTGGCCCTATTGGTGAAGAAAACCATAGCCCACCATCCGACAGTACTGCCTGAGCTAGAAAACATGAACGCCACCGCCGTAGTAGTGTCCACAGCACGAAATGGCGACATACAAGTGGTCTCATGCTACCAGCCACCCCGCAGCACGCTTACCGAGGGGGATCTGGACGCAATCTTGCCCGCCAGGACACAGGCCGTCGCAATTGGCGATTTCAACGCCAAATCCCAGGAATGGAACAGCGGCATAACCAACACTCGAGGACGAGAGCTGCTGAGGTTCCTGGGACAGCACGCCGGCGAACTGATGGTGGTAGGACCGGACCAGCCCACCTTCGACAACGGCAGACACAGGCCAGACGTACTGGACATCGCGATCCTAAAGGAGATGACCTTCGAGGCAGAGATCACCACCAGAACGGAGGGATCTACCGAGCACAACCCGATCTTCCTAACCCTAGGAGGACAGGCGAGTGAGGACAACGCCACCTTCACGAAGAGACGAACGGACTGGGAATCGTACCGGCAGCACCTGCAGCAGTACATCGCACAAATTCCCAGGCTAGAAACCGTGGAGAACGTTGAGAGGGCCATCATTACCCTAGAGGAGCAGATCCTGGAAGCGATAAGGGCCAGCACGACGGAAATAGAAGTAAGAAGGCACCCAGCACCGATGGCAAACCTCCCAGAGGTCACCAGACAGCTGATAAGGGACAGAAGGAGCGCCAAGAGACGGGCTCAGAGGACCAGGCTCCCCGCCGACAGAAGGGAGCACAATGTCCTCAGCCGAAGAGTGAAAGCCGCCCTCCAGGAACACCGTCAGGAGGGGTGGCAACGCCACCTTGAGTCACTGGATCCACAGGACAGAAGCATGTGGAACACACAACGTGCCCTGCGAAACCGAAGGAAGCCTATGCGCCCGATTCACGGAGAGCGAGGGATCGTCTACACTAACCAGGAAAAAGCCGAGGCGTTCGCCGACAGCTTAGAACTGCAGTGCAGAGAGAACGAGCTCGATGACGAGGACGAGGACTGGGTGGACGACGTCGAACGCAGAGTACGAAGGATCCGCCGCCTGCCAGATGACGACCACATCCGTCCGACTACCCCCGAGGAAGTCAAGGAAATCCTGAGGAGCCTAAAGCCGAGAAAAGCTCCGGGATGTGACAAGATAGGAAACATCGCTCTCAAAAAGCTGCCCAGGAAAGGAGTAGCGGCGCTAGTCAACATCGTAAACGCGATGTTAAGGTTACGGCACTTTCCAGCCAGGTGGAAAAAGGCCGACGTCATTATGATCCCTAAACCAGGGAAAGACCTAATTTTCCCGTCTTCTTACAGGCCCATCAGCCTCCTCCCAGCCATGAGCAAGGTTGCAGAACGGGTCATCTTGAAGAGGCTAACAGAGAAGACAGAAGAGCTGAACATCATCCCGGATGAACAGCTCGCATACCGAACAGGACATTCCACGGAACTCCAAGTGCTTCGCCTCACTGAGGAGATCACCAAGGGGTTCAACCAGCGTCAAGTCACCGCGGCGCTGTTCCTAGACGTCGCCAAAGCATTCGACACAGTCTGGCACGACGGTCTCTTAGCTAAAATGATGAGTATGGGTTACCCCATCGAACTCGTCAAACTAGTGAGATCCTACCTACACTGCAGACAGCTAAGGGTGAAAATCTCGGACCAACTCTCCACCTACAGGACCGTGGAGGCGGGAGTTCCACAGGGATCGGTGCTGTCACCGCACCTGTTCGCCATCTATACCTCGGACCTCCCCCGGACCGACCATACAGCCCTAGCCCTGTATGCAGACGATACCGCCCTGATTGCCAGATCCTGGAAGGCCAGAGACGCAACCAGAAAACTCCAGGAAGCGGCCACACTCCTGGAAGAATGGTGCACGATGTGGAAAGTCGCAGTCAACGCCGACAAGAGCCAAGCCATCCTCTTCAGACGAGTGCGGAAAGAAATTCCCACAGGACACGTCTCCATGAACGGCGAGGACATCCAATGGCACGACACCGTCAAATACCTTGGCGTGGTCATGGACAGAAGCCTAACATGGAGACAAAACACGGACGCCATCACAGCTAAGGCCCGACGTACGAGAGCCCTCATCTACCCAATGACGGGAAATGGGAGCCGACTTAACTTGAGGAACAAGCTCACGCTTATCAAGACCCTCATCAGGCCGCAGCTGACGTACGCCTCGGTAGCGTGGGGCTACCAGGCGAAGTCCTACATGAAGAGAATCCAGGCAGTGGAGAACATCGCCCTCAGGACGGTAGTTGACGCCCCATGGCACGTGAGAACCGCAGACATCGTCAGAGACCTGGAGTACACCACGGTCACTGAAGTCATCCGTGAACGAGCGAAGAAGCTGTACGCCCAAGCCGAGGAGCATGGGAACCCGCTGATCAGACAGGCCACTGACTACGACCCCGCCGACGCCCCGAGGCACAAGCGACCGAGGGTTCAGCTACTGGACAACGGGTAAGTATAACCTTTATTTCCCGCTAACAGATCTGTTTCAGATACGCCAGGACGGACCACCACTACCAGAGACATGACGTTTTCAACCCTAACCCAACCTCCTTGCGGGCGTCGGACAACATACCGTCCAACGCCCGTTGTCCTACCTGCTCCGTGGAGACCGAAAGTGCTAAAAGAAGCACTTAGGTCTCCACACTCCCGAGCTACACAGCTCATCCTTACCTTTCCGACGATCCGGGGTAGGATATCAATTGATGTCCTACGTACCGGCAGTCAGTCCCAGCCAAAACTTCCTAAACCCAACTCGACCGATGACTACCCCCGGGGGTGACAAGCTGGCGAAGAAAGAAAACATCAAGACAAGAAGAGCGCCAGAAGAGACCTCAGCCAGCGAGGTTCAACAGCCAGGACCAGGGGAGGTCCGCAGAAAATACCACGACACATCTCACATTTGTGAGCAGGGTCTGGTAGAAGTACGCGGGCCCACCTATCACGAAGGCCGGTCCAGGTCTACAGAGATAATCTAGGTGCAAAGAGTAATAGTCCTACTCGGCCCTAGTTATCGAGACCGACATCCAGCCAATGGATATTGGCGCGCGGTAACTGGTCTTATTCGATATAAAGCTACGTCTTCTAGCGTTTCTAAGATTCCTATAATGTGATGTGAATTTAAGTAGGTGTGGTGTATAAAGACAATATGTATGTATTCTAATTTCTAACAAGCTTCCAGCGTTTGAAAATTGAGATATAAATATTAGATGTGCCCTCAAGGCAAAAGGAAATATGCAAAACCAAACAAATTCCCCGGAGTTGAGAAATGGTTAAAAGCTTTAGTCGTTTGAGATTTGTCACCTCATTAACATGATGCGCAAAACATAGTACAATATACAAAACTGGCCAAATTAAGCCTGGTGTAAAAAGTAAGGACAGATATTTCTTTTTAGCGGATAAACAGTTCATATTGCACAGATTCAAAGACAAACTCTCAAAATAAAGTTAATAATCATAGTACGGAATCCGCAAAATAAATTATGCTGTGAGGGTCTATTTTTTTCATTCACTTTTTCATTATATCAAAGTAAGCGTACAGTTGTTAAGGCCAGGAGCGGAGTATATCTGGTTGCCTAATAATCCTCAAAAAATAATACAATTCGTACTTGGTAAATACCTAACTCTTCTCCAAAGATAAAACGGAAAAATAACATGTGACCATCTTGATAATAAAAACCTCAGGTACATAGTGAAACACAGCATTTTTCTAAAAATTGTAATTTTACACAAAATTATTGAAAGCAACTGACACGGCGTAAATTTTAATATCAATGATATTTAATATACAAAGAATTATTGTTAATAAAATAGATTTCAAGATACCTCTATACACACTAAAGCTATTATTTGTATATAAAATGATAAAAAAGGATACAAGAATAGTTATTTGTCAAGTAGATTTTAGTACTAAATCGATGAGTCATCTGGAAAAAAATTATAAATACTTTGGAGAAGTATTCGACGCTTCTCTAAGAGATGGCGTCGTTAAATGGAGGGATTTGGCACTGAGTAAAAATCGAGATAGGGAGGCAATGACGGCTTTTCCGTAGATAGATATAACGTTATGTTGTAATTAACTAATGACACATTCCCAATCAATATAAAACGATGAAATAATAAATCCGCAAATTACCATTTCCTATAGCTATATTATTCATAAATATGTCTGCTTCTAATGCTCGGATGTCTAAATTATATGAAACGGAAAGACTAGAGGTTCTGAAGTCAAGTGGATTGTTGGGTATTTTGTAAATAAATAAAATAGTGAAAATTTAACCATTTAAAATAAATAAAATAAATTAACGTATCTCCGAAACCGATTAAGACATATTGCTTAACCTTGGTGCATATACAGTGTAACTCATTCGTTTTGTAGTTATCCTGTAAAACCTTTAATTAGTGTGCGATTTACACCTTTATTTTTTTAAATTGTAGATCTTGCTGAACTGCATTTTTGTGAAAAGAGCGCCAGATTCCAATAAAATACAAGGATTACTACGACACTTTTTAGGAGTAAAATTTTAATAATTCATATTATCGATTTTTTAAGAAATAATCTATGCACGTCACTGGGTTCACGACCTCTCAAAATGGGCTTGTACTAAATTTTGTCGAAAATTTTTAAGAAATAACATTTTTGTAGGCATAATTAAAAATATACAATACATCATTTTTATAAAATTCTAAAAGTTAAGTTATCCATGAGAAAAAAATTGAAACAATTAATTGTCAAAAGTGACAAATTAAGGCGTAGGAAAGTTATTAGAGTGTCTAGTGTTAATAATCATGGAAAGCCTAACTGAAAGAGAGAAAATAGGAATTTTACGTCTTGTTGACAATAATGTGCGTACGAGAAGAGAAATAACTGTGATTGAATTCAATAATAGACTCCCAAATGTACAACTCATTAATGTTTTCAATGAGACAGATTGTGCTTCAAAAAACTTGCTTAGAATCAGGCATAATGGACGTCGTAACATCTTTAGAAATAATGACCAAATTTCAGAATATTCTAACAACACCCCCAGGTTAGTATTAGGACGGCTACTTTGAACCTTAATATCCCCAAAGAAAGTATTAGAAGATGTTTGACAAAAACAAAATAAAGGCTTATAAGCAAAAAAATTTCGATACATTGGAAGTCAGAGATGAGGAAAGACGATTAGAGTTTTTCTCTTGGCTACAGGGCAAATATCTAAATTGTTATAATTTTTTGAATGAAATTCTATTTAGCCATGAAACTACATTTACCACAAATGGGGTGGTTTCATGCCAAAATTGCCGTCACTGGCCAACTTAGAATCTGAAATTCGTCATAAATGCAATGAGACAGTGTTCGCAAAAAAATAACGTTTGGTGCAGAATACAAAATCGCAAAATAATAGTCCATTGAAGGAGTCCAATTTTTCCACTTCGGCAACCCCCTGAAATTGGCCAAAAACCACCCCTAAAGTCCCCTTTTCAGTGAATCCTTTTATTTTCCTCAGTTTTTCGACTAATTATTGTTCCCTCGAGTAGAACGGAAGGTCCCTCGAGGGACCCCTACCCCAGGCTTCCAATCTTTGCAGAGGGTGGAAAACTAATATTTGTTTTTGTGAGAAGAAAAATTGATATTTTATAGGAGGGGTTTCTTTGAGGAAGGTGGTAGATGGCCAGGATTGTGTAATCACCCCCGGGGGTTGTTTTTACCTTTCAAGGAGGTGGAATTGATTTTCCAGCTTTGAAGGGTGAAAACAGCCCCCGAGGCCGGTTACACAACCCTGGTCATCTACCACCTTCTTCAAAGAAACGTCTCCTGCAAAATATTATTTTTTTTCTCATAAAAACAAATATCAATTTTCCATTCCTTTGAAGGGAGAAAGCGGTGGTTACACAACCCTAGTCACCTAACATCTTCCTCAAAGAAACACCTCCTATAAAATATCAATTTTTTTGTCACAAAAACAAATATCAATTTTCCACCCCCTATAAGGGTTGGAAGCCTGGGGTAGGGGTAGCCGAGGTCAAATCCCCCTAGGGGCCTTCCGTTCTACTCGAGGGAACAACAATTAGTCGAAAACTGGGGAAAATGAACGGGGTCAAGGAAAAGAGGACTTTGGGGGTGTTTTGGGCCAATTTAAGGGAGTTGCCAAAATTGGTTGGACCCCGAGAATCGATTTCAACACCCTCGAAAATGGGGGGCGGGGGCGACATTGTCTAATTCGAGGCACAAATATTCGGTAATTTCGTCATAAATCCCGACCCTTTAAATGGACTATAATTGATCTTTTCTTCTTTATAGGTAATGCGAATGTGTTTCAAAATTTTCTTAGAAACGAGTTTTAGAACGCAATAGATGATTTATCATTACATAATCTTCTTAATTTAAAGTTTCAGTTAGATGGAACTTCTGTTAATAACGCTGTTAGGCCTCATGGGGTCCCTTGTACTTCCTCTCTGGAGGCCAACCGTCACCTAGGCCTCCAACCGACCTAATCTTGTGAAGTAGGTGGTGATGTTGCCTAGGGTTATATCTGCCAAAGTAGGCCAACGTTCTCCCAAAATGGATTCTCTAATTGATGAGACGGCAGAACAGTCACATAGTACATATTGGACCGTCTCATCTTCTTGTTCACAACCTCTGCAGAGAAGTGTTTCACTTAATCTCATATCTCATATTGTAGAGATGTTTCCATGACGGACAGTGTCCAGTCTGAATTCCCGTTATAAAACGAAGATTTATTCTGGACATTGTCAGGTAGTCCATTGCTGTGTTCTTTTTGGGATATTTTAGTAGTTTCCTAGAAAGCTGGCATATACTTCTTTCATCCTACAGCTTCTTAAACTCGTTATTTGTGTTATCACCGTGATCGGTAAGACTGGTTGGAACTGGTCCACAGATATTTAGGCCCGCTGCCTTCTTGACCAGTCTGTCGATTTCTTTGTTGTCAATGCACTGTTCATGTCCTTTCACCCAGCATACCTATATGTTATTCATGCTGGAGGCACCCACAAGTGCTTGGTGACATTCCCATACTGCATTAAGAAGATGGCTAAATGAACATTTTGAAAATCGTTGGATAAGGCGAAACAGTCCTTTGATTGAGTGGCCGCCGAGATTGCCAAATTTGACGCTACTCGATGTTTTCCTTTAGATTTAATGACGCAAAGAGTTTACATATCAAGGCCACAAACTGTACAAAAATTACGGGCTAGAATAATGCAAGCCTGCGCAGAAATTACTCCAAACAAATATGAAAAGTTACTATGAATGTGCGTAAAAGGATTTGACAAGACAAGTGTATTGAAATAAATGGTAGATCGATAGAGTGACCGATAATCCTGTAGTTTTTGTAACGGAATTCCTTATTTTTTTTTAAGAAGCTTTTATTAAACTTGCAAAGTTTGTTTGTTAGTTAGTTAGTTAGTTTAGGTCAAATCATGCAATAAAAATTTCGATTAGTTCTAATTAAGCTAGAGCCTTGAAATTTTGCACGTGTATATGTCTGGTAACAATGCACTTTAACATTTTCATATAAGAAAAAATAAGATGGCGGATTCAAGATGGCGGGCGACTTTATCGTTTATGATTCGATTCGACTCAAAATCGATATCTGGGGGTTTTCGAGATCGCCAATTATGAATTCTTGGTCAAAAATTAGAAATTCAAAATGGTGGCGCCAATATGAGTGACGACTTTTCTCATTTAGATACAAATCGATCAATATCGATATCTGGGGGTTTTCAGATTCGCCGATTACGAATTTCTAGTCAAAAATTTAGTTCAGGATGGCGGCTTCAAGATGGCAGACGACTTTATCGTTTCTGATCCGATTTGACTCAAAATCGATATCTTGGGGGTTTTCGAGATCGCCAATTAAGAATTGTTGGTCAAAATCAAGAAATTCAAATTGGCGGCGCCAATATAACTGACGACTCTTGTCATTTAGATCCAAATCGATGAAAATCGATATCTGGGGGTTTTCGGATTCGCCGATTACGAATTTCTAGTCAAAAATTTAGTTCAGGATAGCGGCTTCAAGATGGCTGACGACTTTATCGTTGATGATTCGATACAACTCAAATTCGACATCTGGGGGTTTTCTAGGTCGCGGATTATGAACTTTTAGTCAAAATTCAGAAATTCAAAATGGCGGCGCCAGAATGGCTTACGACTATTGCCATTTAGATCCAAATCGATATCTGGGGGTTTTCGGAGTCGCTGATTACGTATTTATGGTAAAAAATTTAGTTCAAGATGGCGGATGACTTTACCGTTTATGATACGATTCGTCTCAAAATCGATATCTGGGGATTACAGCATATCTAAAGGCTAAAAAGCAAAAAATAAAATTATATAAAGAAATATTTTTTAAAAACCTTTTATTTAAATGCTCTAAAAAGTAGAAAATAAACTTTGAAATAAATCAAGCCCATCATCTAGTTACATTATATAATTTTTTTATGTTATAAAAGCTTGTCGCGAGCAATCTCCTTTACACAGGAAAATCTCTCGACAGGCTTTTATATCATAAAAAAAAATTATATAGTGTAACAAAATGGGGGGCTTGATTTACTTTAAAGTTTATTTTCTACTTTTAAGAGCATTTAAATAAAAGCTTTTTTTTTAAATATTTTTTTCTACATAGTATTTTTTTGTTTCAGTTTTGTTATAAGTTTCTATTTCTCTTTTCATTTGTTATAACTAGGCATATGAAAAATAATAATACCATGTAGAGACTAGAACTAAAGTTTAATTTTATTTCAATTTTTTTCTCATGCGTAACTTAACTTTTAGCATAAATTTATGAA
Source organism: Leptura quadrifasciata (assembly GCA_963675555.1). Classification (NCBI taxonomy): domain Eukaryota; kingdom Metazoa; phylum Arthropoda; class Insecta; order Coleoptera; family Cerambycidae; genus Leptura; species Leptura quadrifasciata. The sequence goes on along the minus strand of OY776680.1, from coordinate 48,184,985 downwards.
AATGATGTAAAGTGCATTTTTAATAATATCCACTAAACGTTATTACTTTAAAATCTTCGACACAATTTAGTACGGGCCCATTTTAAAGGGTGGTGAATTCAGTGCCGTGCATATATTTTCTCTAAAAAAATCGCTAATATGAATTATTAAAATTTTACTCCTAAAAACTGACGTAGTACGTCTTGGATTTTGTAGGAATCTGACGTTTTCTGCTCAAAAAATGCACGCCAACAAGCTCTACAATTTAAAACAAAGGTTAAAATGGCACACTAAATAAGGATTTTACAGGGTGACTCCAAAACAAATGAGTCACACTACTACCACTACACTAGAACTATACCAACCACAGCTTTGAACTGTTTATTCCAACGGCTATATTGTATATTTAGAAATATTTCATTTAAGTTAAAATGGATATATTATCTTTTTAATTGTAGGTTTGCGATTGAAATTTACCATCATATTAATTTAAAAAAAAATCATTTTAAACTACGTTCCAACGTTTTATAACATTTCTTTATAAACAAAGAGGTTAATCAACTAAAAATAATCATTTACAACAAAAACTGTTCTGGTGAATAAAAATTACCTACGTTAAGAGACGATGATTAAAAAAAAAGTACGATAATTACAAGCGAAGTAAGTAATCTTTCTCACGTGAAAAAACTTTTGATCATATTTTCCGAAATTGCTACTTTATTTTGTTTATTTTTCTTATTTTATTGTACTATTCTTTAAAACGTCCAAACGTGAAAAGTGTTGCTATAAATACTTCAATTGATGAAAACTAAAAATGAAGCATTAGCGCGATTCTAAGTCACATAGTGTTTACTTCAAATTGGTAATAATTACTGTATTTTACGAGTAACATTACAATTAAATGTCTTTGAAGTGTCTTGGAAAAACAAATATATAAAGGAACATCTACTTATTGTCTATATCGTACACTAAAATCTAGGGTTGGATGTACATACACAAAGAAAGAAACTCAATAGAGATGTTTGAATACCAATAATGACAAGTGAATCAAATTAACACGAGAATAAATAACGAAACCATTGCTACTCTATTGCTAACTTTTGAAGTAAAAATCATTTGTTGACAAAAATATAACAGGTGTATACTTAAATCTTTCCGTTGAATAAAGTAACTGTGAGAAAGGTTTGGTGATGGAGCGAATTCCAGATCAAATGCACCATTCTATTTTCATTTGTTGAGCTAGGATATATTGAATTAATCTAATTTACCTCTCGATATTCAGTTATAAAAATATTAAACAATATAGTATATATACTTTTACTAAATATTTATGTATATAGAGTCGAAAGAAAAGCACAGTAGTATTTTTCTCTGCTGCATGTCGTAAAAATTCCTCTCCAAGCCTTTGGGCACCTTTTCCTCGACTTCTTGTGCCTTATTCTCGAGTTTATTCTAGTTTGCCTGCCTCTGATGCATGTTACATTTTACAGCATCACATCAGCTATCATAATTGTCTAGTAGGCGTGTGCGCACGAAATTTCTTTTTAGTTAGTTTCTTGGCAACGTTGGTCCAAAGCCGTACTTGGTTTTTCCTGAACTATTAACCACTTTATATGTCCTCTCTCTGCACGCAGGAAAATTATGAAATTTGGGAAAATACGAGCTTAAGCACTCGTTTTGGTTGGTACATTGAGCCGTCCAAAAAATTTGTAACAAGTCACCTCGGACTTGGTCTTGATCAATTTACCGTTCGTCTACTTTCCTAATAATTCATGTCTCATACGCACAAAGAAAGATGGAAATTAGGACATTGACAAGTCTAACATTTGTACGTTCGTGGTATTTCTATCATGCCAATTTTTGGTCAACTGATTGCAAATTTTGCTATTCTGTTACTTCATATTTGTAGTTGCCGGTATTGTAAATAAGGGCTCCAAGATATATCAGTTTGTTTACTACCTCATATTTATATTACATGTGTTTATATGGTGTTTATTTTCATTTCGTAGTAATTTAAACCATATTCATGTTGAGTATTTTCGAGCAAATGATAAGTTCATCTTCATTTGACGCAACTAAAGTGGTATCATTTGCAAATCTCAAATTAGACATCTCAGTTCCACCAATAGCCATTGGCAACTCAATGTATCAAAATCATCCATTATGCTCTTCAGATCTGCTATTAAATATATTTGGTTTACAATCAAATTTAATGTTAACAATAAGTATATTAACCTGTGGTTTATTCAACATGTAAGTAATTCTATTCAAAAAATCATATTTAAGTACGTTTAAATCTTCTCTATACAAATAAAAGCAGTTTATGTTCAAATTTAATTAAAAAAATATAAGAGCCTTGTTTTGTTTATGTTTTATTATTATTAACCGTTTATTACCTTTATTTTGATATAACTAATAAGAAAAACATTCAACAGATTCAAAATACATGTTGATATTTTTTATTTAGGAAAATTTGGCCATGTTTATTGTAAAATTAACCGGCCGGTTCGATCGTCCGTGAGAGCGTTCCGGACTTACAAATTCGATTTCCTCAAAAACTGTTAATGCTACAAATAATAGATCAGATAAACTCTATCCTTTATCTCTATTTCTTCTCAACACACTTGATATTTATATCGAAAGACAGAAAAGGTTCTCGCTTGCTATACTGAAACATGTAAATTTTCATATTTCATCGACGTAGCTTAAAAAAGCCATATTTTCCACGATTGTTAAGATTATTAATACAATTGTTAAAAAATATGTTGTAATACTGCACTTGAAATTTGAGGGCAATTCATCCTTCCGTTTTTGAGTTAAAGAGAGTTAAACGAAAAAAGAATTATTTAAATTAGTTTCCAATTTTTTCCACACTTTCGGTGCTATCTTTTAGCTCCAACAACCAAAAATTTAACTTTTCATTTCATCGAGTGATAAGCTTTTGAACACTTCTACACCTAATTTGTAGAGGTGGCATTACCTTATACCTCTAAGAAAAATTTATACGTCTTGGGGCGGCTTAACCACTCCATTATTTATTCTAAAATTGATAGCTTTTTACAAAGACATTTCAAAAACAACACTAGGAACACGTTGTGTTTACAAAAAAGAAGTATTATATCATTGAATTCCTTTATAAACGGGTCATTAATAATTATTAAAATAAAATATATAATAAACTATTGATGACGTCACAGATACGTCATAAGTATCAAAATTGAGTACAAATTGAGCTGTCTGTTATTATATCTTTTCCAACGCAAAACGGTAAAGAAGCCATGCATTGTATGTGTCTCTTTTAGGGCACACTGTATAACATACATGATAGCATTACTAATTTTTGGGCACATATAGTGTGACCCATTTGTTTTGGAGTCACCCTATAAAATCTTTATTTAGTCTGCGATTTTAACCGTTTTTTAAAATTGTATAGCTTGTTGAACTGCATTTTTGGAGCAAAAAGTGCCATAATCCTACAAAATCCAAGGCCTACTACGTCAGTCTATAGGAATAAAATTTTAATAATACATATTAGCGATTTCTTAGAAAAAATCTATGCACCTGTATTCACCACCCTTCAAAACGGGCCTGTACTAAGTTTTGTCGAAAATTTTTAAATAATAACGTTTTTTATAGACATTATAAAAAATATACAATATATGATTTTCAAAAATTTATTCTAAACGTCACTTATCCATGAGAAAAAGATAAAACAGTTAACAATTATCAAAAGTGACAAGTCAAGGTGTAAGAAAATTATTACAGTGCCTAGTGTTAATCTAATAATTCCAATGTTATAACTTGAAATCACAAAGATGACAATAAAAAATGTCGAACTATATACTTAATGAGAACTGATTTCGCAAGTTATTTTAAGAGATCATATTCGTGATCAACGAGGTTATTTGCATCCCTTGTTCATGTTGTATTCAAGTTACATTTGAATACAAATTGGGTGCTCAATGCTCATTCTATATAACATTTTCCTTCATAGATAATATAGTGGAAAAAATTATTCAACTCCATGTCTCCTATATGTTATGGTGAACAAAATCCTAATGAAGTTGATGAAACTTGGTACGTCTTGAATTTAATAATGTCTCTTCATACAACTACAAAGGCCGACGGATACTTGAGCAAAGCGCAGCGATGTGAAGACTTTATATTACATTGATTCTAATAGTCCTGCAGCCAGCTGACTTTTTACACGCATCATCAGGGCAAGGTCTTAAAGTGACTTATTTCGTGCATTATCAGATGACAGACAAAAAAATCTATGCAACTGCGTAGGGAGATTGGAACACATTTGATCGTTTGGAATGTTCTTTTAGTCTGGAGCCCTTATTTATAAAGGATATAATCTCTATTTCGGTCACAGTACCGATTAATATTTTATCTTTAAAAACCAAATCTATTTGCAAAAGAGTTATATTCTTATTTCAAATATTAAACGCAAATGTTCAATGTGGACGGTGGGGTTCATTGTGAATAAAATTTAAAAAAATTAAGATATGATCGTTATTATAATTTAATATCAATATGAGCCCGCTTGATAGAAATAAAAAAACAAGAGCTTTGATTAATTTTCCAAGAAGTATAAAAACTATCAACAAATTCTGCAGATTATTCTATTGCTCCAGTAAACTTCCTTATTTAGTCTGCATCCTGGCGTTTGCATTGTTGTCTATTTTTGGATCCGTATTTTCATATTTTCTACATTTTTTACGTGGACATCTTCACGTTAGTGTAACATTCCTTATAGACAGTCTCCTGTGTAATACATATTTAACTGCATAAGCCATAACTATGTTCAAATGTGCTTCATATTTCTTGTTTGAAAATGCCCTCAATATCGTTCGTCAACAAAAAATTCTTCAAATATTAAGCTTTGTTTAATAAATGAACAACTATATTACAATAAGGCTGAATACCGTATATTTCCAGTACCATACTGATCTCAAAAGATTTTTGTTTACGAATTTCTAGCAGTTTGTTATAAATTTTTGGGTACAGTTGAATAAAAATCTGAATTTTATTTATGTTCTTTTGGTCAACTCTGTATACCATTAGTAAATGCAGTTTACTCAAATTAATCTAGTCATGTAATTTTTTTGTTGCTATCAGTTTTTTTCGTTGTCTGTTGTTTTATTGGCAACTAGTTGACCCGACAAACGTTGTCCTGTCACAAAAAGCACTTTCAGTTTTTCCAGAATTTTCCAATTTTTCGGGCAACTTTTTTAATTTTTGCTTTCCCTAAAGACCTTACTCGGACTATTACGAACATTTACAAAAAAATTTGCCAAATCGATACAGCCGTTCTCAAGTGACGCAATTACCAACGAACAGTATTTCATTTTTTTTTATATAGATGAGCTTTAACTAACAAAAAACCAATATATTGGTATCGACTGCCGAGTCCGGCAGAAACATAACAAAAACATTACGACATCATTATTATTGCCGCGGGCCACCGGCGGATGCCCAACATCAAACTATCAAACGACTCGCCGCATATTAAAAACAAGCGAAAGGCTTTGCGGTCGAGGATCGGTCGAGGTAGCACAAAGAGTAATGGTATTTGAATGAGGTCGTAAAGTTTTTGTTATGTTTTGACTGTCTCAGATATTTCCTGCTTGAACTATACCTATTATCTATGGTTTTATATCGTCTGAAGGCAATTTTTTTGATATTTCTTTTGAAGGTTAGTGGATACAAAACGTTTCTTTGGTGCATAGGGAAGATAGCACAGGACGTGAGTTTCATTTAATTTCTTAGGTATTTATTTAATAAAATTCGCTCGATACCATTTTACTTATTTTGTGCTTTAGGCGTTTTCTGCTTTCTTTGGGTATAATTGTGGAACACAACTATTTTTAATTATTATACACTGCTAAAATTGGGTAATGATGGTCGCCCATCAGGATTGGTAAAGCGACTTGTGGTATGGCGAGAGGTATGGAGAGGTGACTATAGTACCGTCGCCGTCGTAACATTTTTCATTTGGGACTTATAGGCTTCGAAGTGCGGTGAGGTACGCGAATATCTCGTGAACCGTTGGCCCTAGGCTATAAAACTGCGCTTAAACGAATTTGAAGAGAATTAAATTCTCTAAAAGTTGTTTTTTTATTTCTTATCCTGCTCCCAAAATTAACGGGCTAAGAGCTTTCAAAGTGGAGACTTCGTTTTTTCGGTAAAAGTGCCTACGCCATAGCTCAGATTTGAATTTTGGTACTACTCTTATCAATAGTTTGTTAAATAAATAATATGTAAAACTGTTATTATTATAATTATTACTATCGCTAAACTTACGTTAAAGTGTAATTTCCTGGCCTGCCTGAATAGTTGTAGAAAAAATAATCTGTTATTCTTATCTCTAATCTCGTGTAAATATACAGGGTTACTGATAATTTGATACATTCCTTTGGAGATGTGATGGGGCATGATCTAAGAAGTAAATTTAGCCCTAACATATATTATGCAAAACTCAATAGTTTTCGAGATATTTCAATTTTTTTGTTTTTCTCAAAAAGTAGATCTTAATGTCCTAAAAGTTAATTTTCGAAAAATCTATTTGACATTTTTAAATTTTTTTTTACTGGATTACTTGCCCAATATTATAGATATCCGTTTGGAATGAAAAATATCTGGAAACATTTCGATCATGTGAACATCTGAAATAAAAACTTTAAACATTTTTTTTTTTAAATCAGCTATGAAATTTACCTATTAGGTTTTTCAAGAATATATTAACGTAACACGCGTATAAATTATTATAAAAACTGCCTTATTTCAATAGCTATCTAACAAGGTACAAATGTTCAATGTACCCTTAATAGTTCTAAGAAAATACTAGTAAAAATAACACAAGTAGTACGAATTTTATTTTTAGATAAACAGTAAAAAACATTTTAAAAGTAGAGTTTAACTCTTCAATAATTTCAAAGTTGTACTTTATTTTTTATATGTCTTGCTCAAAATGGGAGCCCCTATTCCGTATACAGACACGGCAGCGTCTTCTTATTTCCATCCTTGTTACTCTGGTTGTCAGATTATGCCTTATGTGTTGGGCAGCATCGACTATCCTTTGTCTAAGGTTTTCTATAGTATTGACTGGTGTGGCATAAACCATCTCCTTCATATGACCCCATACGTAATAATCAAGGGGTGTTAAGTCAGGGCTTCGCGCTGGCCAAGGTATTGGGCCCGCTCTTCCAATCCAACGGTTAGGGAAACGTTGATCAAGTAACTGTCATACTGTCAGCCGATAATGTGCTGGACGACCGTCGTTCTCAAACATCATTCGCTGTCTGACGGCGAGAGGAACATCTTCTAAAATCACCGCCAGATCATTTCTTAAAAAATTTTCATAGATTTCCCCGTTTAAATTTTGAGGAAGAAAGTGTGGCCCTATTAAATAGTGGCCAATGACTCCCATCCATACATTAATAGAAAACTTCATTTGAAAACTAGTTGCACGTGTTAACTTGGGATTTTCCTCTGCCCAATAATGTAGGTTGTGGAAATTTGTTATACCCTCGTGATTAAATTTCGACTCGTCCGTCCATAAAATACTTGTTAAAAAATTTGCACTTTCTGCATCTGAATTTAACATAAAGCGGCAGAATTCCACTCTCCTTCCAGGATCACCTTCCTCCAAGCCTTGGACAGGACTATAGTGGTAAGGATGACATCCAACTCTACGTATCGTAGACCAAACTTTCCATTGTGACGCTCCGGTTAGTCTTGCGACTTTATTAGTTGAAATAGTTGGGTCTTCCTCAAAATACCTCAATATTTCTTCCTCATCATCTGGTTCATAAACGGGAGGAGCACCAGCGTCACTTCTTCTGCATTTCACGGAGCCAGTTTCAGCGATATTTCGATATGCCGTACTGAATACACGTGCATTTGGTAAGCGGCGGATAGGGTACCAAAGACCATATTCTCGGCGAGCTTCAACAGCGTTGCCGCCACAGTATCCATAGATAAACAAGATATCAGCGTATACTGCGCTGGCATACGCGGCCATGGTACAGAAAATACAATAACAACAACTACGAGCAAAATCAAAATCTTCGATAACTAATTTAACAAGACCAACAAACTTAAGGGACACGGAGATAAGAATGTCAGTTAATGACATATATGCACAAACGTCAAAGTCAAGGACTGACTGACTTAAATGAAAATGAACGATTAGTCGTTTAATAAATTCCGCCACCAGCATTATCTTTACTAATTTTTTATTAGAACTATCAAGGGTACATTAAACATTTCTACCTAGTTAGATAGCTATTGAAATAAGGAAGTTTTTATAATAATTTGTACGCGTGCTACATTAATATTTTTTTGAAAAAACCTAATAGGTAAATTTCATAACTGATTTTTAAAAAAAAAAAATTTACAAGTTTTTATTTTAAATGTTCACATGATCGAAATGTTTCCGGATATTTTTCATTCCAAACGGATATCTATAATATTGGACAAGCAATCCAGTAAAAAAAAATTTAAAAATGTCAAGTAGATTTTTCGGAAATTAACTTTTAAGACATTAAGATCGACTTTTTTGAGAAAAACAAAAAAATTGAAATGTCTCAAAAACTATTGAGTTTTGCATAATGTATGTTAGGGCTAGATTTACTCCTTAGCTCATGCCCCATCACATCTCCAAAGGAATGTATCGAATTACCAGTAACCCTGTATATTACTGCAACACTCGCCTTCGGCATTCTGTGGATGAATAAATATTTTTTTCGCATTTTGACTGATAATAAGCTATTTTACTAAATTCAAAATCGTTTAATAAAGTGGCACTTTGCCACATCGAACTGTCACTTTACTACATAGTAATGTCAGTGCTAATAAAAACAGAAAATTGTTTATTTACATATTGGAAACATTATTATATATATATTAAAAGTACAATTATTTAAATTTAAAAAGTTAACCACACGATATCTATTCAATTCCACTTGTTCTTCCTAAAAACTATTATGATTCTCTATCTGTATTCTTGAATAATACACAGAAGAGAGTAAATAGAGCATCTCGTGCCGTGACACGTCACTCATAAATGACAAGGGTAAGGGAAATTATCTATTATACTACATCAAATAATATTAACATATTTAACTTAACGAAATAACCTAAAGAAATACTCGTATTACGTATTTCATTTGTTAACAAAATGTAGTAAAAAAACTGTAACAGACGGATTCGAACCGTCATCACGGTAAGAGAAGCTCTATTTATCCGCTTTTTGATAAACAAAGCCGTGCCGTGTCAGTTACTAGGTTACGGAAATCTTACACAAGTACCTACTATGAAATTTTTTAAATTTCAAACTTTGTAATGCTTCCATACTATTTGCTTATAATTACTTGCTAACACAAAATTCGAAAAAATAGTATAAACAAATCTCATAAGAAAAGCAGTTTTACTGAACTCATATAGTTTTTAAGTTACTCGCTCGTACTCAAACACTATACTCGTTTAGTAAAACATTGCTTTTCTAAACTTGTTGTTTAATGTATGTACTATTAAGAATAATCATTGGCTACATTACGCATCTTATCTCGTTGCTAACGTTTTTATATTTTTTGTTTTTCATAAGATTTATAGTTTAATATAATGTTCTGTGTATAATATGTTTAATAATATTATATTATTTTATAGTGTAAAAGTGACATTTTTTGTGTCGAGGATGTAATAGGCAAGAACAGTCGAGACACGAAAAAAATCACTTTACTACACATATGACATGCTATTTTTCTTCAAATGTCGAAAATGAATTAAATAAATAGTGTTATTTTTTCTTCGAATACTATTAGTGCCGCTCGTGAGCGGCAGTGAAAGATTTTTAACTATCGCTCAGCTTAACTCAGTGGAAATAAGATACTAAATAAGCCGGTCAGACGAAGTACAGAGGAATTATAATTTACATTAAAAAAATTTGTCATAAAAGTCATGTTTTTTGTTTTAAGAAATAGATATTTGTGTACAGAGGGTGATATATAGATGTTTATGCCCGTGGATGATGAATTTCTATTTCCTTGGCCCGAGGGTAGAAAGTCACACAAGGGCATAAACATCCTATATCGCCAGTGGTGCATACAACCTTTTATATTCCACTCTACTTCAGACATCTACCTAATTTAAATTTAATAAATGAATTTAATAATTTATGAAATAGATATGGCTTTGCGGTTGCCGGTCCTTGCGTTTGTTTTGATATCCATAACGATGCGACTTTTTATTTGTTTGTTGAAACCTTTCTAAAAGTGATCATGCCGGACGAAGAAATTCCACAAAATCTCGTCCAAAGAGCCACAGAAGCAAATGAGGCACTGCTACCAAAAAAATCCCGATTACTGTATGAGAAAGAATATGAAAAATGTCAACAATGGGCTAACAGAAATTCTGTAACTGTCAGCGAGACGGTTCTAATGGCTTAATTTCACGATGGTACGTATCTATTGTAATTTTCAACTTTTTGTGTTTTGTGATAAATTACTATCCTTACATACTTCTTATTTTTTATAGGCGAAAATATTCTGCCCGAACACATTGTGGCCAAAATACTCAATGCTGAAGGCAACATTGTTAGTGAATAGAAAAATAAATATAGGAGATTATAATCGGCTGGAGGTCGCTCCAAATAATAGGTTTCCATAATATAATAAATTTTGTACCTGTGTTAACTGACAACATTAAAGAACCTTAAACGGAACGTCTTTATTAAAATTGCTTTTTAAATATTTTTCAAAAGTGAGTATTGGAGGGCATAATAAGCGGGCGTAATCAATCAAGAACTACCAGATTATACCTATATGTACAAAATTCTTAATATTATTGATGGCGACTTTCTAACTGTAATTCTTAAATTATATATGAACTTTTCGATTTTACTGACAGTGTTTTCCTAATTAACACATTATTAAATTATATATTAGATTTTGATTTGATTCTGATGTAATGTTGATTTAACTTTGATTTAATCTTTAATTAATTCTGATTTACTGTTGATGTCTTTTCTAAGTGAAAAATGAATATTTTAGGCCAAGTTACATTTAACAAAATAACTAATTTAAATAAGACAGGTTAGAGGGGGGAGCCATCCTTCAATATACCCAACTAAATAAGTTTTCCAATATGACCTTATGCATCACATAATACAGCAAAAAAAAATTATACATATAATTATCAAAACATCTGGATATATAACTGCGCAGTTACTTACAGGTAATTCATACTAGTAGGGAACTATTATTGTCCATACCAGCTAGGCTTATAAAAATGGCCGTTTATAAAATAATTAAAAAATCATAGATATAAGGAAAATAATGATTCGTATACATGGTAAATACTAAAGGTACTTATCCCACCTCCAACGCCTTTAAGGGTGACAACTGATACTGGCATTCCCAGTTCCTCACTCGAAACTCCTGTAGTATATATGCAGAAGGCTCTCCGACTCCACTCCAATCCCAAAACAATATGTACCAGTGATGTCCTCAACCAAAACAGCAAAAGTCCCGTCCAAATCAACACGTGGCTTCCCAGCATAAAAACGTCCATTCAAAAAAAATATCGTAACTCCCCAAAACCAGGAATTTACAGAAATCAAAGTCTAGGGTAGATTTAATACCCGTACAAAATTTGCCTATAAATAAAATAGCTCTTTAGAATTCGGTATTTCTATGAAATTTGGCGAAACTTGCTTACCCAACAAAATGGCCTGGGCACACAAAAAAACACAAGGATTCAATAGCTTCGTTTCTAAGCCTATTTAGAAGTTCCACACAACAAAATCGGCTTCAAACAGCTCACCATACCAAACGGCACTTCCAAATTTAAAGACTTCCAGTATAATCCCCAAAACTCAGAATGGGTTGCTCTAAAAGCATTCAAAAGGAAAATCTCGTCTTATCGGCTAAACGACACGTTGCTGAATCGAAGAATCCGGAAACTCGGAAACCACTTGTTGTTTTTTTCCTCAGCCACATGTTTTCGAGCACCAATCACCATTTCTCTCCTACGAAATTACCCACAATTCCTAAAGACGCGCGCATATTTACAATTAAAATTTTAACGACACAGAAAATAATTCTTGACATGGAAATATTAAAACAGACATTACAAAGAAATCCCATGAGTGCAAATCACCATTTTAAACAATAATTGTCCATAAAGTAAATAAACCTAGAATTAATAAATTAAATGACGACTGAGCAGTTTCCTATATCAATGTTGGTAACACATTTTCCCAGTGAAATATGACATATGACAGCTGACGAAAAAGAATAAACAGAGAATTCAACAAGCTTATTTATTTAAAACTAAAACCTTCCTGCTAAGTACAAGTAAGTGAATATTATTGGTATTATCCACCCTTCAAATGACTAACCAAATTGCTTTCCAGCCAGCACCCTCTGAAATATGTATTTTTGCCTACACATATCGGCATTCCAAAAGATGTTTACATCCTCTACAGGAATCGAATTTCAAAGTATCTAGCAAGGAAAAAGAACAATCTAAATAGCTCGTCAAATAAAAAGTAAGTCATACAATAATATACCCCTCGGTGAAAACCACTACTTAAATGTTTGTACTGGTTTTAGGTTAGACAACGGAGAGGTTGTCCTGCATCAGAAGAAGCTAACGTACAACAAGCCTATAGCAACTACTAACACATCAAAACAATGTAACCTAAGTATATTGCTACCTGAATAAAATTTATCGAAAACAAGAATGTTTCCGAGACTACTTTTACTCAAACAAGCAATACCTAACCAACACAAAATTAGGTACTCTGTCCTAATGCTGTCAACAAAGTTAGAGGAATACCTACTAGAAATAATCCTTGCTCTGCAATCATTCAACAAACCCAATTGTAGCCTTAGTTATTTATAAACTTAAAATTCTATACAAATATATATGATTGAATTCTAATTTAACGTTACAGCAATAAACAACAAATTATAAGCAAGTGAAATATAAATATAATTATTATTAATAGCTTGCTGGGTAGATAAATACATTTTCATTATACATTCTGATATTATGAGTTATCAATACTCTATTCATCATTGATATGACACCAATATCGGCCTAGGCCGAAAATATTTAATTATTTGAATTGAATAAAAATGCACGGCTTACAAATCATCGTTAAATATTAAAGTATTTATGATATAATGAAAAATACTGAACGACACACGGCCGATACGCAAATACGCAAAAACTTTAATCTTGTCTGTTATTTGCTACATATCGGCCTTATGAAGTTAATAACTATTTAAGGCCTTTAATGATTTTATTTTACAGTACCAATATTTCGTGCGGCATAAGGCGTTTTTATTTAAAAAATCAGACTTTTCGGTGTCTGTCAAGGATTGCACTGAGTTATATTCATTTGCCAATAATTTTTGTGTACCTATTTTTGATGTCAAAGAATAACCATTAAGCCGAAAGAAACGCTTGTTCCAATGAGGGGTCAATTTTTCACACATTCAATATATTTAGGTCTTCATTTTCGTAACAATAAAAATATCCATCAATAAGATTATGATTATGCTCAAATATACACTAAAGAATAGCAAATATTTAGCCTTGCTTTATTAACGCGAGTTCATTATTATTATTTTTTTCATATTTGCTGTCATGTGTTGCTTCCACAATATACAATTGTTTAGATTTTGTTTAGCTAATGAACAAAATAGGTCACTTTGAAGTCTTATCCCAATGACGTGAACAAGAAGCCAACTAGCTGCAGGACTATAATGGCATACGTTAACTTGTCGAAAGTACAGCGAAGTTGAGATCAATATAAACAAAATCTTTTACTGTCTTATTCGCATCGCCGCATCTAGCTCAAGTGCGTATCGGTCTTAAGTAACATCGTAAGCGAAGATGAAAGTCTAGCTGTCAGAGATTTATAACTAAAGTAATCAACTCAGACAAGGAAGTATGAAAATAATTTCGTTCTTTTGCTCTAGACTTCAGTTTCTTTGCCTTTGCTTGCTTTGCCATTAAAAAATATAATCTCTGCTAACTTTACCTCGACAACATTATATTTTCCCTGTCCTAATCGTTTTCACGCGAAATTAACTCCCCTGCTGGTACCTAATTTTCCGTAACCGTGAATCACATAAAAAACCGCTGCCCAAGGAATCAGTACTTCCACATCCAGATTTTGTAGCCAGGTCTTACACACACAATCCCAATGTAATATTTTATTCCCTTTAATAATAGAGTGGGGGCGATAAAGGGGGTGGAAAATGTAAAAAAAATTAGAAGCCCTTGGTTCTCGTATACCCACTAAATCCCAATTTAATTTTTAATTCCCCTAAAAAATAGGGTGGGGGTGGCAATGGGGGTAGTAGAAAGGTTAATCAATGCCAAAATAAATTTTAAAGGCCCTTGGTTCTCGTACACACACTAAATCCCAATTTATTTTTTTTACTACCTTTAATAATAGGGTGGGGGTGGTAGAGGTGGTGTCTGATATGAAAAAAATTTCAGAATTCCTTGGTTCTCGTATACACACTAAATCGCAATTTAATTTCTTACTCCCTTTATTACTGGGGTGGGGGTGGCAATGGGGGTTATATAGGGGGTAGCTAACGCCAGAAAATTTTTTTGGGGCGTTTCGTTCTTGTATACATACGAAATCACATTTTAATTTTTTTTTACTCCCTTTCATAATAGTGAAAGACAGTGGGGGTGGGGGGGTGGTTGATGCCAATAAAAATTTTGAGACCTTGACTTTTCGTACATGCCCTAAATTGCAATTTTATGGACTCTTACCTGCTTGCTTTGCCTATTTACCCTTATTTACCCCATTTACCCCCGAACCCTTCAACGGAATTAGATCAAAATATAATCTAGTTCCAGATGTCGTTACAATACATAAGTGTACCAAATTTCAAGTCAATATCATAAACTGTTCCAGAGTAAACGTGCGCACAAAAAAAAGTTACAGACAGATGGACAGGAATTTTTGTATTTTTTTTTGCTCAAATTTAAAATCTCAACGTTTCATGACATTTTAAGCTTGAGCAAGTTAAGATGAAGTACTTTTTCTTAATTAAATTTACTGAAACCGATGTATTAAATTAAATATTACCTTACTGAAATAAATATATGACGGGGGGGAATATCCATTGCTAAGTTTAAAATTTACAGAGTGCATCTTACACAAATATCGTAGGCGTATTGAAAACACCTGGCTCAGCTGCTAGTTAAAGGCAAGATCCGTTTGGCATATTACGGTAAATTATCATATTCGATGCCCAATAGGTATACCTACGTATAATTTTACTTCGATTGGTCATGGTGAAATTGAAATGGTGGTTTCATGAAATATTCACCTATTTATTGGGCGTCAAGTTTATATTTAAAATTTGATTGAAATCCAATGCAGCGAACTCGAAGGAAGCATAATTTTATATGTGTAAATATTGTTTAGATATTTAGGCATCATTAGGTGGTGAAATATTTTTTATATTGCTTTATAAAAAATATTCTGTGTTGTAATTTTCTTTAGTAACTTTTTTAATGAATTTTAATCTCTGTTCTGTTGAAATCTGATAAAAAGTTTTATGGCAAACGATCATATTCGATGCCTAGTATATAGCCACGTAAAATTTAACATCTATCGGACATGTTGAAATTGATATACTGCCGTTTTCATGAAACTAATTTACTTCGCAAAACTACAAGTAATAATTTTATACAATCCTCCAATTCTCAATAGATAAATAGACGAATAGTTTTGTAGAAAATAATTTCGATTAACAACCAATCGTACTTAAATCAGTCATTCGAACTTACTAAACATATCCAAGTTCAAGCGAGTGTGATAAGATGAATTCGAACTGTAAACAAACGGTGTTAACAAAAGTTCAAAGCGAACAACAGCGTTTTTCTAAGGCAGCTAATAAAGGTTTGTTTAGTTTTGTATCATCTGGCGTAACCATGTTTATAATCTTAGTTGACTTATATGCACTCTTTAACTTCCTCAGTAAACGGAAACCGTTGATACCTTATCCGTAATGTATACTTATATGCCTAGTAAAGACATTTAGGTATTTGTAAATTGTGCCATATCATATTCGAAATAGTATTTAAACTTTTCAAAAAAAGTTTTTTCAATGCTATAAACTCTTTGAACAGCTTCCATTTTTTTCATAATTTTTTTGGGTAGTAAACGACAAATAAGTTTTGTGAATTCATAAAATTCACGAAAAATTTAATTTTTCTTCTTCGTAAACGATTTTATGAATTCCTTTGAAAGAAATGTAAAATCATTTCATCAAAGACAAGTAAAAAAAATGGGAATTATATTTAATTATTAATACACTAAAAAAATATTTGAAGATTAATAACTTTTTTTAATGGTGTGAATTTATATAACTCTTTTTTTTAATACATTCCAGGACATACTCATAATCTAAATTATTCCAACTTATTAATAATAATATATGATTGTTTAAAAAAATAAAATTATTATGAAACGCTTTTTTCTTTCTAATAAGTTACTCATGTATTATGTAAATAATATCTTATATAAATCTATTACATTGTTCTAGTTCGATCAATAGTCCAGGAACGGCGTCCTCGAAAGAGGGTGATGGTTACTTTAAAAGAGGCAGTAGATTTTTTTTTACATCTTGTATATATTGTAGAGGATATGTCGAATCAAAGTTTTAGACCTCCAAAACCATTGGCAAATTTTTGTGTGGCCGAAAAAACACGAATTTTTGGCAATTTGGCATCCAATCGAAATGTCATCTATTATCAAAATTAAAAAGCACTCGAATGAGTATCTTAAAGTTGAAATTTCATCAAGTGGTATGGGCGTAATTGGCAGTCGAATAACAACAATTTTTACCAACTTGTAAAAAATTTATACTGGGTAACTTTTTAAACGTCTTCAGCTCTGAAACGGTTAATCTAAACGAAAAAATCCATAAAACGAAGCTTGTAGAGCATGTAATTTCAAGTTCATAGATTACCTGGTTTTCCAATTTCGATAAATATTGAGCAAAATGCACTAAAAATTCGAAATGTCCTACACATAAATATATTTATTATTTTCTTTTATTCCTTTTTGAAAATAGGTTGTCGAAATAAAAGCATAATGTAAAGAAAGTCCCAAAGTTGATTAACCAAAAATAAAAATTTACTCAATAGTAGTAACACAGCAAAGTGAAAAAAGATTAAACAAATACAAAGTGCAAGAACAATACAAGGCGTAAGAAAAAACTGAAATGAAGTAAAAATGAGTTTTGGAAAAAACGAATTAGTTGCGTATAGTGGTTAATGTAGTCGAACCGTTTGGATTGGGTCTGACTATTGTCCTCGTACTGCAATACTACATCCTATATTCCTGATTCATTGCAGCAGCACCACCAACTTCCTCAAGCTCGAAGTAATCTTCGTCGTCGTCTTCATCTTTATCCAACTCAATATCAGGAGCGTTCTGACATGAGAAGCCAGAGCAGTCTTTACAGGTCAATGTTCAGTTCTGATCTGATTTCCGACAGCTGCATACTGCAGTGCAACTTTTTTTGTATGTACACGAAACCATTTTTACCAGCATGCCGGATCCAGCATCCTCTGACATTGTTATAGACAACCTGACCTGACGAGCCTTTCTTCCAACTCCATTGGCATTGCTTTGTTACGTTTCCCAGCCAAGTTTGCACTTGGTGGTATGCGCGCATTGGGTGCTACCTTGTTGCATGCGATATTGGTGGCAACCGTGCTAGGTTTAACGATTTTTTTAGGCGGATTTTATAAAAAGCTTGTATCTTAGGTCTTTCAGAGGCCCACTGTGCATCTGTCTGTACAGTGCCAAGATCAGCTGTTGCCTTGCCTGTTCTATCAAGTCTTGAGGAAAAAAATGGCTCGAGAAATGTAGCTGCTTTGCTTTCATGTGTGGATGGTGCTCAATGAGAGATATACAAATTTTCCTTTCCCATGACCAAAAAATGATGACGTGGTGTCACACCTAGTAAATGCATGCGTGAAGAGGACATGTGTGGGATCAAAGTTGAAGGAAGTGTTTGAGTACCATAAACCTGCTTTTTTCCCTTTCCCTGGTTTGTGGAAGTACAAGTTCTCGTACTTGTTTCCGAGGCCCGTTAGGAGAACGAGAACGTCAATGTCCTCGCTAACAATTACCACACTGGCGGATGTTGCTGCTTGGGAAATAGCTGTTTCTAAAATTAATAAATCTGCATCTTCTTCTGCCTGTTGCGCTTGGAATTTTTATCTGTAAAGTACCCCGTTATTAACACCACAGAAATTAGACAACCCCCAATTTCAGAAGCCAGAAGCTTATGCGGAAGAGGGTTACACATTGAAAAACGCGGACATACAACCACATCCTCTGACAGGCCCAGTGCTGGAGCCGACTGCTTTTCCGAAAATGTACAGCGAGTAGGTTATCAGTAAGGTTTACATCTCACCAATCATGTTTGCATTCAATCAAAAATCTATATACACTTTCACACATACAGTCACCGTCAGATTTTTCTAAGCTGAAGAAAAGCTAATCTTCATCACTCTATTCGTCGTTAACAATTATGATACTTAATTTTTTAGTGCAAATTCCAAGACCAGCAGAAAGTTTGAGTCGATTATTTCAAACAGGCAGCAACCCAACCATTGAAAAAGAATGTTGAAGTATGCTTTTGACGTCCTTCCGGATCAGGCCAATGACTCTCTTAAGTCTAGATTTGTCTGAGGGAGACACGATACTACAATTTATAGCACATTCTTATTCATAATTACTTGCGCATAATTTCGCTACAGCTGAGCCCCGAAATCACTCTAGGTACGCGCAAACAGAAAGTTAGACGCCGTAACTACTAAGCTACCGCTACCGAATTGCTCTTTAATCCAAAATATTTGTTTCATTTTTTCAAATTTTGGTACTGAAATATGATCCTCGAAATTACACATAAAATGTTTTCTTTGCTAAACAACGCACTACTAACATTTTTTTTTTTTATAGAAATTCACTTAAAACAGTTAATGTGGGACCATTTTGTGGCCCTGCAACAACTAATTTAAATCAATTTTTATAAATGGTTCTAGTAACAGGCTCGTAAATAAATCTTTCTTGTGTGAGGGGGAGGTAATACGCAAACTTAAAAACATAGATTTTAAATTATGAGTATTTGAAAATAAAAATAAATTTTATTGTCATTTAACATAAGAAATTAAACAAAATGTTAAAATGTCTTTTAGATAGAAAACATTTTACATCTTTTTAGTTTTTACAACCTAATATGGAAAATTAACTCTGCGGACAGAACAAATGCATTTTGTAAAATATTAAATTTTTCCATATCAGTAAGGCTAGTTTTTTTATTTATGTACTATCCTACGTCTACGTCGCCCGAACATTTTGCAGGATTTGGCTCTATTTCTAATTTGCATGGAATCTGAATTATATCTTCGGAATTTTTCCAGTGTCACTGCCCTCGCTTAGATGAGACTCAGCATGTCCATGCTCAGATTTATGGACTGGGTTGAGTTAATTTGGATTTTCAGAGATCTCATAATTTTTCTCAATTTTCTTTGTAAGAAAGAAGTCTAATGTCTTTTGTCCGGAATTTTCACTCATTTTTCTAAAGTATTGCAAAGAGAAATAAATACCTATCAACTGTGAGACACAGCAAGGCCACCAGCGTTTTGCTCCTCCCTCTCAAAAATTTTTCTTGAGATGAGAGTGACCACGATATTTAAATAACCCGTTAACAATAAAAATTGGTTTAAAAACTGAACAGAGACATGGATTAACTTTTGTGCATTTAAAAAGGGAAAAGGCTAATTCCAATTTCCCGCTGACTTCAATTTCCCACTTACAAAATAGTCGCGTTCATCACGCGGTAGCGCTAACTGAGCGATCACGTATCATTACGTCATTTGATCACAAGACGCCAATGAGGACAGTGCAAGAAGCGTAGTATAAGCACGTGATCAGTGAGCGCTACCGATCGCTCACCGTGATGAATGCAACCAATCAAATCTCATGTTCTTTTAAATTACTGATTTTTGTTAAAGATTTGTGGACTAGAATGGAGAGAAGTTGTATGAACTTAACACGTATTGAATAGGCCGAATCGCTTAAAAAATACTTAGACTGACATAAACTTGCAATTATTATTTTTTCCTGTTAGAAATACGTTCTTGTTTTGTTTTAAATATTTACTAGTCAAAAAAAGTATTTGAATATTTCTATCAAAGACAATAATATTCAGATAAATGTTGAAATACTTAATTCAAAATAATGAATAATTGGAACAGAAAAATATATTTTGTAATAATTTTAAAAATATTTCTTAGCCATAAGTAATTTTTTTCTGTGTGCTTTTAAATCTTAATAATATTATATTGTATATTTGAAGTCTCTCTGCCGTCAAAAATTAATTTGTTCATAGCCAATTTTTTTGAAACGCAAGAAAATAATCAAAAATTTATTTTTTTTGTAGGTTCTCGTTAATTGCTAGGGAGCTGGTGGCAATCAATACGCGTATATGATTTGGTCGTAGCTAATAATAATATGGAATGAAGTTATTGATATAACTGACTGATGAGAGCAGATGTCGAGCTTGGTTGCTGCGGAGTTTTTAAATAAATGAATTTCGAATTTGCAAATAATGTTCCTTTATTTTATTGTTTCAACCATTGCTATAAAATTGTTCCTCTATCAAAACTAAAAATAAAAACTGGTTAGCTGAAATCCATGTCTCTGACTTTTTTATAAAACCAATTGTTAATTTGCAAAAAAAAGTGTTGTTAAGTTATTTTATTGTACTTCGCAGTGGTTTTGATTTGTTAGTTTTTATATCCAGAAGTAGACAAAAACATTTGCTGACGTCTACATTGCTGATTTTCAGAAATACTCCCAGTTTACTCCAAAAAATATCAAAGTAAGAAAAATGAATGATCGTATAAAAATTTGTCAAAACAAGTGGTTATGTTATTTATGTTTTATTATTTGAAAAAACGTATTTTTGATTTTATAGTTTCTTAAATGTAAGTTTCATTACCGATTGCGTTGCTGATTTTTTTAAAAAGGTCATTTAAATTTAAAAAAAATTAGAATTCAATCGAAAGTAATGAGTAAATTTTTGTTATTTAAATAAACAAATATGTTTGTTTATATTAACTAATGTTTTTAATTTACCCGAATAGCAAGGGATAGGCAATAAACTAAATTTATTAACAAATAAATAAATAAAATAGGTTATTTATTTGTATTATGAAAAACAATTATTTCTCATTCATTATTTTTTTACAATATTTTTAATAAATTTATTTAACATAATACTTCTGATATACATTTTCAGTATCACTATCATCTGAAGCATAATCTCCATCACCATAACTTTACTTATCATGTCAGCTGTTTCGCCCATATTTCTGTATCACCTGAAAAAAAAACTAAACACATTTTAAAATAAAAAAATCATTTTCATGCACTCATAATATAATTTGGTAATGAGTAAAAACATAGAGTGTTTCTTTAGTAACCATTTTGTGCTTCATCTGATGGTAATACATGTAGAAAATCATTATAAGCTATTGGAACTTGGTCACCATTAAACCATTTAAAGTCAAAATTTTGGCCTTCGTGAATCCATCCATAATCGATTATATCAAGATTTTCAAGTGAATTTTTTAAATAAAAGTTCTTCCACAGCTTTGAGATGTGCACAGTATGTAATAAGTGCTGCTTTAATTCTGCTTGAAACGGTGGGATTGTTGAAGCATCAAATTTATTAATCATATAGTTAAATGATTGATTACATTGTAAGCTTTAAAAAATAGCTCCTATCGTGTCTCATTCGTTGTGTTAATTTCGAAATTAAGATAAAAGCCTTATAAGAAGAATTCTTAAAAAACGCCAGCCAATGAAAAATAAGAATAACAGATTTCAGCCGCTATTTTTAAAAAAATTTTTTTGCAAATAAAAAAGCTTCCTGCCAAAATACAGATTAAAAATTTATGAAATCGTGTAGAGCTGAATTTTACCATTATTCATTTTAACAGACTAAGTCTTTTTTCTATTTTTCCTATTAATATACAATTATACACTGATAGATGGTAAGAAACAAAATATTACCGATCAGAAATTTCTAAAACCTGATTTATTGTGAAATGCATTTTATTAATACATAATGATAGCCAAAAGTAAAATATTGCAGGTTATAAATTGTGGAAATCATGTACAGTTAATGTTTCAACATTGTTTTCATAACAATACAACCAAAAATCTGAATATGGATTTCACAGTTGGAATCTAACACGGGACTTGTTGGAAAAAAAACTTTCTTTTCCAAACGTAGGTAAATAATTGATTACTTTACTTGAATTTCTATTTTGTCTTTACTTCTAATAGTATTACCGTAGTAGGATTACCTTTTTCTCTGGCTGGGATTCCTATTCAATTATGCAAGAAAAGCAGCCATATGTAATAGAAAAAATTAGCGCTACTCAATTTCTCACTGTACTTGTTGACTGGATTAAAGTATTATTTCTATTTGTAATAAATTCTTTTTATATACTTTATACTTTTATATACCACATTTATGAGTATGGGTCATATGCGTATATTTATATTTCTTGCAACATGTGCATTGATAAGGGTTCATTGTAGAGCTGATGCACGGGCTGAAGGTGTCGGATTTCAGGCCGATGACGATATGACTCGGAGCAGCTTCAAAATTCTTAGCAACGAACACATACGTTTTTTTTCTCGGTCAACTTCTTATGCCTGCGAAGCGGGCCGTTGATAAAACGGTGAATAAAACGCCCTCGGGAATGATCGGATCGAATCCATAACCATCGTAATCGATTCCCCCTGGTAGGTATAGTCGAAAATGCTACCCCACCCGACCTTGTACGCCTTCGGATCTCCGTAGATAATGTCCCATCCTGTACTCGGAGGACACCGACCGTCTTTCTATAAAAAGTGTTCTAAATCTCTTCGAGGTTATGTACCCCCGACCGGGGGGTGGGGGTACTTGCAAAAAATCCTACTTAAATGTTCGATTTTTGGGTTATAAAACCCACACGCACCTAACTTCACTATGCATTTAAAAAAAATTAGGTTATGTTTATACTAGATTGTTTGTGTCTATATTAACATTATTTGTAAATGTCATTGTCACAAGATTAAATTAAGCGACTTACGTATCCGTCGATGTTATACTTCCGTTTTTGAAGACGTACTTCCGTCTAGTACACAAATATAACCGGAATGACTGATCTCAAAATTCAAACATCAATAGCAATGCCGTAATAAGATGAGAAGTTAAAGACAGGTATTTATTTGAAAGATGAAACGATAAACTATTCATTTCACATGTAATTACCAATGCTATGTGGTTATGTTCTTTTTATAAAAGAAAAGAAATATCCAGATGGCGCAGAAACCAATTTCCTATTGTATATGAATAAGGTCCTGTTTCGCTCGAAAATTAGCTGCGAAACCCGACCGGGTTTTTTGATAATAATTTATTTAAAAATACTGATTTTGTAATTTTTCATTTTTTAGCGGATTTTAGTTTACGTATATTTGTCGTACAACTAATAACATTTTTATCTTTTCCATTTGCCTCACAGAACTTATAGATTTCGAAATATTTAAGAGATTGATGGAAAACACTCTCTAAAAATAGTGTATTGTTCAATCTCACCTAAGTTATGGAATTATTGGTTGGGGAGGAGTAAATGATAATTTCCTTAATAATTTAAGTATATTGCAAAAGTGGTTCCTAAAACTAATATATAATAGACCGATAACATACCCTAGTCGTGATCTGTTTAACGAAGCGAAAGTCTTAGACATACGTCAGCTGTTTTCCCTTACAGTAGCTGTAGAAACCCACAAAAATATAAATATGGTCAAACACTTACAACATCAATACAATACTAGGAAAAAAACGTGTGGTGTCAAATGCAACAAAACAATTGGACAAAAAAGTTATGTATATCTTGCAAAAAATGTTATGAGCAGATACCGCCGCATATGAAAAACATTATTAATGTTCAATTATTTAAAATAAAAATCAAAGGATGGTTATCTGGTTGATAGCCAAGTGGGTTAAGGCGCGAGATGGCAATCGCGATTAATCACACGGGTATCGCACCACCGGGTTCGAATCCTGGCTCCGGCACTGTCGGAGGAAATGGTTGTATGTCTGCGCTTTTTCAATATGTAACCCCCTTCCGCACAAGCACCTGGCTTCTGGAATTGGGGGTTGTCTAATTTCTGTGGTGATGGTGGTTATTAAGGAGTTCCGAAAATATCATATACACCTAGATTAATTCTCAATTTACCTATTTAAAAATTATCAAAAGTAAATCATCTATATTTTCGACAACTTACCTAGCACACTCGTGTATATCATATCTATATATTATGTATGTATCAATAAACTCTCTAAATGCTCTTCTGATTATCTGTCACCACCTTTCTATTTCTATTTTTTACTTTTTTTCATTTTCTTTTGTTTAATTTAATTGACAAGCATTTTATTTTAGTTTGTAATTTTTATAAAAAAATTCAGATTGTTAAGTTACACTACTCACTCACAAACAAGGACTCAATAAAGTTCAGCTGGTTTATTCAGACTTGTTTATAGTATTATGTAAGAAATGTGTACTTCCCTCCATCTCTTGTTGAATTGTATATTTGAATATATTCGTGAATAAACTTATTATTATTATATGGAGTAAAAGAAGTGACATTTTGTGTGTCGAGGATGACTTGACGAGTATAGCTACTTCACATATAACATGCTATTTTTTCTTCAAACGTCGAATATGAATTAAATAAATACAGTAAAACCTTCTAATACCGATCACCCTCGGGGAATGATATGTTGATTGCTAAAGAGGGGCGGTCGTTTAAAAGAAAACATATATCTGCACATACATCTACAGCAAGTCGCTCGGTTTTAGAAAATTTTCTTTTTTGATCAGCATACAAATTTCTAACTACTTATTTATCTTGTAACAATATATTCTCTCTCAACTCAACTCAATTATTTAACGTTAACCAATGAAAGTTTAGAATAAAATGTTAAAACTAGATTTCATGGGCTTAAGGAATAAATTATCATAAAGCAATTGCAGTGTTTTAACACTGTTGTGTGCTAGAAAATTCCGATGATGCGCAGCCGCCGTCGTTTCAGAGAATAAGAGAATGGTCGGTATAAGGTGGCACAAGATTATAGGATTTTTAATTTGTAAATTCGTTTTACTATACTATTATTTCTTCTTCTAATACTTTTAGTGGAGGAAAATTTAATTGCACAAATAAATAATATGCCTACCTCGCCGAAACTAAGTTCAGTTTCGGTTTTCGGGCCAAGTTGAGCTGACAGTTGTCAACTTAACTTGGCCCCTTGAAAAAGTTAAAATGATAAACAGTCCTAATCAGATCATTTAGTGGGGTCAATCTGGGTTTGCAAACGGACTCGTTTTTTTCGATTTATTTTTGTGATGTTATGAAGTCGGATCCCCTCTATCATTCGGAAAATTTTCCGGTCGAACTTTCCACGAGGAGGGGGGGGGGTTGAAATTTACACGTAAGGATAGGGGAAATCAGTTTTTCGAACGTAACTCGTTTGTTTTGAATCGGATCGAAAAAGTGTAAAAGGGATCAAATGAAGGGCTCGCAAATACGCGTAAACTGAACTCTTCGAAATCGGTCCAGCGATTCCCGAGATATTGCGATTTGAAAGTACGGATTTGTATACGGATTTTTCGCTGCGGCCAAAGCCGCTTTCGCGAATTTTCGGGGAAGAAGGTGACATGATGACTTTTGTTTCTTCCTCCGATATACACTCAGGACCTAAGTACTGTGTCCAAATTTCAAGTCACTAGGTTGATTAGGGGGGTAGGGGAAGGGTAAAGGTAAATGAAATTAAAACTGCTGTAACTTTCGCATTTTTTTCCCCAAATCAGGCAGAAAACGTGACAAAATGTACTAATGTGCCTACTTTGAGTTCCGTTCATATATTTTCGATTTTTGCCATAAATAAACAAATGGTTGCAAAATAACTAATTTATTGTTGTTATTATTTTTAGAATGTCATTTTTCGCCAGAAATGAAAGGGGTGGGGGAGATTTTTCTCGCCGTCGAATGTGGAATTTCATTCCCTTTGATTTAAGCCCAACCAGATTGCGATCGGATGATTAGGAGGGGAGAGGGGGCCCGCAAAGTTTTTGCCCTGTAGAAGGGCAAGGGAAAGGGTTACGGACTTCGGGCCGGGCTTATTTTCAAGGGCAATCAATTTTTTTCAAATTTTTTTACCCCGAAGCTGCAACTTCATTAGGGCCTGCACGCGCGGTGATACCTTTATAAAAAAACGAATGCGGCAATTCAGTAGCCCTGCAGAGAGATGCCGGGGGAGGAGTCTAGCGCTCTCACTTCCCTCCCTTCACTCTCATAAGTACACGTATCACTCCGCTCGTCCGTTTTTATAAATCACGCGAGCATGCAGGCCCTAATGAAGATACAGCTTCGGAGTAAAAAAATATTGAAAGAGAATTGATTGCAATTGAAAACGAGATCGGCTCGAAGTTTATAACCCTTTCCCTTGCCCTTCTACAGGGAAAAACTTTGCGGGCCCCCCTCTCCCCTCTTAATCAGCCGATCGCAATCTGGTCGAGCTTAAATCAAAGAGAAAGAAATTCCACATTCGATGGAGAAAAAAAATCTCCCCACTCCTTTCCTTCCTGGCGAAAAATGACTTTTTCTAAAAATAATAACAATAAATTGGTTATTTCGTAACCATTTATTTATTTATGGCGAAAATTGAAAATATATGAACGCAACTCAAAGTAGACACATTAGTACACAACGTCAACGTTGCTGCGCGATTTGCGGAAAAAATTGCAGAAGTTACAGGAGTCGTAATTTCATTTACGTTTACCCCCCCCTCCCCCCAATCAACCTAACGACTTGAAATTTGGACACAGTACTTTGGTCCTGAGTGTCTATCGGGGGAAGAAACAAAAAGTTACCAAGTCACTTTCTTCCCCGAAAAAATCGCGAAAACGGCTCTCGCCGCGGCGAAAATTCCGCATGCAAATCCGTACTTTCAAATCGCAATATCTGGGGAACCTCTGGACTGATTTCGACGAGTCAAAATTCAGCCCTTCATTTTATATCTTTTACACTTTTTAGATCCGAATGAAACTAAACGAGTTATATCCGAAAAACTGATTTTCTTTACATGTAAATTCCTCCCCCCCCCCTCCTCGTGAAAAGGTCGACCGGAAAATTTTCCGGATGATAGAGGGGATCCGACTTCATAACATCAAAAAAAATGGAAAAAAACGAGTCCGTTTCAAGCGTTTTTAATGACAGATCGACCCCACTAATTCACAATTCGTAGTTTTCAAGTCCTAAT
This sequence comes from Leptura quadrifasciata, assembly GCA_963675555.1. Classification (NCBI taxonomy): domain Eukaryota; kingdom Metazoa; phylum Arthropoda; class Insecta; order Coleoptera; family Cerambycidae; genus Leptura; species Leptura quadrifasciata. Next base: position 48,157,560 of record OY776680.1, on the reverse strand, counting down.
TTGACAGCACTATTAATATTTTAACTGGAGGTAAAATGTAGGGGTTGTAAGTTGCTCTTTTCGCAGAGAAAATCAAATTCAGATAGATATTACTCCTAAAATAAAGGGAAAAATTCAAAACATAAAAGTTTTACCAGACAGCGAAATATAGGTTTTGAACTTTCACGAGCAACGCTGGGTTATTTAGTATGGTTTTGTAATACAAAAATATATCTAAACTGGTCTCGGGCCTGCAGTGGAGTGCCGTTAAGTTTGTACCTGAGGCCCCGCTTCAATCAGTGAATTTTTGCAAAACCTTTTGAAATGCATTACATACAACAAAATTTAAAAATAGCCAATTTTTACTTGGGGGCAGTTCCCACCCCTCCTATTGTGTGGACAAAAAAAAATAAAAAACTAATCGCTGAATCTGATAGAATATCAAATTTTAAATAAAAAAGTCGGTATTTTTTTGATAATTAATATTTTCCAAGAAACAAAAATTTTAAACGGTTTCTCGTAAATAATTCAAAATGTGTTATATTTAATGGAAAAGTGGTATAGTTGTCTCCAAATTTACTAAACATAAAAAAACAATAAAAAATTGACGACCTAATTAAAATACCGTTACACAATGTACTATTTCGCCCACAAATTGAATCACTTATAGTCCAAGTAAGGACTTCCCTGCACTCAAAAAAGGCAACAAAAACTTTACGACATAATTATTATCGCGTCATCAAACGACCTGGCGCACATTAAAAACCTATAAAGGTAAGCTAGTCAATTTGCGAACAGCAGTACAGAGAGTACCGGTATTTTGATGAGGTCGTAAAGTTTCTGAAGCAATTTTATGTGCCTGGAACTGATTATTTCAACTATACCTTTATAGGTTTAATGTACGTCGGCTTCTTTGATGTCACCATACCGAATGGTTTACCGGCGTTAATAATGAGCTCGTAAAGTTTTTATTGTTACTTTTTTACCTGCATTGTAAGTCTGCAGGTTACTACATATGGCACAAGAAAGAGATTTATAAAATGACAAACATTTTGTAACACCCCTTGGCTTAAAACCAGGAAGTGTTTCAATTATGCGAACGGCAGCTCTGGGTTATGGGAAAGCGAGGTCGTGGTTCGATATTTACTCATTTGTTAACTTGCAAAAAAAAAATATAAAATAGTGAATATATATATAAACAAAAAAATAGATGTTCAGGGCGCCACCTTAACTTACTATATGAACCATGAGTATTGTGAAAGCTAAGGAAAACAATACTGAGTACCTAAGTTATGTAATAAGCTCACCAATAATATATATCCAGCTAAATGAGTAGAAGAAAGGAAACACACATGTTAATAATAAGTTGACTTTAATATTTGACAATGGGACAGTTGAATAATTTATTTAGCAATAGCAAAAAAATTTAGTTAAGTTGAAATTTGAATGATTGATAAAAAAAATATTAAATTATGACAAGGTTTAACAAGTATTATTTAAGAAAATTTTATGTAAAAATATTTATATGAAAATGTATGAATCTTTGAAAAATGTTAAAATTTAATTAAAATGGTACCATTTCTTACAAGTAAAAAAAATATATGAAAAGTAATAATTTAAATCAGACAAAATGTTATAAATAATACCACAAAACAGAAGGCCCTGGTGTAACTTTGTTCCAGAATCAGGTATGACTGCAGGGACCCCTCTACAACACGCTGCCTCCACTCTCAAATTGTCTCCACTGCCTACGTGGTCCAAAAAAAAAATCGACGACTCGGATTCTTTCGCTTATTGACCTCTTGCTTCTTAAAATAATACCATCTGTGTGTGGCCGCTACATCGGAAAGATGATATACCAATAATGATATCACACCAAAGAAAATTGCCTCATATGAGGGATACTGGCAACCCTAAGATATAAAAAAAAATACACCTTACAAAATGAAATTCAAACGAATTCGCAAGACTTACCCCAAGTGACCTGTGGGGGCTCAGTATCGATTATAAGCCTAAGCTTATGGCGTGAATAAAAATTATGGCTTGACCAAATTTACTAGTTAGGCTACTGCCCCAAGCCTAAGCACTACCGGCTCCTTCAATGGATCACGCTTAAAAGGGCTGCTAAGATGGCTTAGCTTTCTAACGCGGTCTTGCGAATTTAAAAAAAACTAACGATCCCTACACGCAGGTCTTAATTACCAACTCAAATCACAGAATTGTGCTCTTGGCAAAATCGAACTATAAGAAGAAGAAGATGAATTTAAAATATCCAAAATTTAACCTTAAAATAGAGAGTGTGCTACTATGTGCTTCTGAAGAAATAAATAAAACAAGTCCATAAGAAACATGCTGTTAAACCAGCCAGGAAGAGAAGACGTCGTGTGTTTACTATATTTTGGTGTTAACTCAAAATGAGGTGTCAAGTGCTTTTCAACCTGAACAAGTTATAATTGCAGTGTTAATTGTCTGAAACGGTGCCGCATTATTTTCATTATTATTTACTTATATATTTAACTGCATGTGGAGCATGTTTTTGCAGGAAAGAAAGAATAAAAAAATATTTATATTTGTCTAATAAATTCCTTTTCAGGAGATTTTTCACTGCAACCAGTAATACATTTATCCACATACTGGGTGGCCTAACTCACTATGCACCAGTTTACTTTTTAAATTAATTACTATGAAAAATGTAGCATATGCAATGCTACAATTTCAGGTTTCTTTCTGTGCTATCAATAGTTCTAAAGATGTGGCAACTTAAAAATGGCGCTCTAAAATTTATAAGTCGAGATATCTTTAAATTTCAAGGCACAGAAATAAAACCATTTTAAAGGAAATTCCAAGACCTTCAACTTCTATCGCATGCATTTTTAACACTCTACTTGTTTTCGAGATATTTAAGATTTACACATTATATCTCGATATACAACTGATCCAGAGCTATCATTAATCTATATCTTTAGAGAAAAACCATAAGCCACATGTTTAGAACTACTCATCACATAGTAACCTTTATAATGTCAATTTTTATAGAAAACTGTACACCATTTGTTTTCTCTTAAAATCTGATTCTCCATCATAAGGTTCAGTGATGGGTTCTTTATTTTCTGTATACCCTTAGAAGGGGTGGGAACCACCCCCGAGCCAAAAGCTGCTATTTTTAAGTGGCAAACTTTTTTATATTGGATTTGAACTAAACGATTCCGAATATATTATAAAAATCCACCAGATTCCGAGGCTTATCGGTAACGACAATTCACTACTAGGTTATTATACATAATTACAGTATTACTGTAAATGGTAAGGAACTAATTAATGAGCATTTCGTATTATCCTAACTTCCACGAAATCCAAGCAATTTAAAATAATACATAATTTCATATCCTTCAATTCGAAAAACAATATTCCAAATCCTTACCTAATGCGAAGAGTTGAAAACAAAATTAGCAATAATTATAGCCATATAGCTTCACGTTCCAGGAAGTTTTTTACTTTTTTCATCTCCTCTTAAAATACTTCTGTTCATAGAAAAGGGAATGATTTGCTCGCTGGTTATAGTCGGGCTAAAATGCGAACATTACGGTTCAAATGCGTCGGAAAAAATTTAATCCTGCCTTTTTATATTCATGAAAGAGCTTTCCACGGCTTTCTTTCAACGGTGTATAATTTGCGAACTTCGAAAATCGTTAAGTTTTATTGAGAGAAGCGAAACTTAATAAATGATTTTATCGCTCCAATATTTACAGATCCTGTATAGTCCAAATTTTACACGTAAGTGAAATTGAAACTCTTCTCCGATTTCAACATTTCGCTAAAAGAAAAATAATTACTTGTGCAACGTGAGATACTATTTGAAATAATAGGTTGATTTCTTTAACGACGTCAAAACTATGTGTAAACCATTTGATAGGGATCTATGATAATTTTACCTTATATTTATTACAATTTTCTATTTAACAAAATAAAATTTAAATTTGTTTTGTGACTTACAAAACTTGGCTATTTATAGCTACATTCTTTCAAACACATAAATATATGTTCATAGTGTCTCATCTGATGTGACTACTAGGCAAGTATTGCGATACAATAAAAATAAATCGGAGAAGTAATAACGAAAATAATAATAATGAACATTCTTAATTCCGAAGATATCAACACATCAAAGCATTAGGCAAAAAAGATATTAAACACTTTAAAAACAAACAACTATCTTATCCTGGTTAATACTAGAAGACATTGGATTATATGTATACTGTATAGTAGAATTCATGCATTGATGGCATTTTGAACAAAAAATTAAAATGAGAATTCAGAGAACTTACTGCATGATTTTGACACTGAAGTTAAAAGTTAAATCATCAACAATGAAGTTAAAACTAACCCTAAGATTCCGGCAGAAAGGTTTCACTCTTTTTGGAGATCCTCAGAGGGCTGTTATGTTGATTAATCTACTTTCAGTAAAAATATTCACGTCAAAATATTTTGCTGCCAGTTAAAGTCTGATATTATTTTGTTAAAGTCTGATATTATTTTGTTAATACATAGAGAGAGTAATAAACATTGAAACTATTTTTAAGCCTATCCTTTTATAGAATTTTTTCTTCACATTTCATTGCTCGACAGATGAGTACTAGAGAAATATTTAGGAATTACTCAAGCAAATGGCAGCATAAATCGGAAGCGATAGAAATGTTTTAATTGATGTATTTAATAACTTTTTCTACTCCCTTATGTAAATTTTATGTTTTCTGTACAGTTTGTAGAATGGATAAGTGGGCCATTCCAGTTAACTGAACGGATATATTTTATATATATAGTCTAGTATACTTTAACTTAGCGTGTGTATGTATGAGTTAATATTTCCGTACGATTTCATTTTCTCTTGTACACAAAGATCCAGAAATATTGTCCACGTAGACAATGTTTCTGGACTATTGCTTTAACTTTGTGTACAATATGGGAGAAAATGAAATCGTACGGAAATATTAACTCATACTACATACGCCAAGTTAAAGTATACTAGACTATAGTCGAGGCAATTTAGCATTTCTCAAACGATTTTTAAGCAGTAAGACGGATCAAGATCAGGTTTTTACATTCGATTTAGGGCAGCATTTATAAAAAATGTTACAACTTTTTATCTTATACAAATGGGAAATGCATTCTGTGCAGGCCAAAATGCATTATATTGGAGTGAGCGAGTCGAAAAAAAGCAAAAAATTGTAAATATGATGCTATGCAACAAGAGTACCTCGTCCTCCCGTTTTCGAGGATGCTGAACACAATGGTGCTGGTAGAATTTCTCTTTCGAGTTGGGCAACCTCCCAAACGGCCAAAAACAATCCCCAAAACGGGTTAAAAGCGTATCACATCTTTTCCACCGGTGAAACCTAGCGTACCCCCCGTTTTCGAGGATGCTGAAAACGGTGATGATGCTCAATATTTTTTCTGACTCCAACCCCTCTAACGGCTAATAAACACCACTGAAAGGGGTGAAAGTCGTTTTTTTTATATATATCACCAATAAAATGCATTTAACATCCGTTTTAGAGGAAGCCTAGCACGGGAAAAATAATCATGTTTCTCCTCGTGATTATAATTGTCTTTCTTTACCCTTTAGCTGAAAAAGATAATCGAGTACCTACTTACAAAAACAGGTCTATTGCATCATTGATACGTACGTACAATTTATTTTATTACAAAAAATGATAGAAAAAGTTATATTGACGCATACAAATAAGCTTAACTAAATCCTTATTTACAGTCGCTTTACTTACATGAAAAATAATAGATGTTATACATAAAGATAAAACATGCTTACAACACATTTTTTTTTTCATTCATATCTTATCTACCTTCATTTAACCTACGTTTTGCTACGAGTTACACGTACATGAACAAATAGATACGTTGGATCTTAATGATTATCCGATATTACGTAACGAAATCACTTGGGCTACTGTAGCGTAGCAGATATCGTAGGCAAACTTGACCCGGAAAGTGATGTACGTGCCTACGATAAAATTTCTCTAGCTCAGACTATCTCAGGGCGTTAAGCCCAAGCTTACACAAACTATGATAAATTATTAGTTACTTACTTAACAAATCACTGAGTTTTTCCATATGTAGTGGTCGCAGACGAAATAATGACACTTTCTTTAAAAATGAAATGCACTATATTAAACAATTTACAAAATTGGTTCTTTAGCATGTAACCTGGTGATGTTCACAAGGTGTGGCAAATTTCTCGCTTAAAAGTTATAACATTCGTAAAATGTCTCGTGTAGCTACACATCGGTTTACAATATGATCATGAATTGTCATAAACTCTGCCACAAAGGTTTGATTTAAAGAACCTCCTTAAATATATGTAAATATATGCATAAAATATTTAAATATGTACAGGTTAAAATGCCAAAAGTATGAACTGATGTCCAGCGGAACCATTGAAGGTGGTCCCCGGTAAGTAAAAATAATAAACAACACAACTATTCAGGGTGGTACGATACCGAATCCGGACGTGGAGGAACTGTAGCCCTACGTAGATGTCTTCGGGCCACAAGAAATGGGCCCAAGGATGGGGTTGATCGTAGCCTCTCCAGCCCTGGAACCTTCCACTGTGTGTGGATGCCCCGTCTGTGGAACTCTCACTGACGTGTGTAGAAGCCCCGTCCGTGGAACCCTAAAGATATCACGATTTAAATTTACAAAGTCAGAAATGCACGTGAAGCGTGCTTAATGTGAGCAATTCTGACATAACCTACAAATGAAACATAATTTACCTCACTGATGAGGGAACAATCCACCAAAACTCCTGGAAGCCACAGTCGGATAAATGGGGCCGAGTCCGCCTTCCAAGTTGACACTGTATTTCCAAAGGAAAGCCTGCAAATTTGCGAAACACGTGGGTAGAGAACGGACAAGATGGCGTGAAGAGGTTAGCTTACCTTGTGTAATTTAATATCCTGCTTCCGCAGATAAAATTTACTCACAAACACAAAATATTCCGCTAAACGGAACAACAGATTGAGGAAATTTTCTTGAGTTGATTATTCTAAAATCCACCCGGATGCCTTGGATAAAATCGAGGTTCACAGAATAACAACTAATTACTCCCAATCACGCCAAGCCAACAAAAATGGTTGCTTCCGTTTCCTCTGCTGATCACGTGTCATCCTCCCGTGGAGAATAGCGAAATGTGTTTCGGGCGTGTAGCAGTTGTTATAATGCGGCCCACAAAACGCTAAAGCGTATGGTGGGTCGCATACGCTAGAGGTCCGTAACAGTTTCTTACAAGTACAATTATATGGTTGGCATTCTTTGAAATGGACATCACAATCATCAACGGCTTCATCAGCCGTTTCCGTGTCAGAATGCTAATGTGAATTTCCGGTACAAAATTCAACAATATTTGGTCAATATCATCTTCAGTCTCGTTACATTCCGTTTCAGGGAGGTCATTTTCGTCTTGTACTGCAGTATTTTTACAATTCTCGCCCCGACAATTTGTACAAAAAACACTCAAGCAGCCACTAAACATGATAAATTATCAATTTTTTGCCGTTGGGAAAATTAAGTTTCCGGTAAAGAGTCCGGAGCCTACCTGACAAAGTTAAGGAATGTATGTCTAGCGGTACTAATGCATGTGGAGAAGCTAGAGTACAAGCAGAGATGCAGTTGCCGCTATATATATATATATATATATATATATATATATATATATATATATATATATATATATATATATATATATATATATATATAACATATGCGTGGAAGTTGCGCAGGATACTGTCCTCTCGGGAACCCGCGTAACTTTGAATGTACTATCCTCAGAAAAACATTCATCATTACCACCGTGCTGAGCAACCTCGAAGATGGGAGGTACATAAATTTAGCCGCTGATATTTTACAAAAAACGATTTTCACCCCTTTCGGGGGTGTTTATTAGCCGTTAGTGGGGTTGGAGGGGGTAAAAAAAACATTCAGCATCACCACCGTGCTCAGCATTCTCGAAAACGGGCGGCATATTCATTTCACCGGTGAGATAAAAAATAGTTTTTCACCCCTTCGGGGGTGTTTTGTTAGCCGCTAGACTGGAGGGGATCAGAAAAATATTCAGCATCACCACCATGTTCAGCATCCTCGAAAGCGGGGGGTTCAGTGAGTTTCACCGTTGGAAAAGATGTGATAAGCGTTTAACCCCTTTTGGAGGTGGTTCTTGGCTGTTTGAGGAGTTGCGCAACTCCAAAGTTAAATTCTACCAGCACCATCATGTACCCAGATTTCCAGTGCAGTGCTGTTATGCATCCCAGTTGCAGACTAGTTTCGAGCTTGTTAGCTCTGATCATTAAGTCGCCACCAGATGGAGCTATTCGCAAGTTGCGGACACCTCGTGTCTGTAATTTGATGACTATAGAAGGCCAGTGAGGTAATGTTGTGCATTTGCCTATGTCGCACTGATGAGAGCTAACAAGCTCGAAACTAGACAGCACTCAGCATTTTTTATAAATGCCGTCCTAAATCGAATGCAAAAACCCCATCTCTACTAATATGTTCTAAGATGGATATGAAATCGACCAATCATAGTTTCGTGTATTAAGTACATAGGCAACTATTTGTTTTAAAAAACTCAAGTTGCCGCGTAAGCTGTTAAAGTAATTGTCAGTTTGTATTCGTGCAATTTAAGCTAAAAAATAATTAAAAATGAGCGATTCCGGTGAAGAATCGATAAACGGTATACCGACTAAACTTTTACTGAAATTATTATATATAGACAAAATTTTAGAGTTATATGGCAAAAAAGTAGTTATATGAGGGGGGGGGGTGTTGAACCTACGACCTCTTGCATTCGAAGCATTAATGCAACCACTAGACTACTGCCGCCTTTATAAAATATTTTCACCTAGAGCATAAGATTAAGCAGACGCTAAGTTTGTATATTAAAACTACTTATTTGTGGTTTCTTCATAATCCACTCGTAGAAAAAGTATACTTACTGTACAACTCGAGTGGATTATCCATATCGCACTCGAAAGATTGAGGCACTCCGCTTACGGCGTTGTGCTCAATCTTCTTTCTCGTGCGATCTATATTTCTTAATCGCATCTGATTTCATGTCTGAATCACTTTTACAATTTTCTTTTCAAAATCAAAGTCGAATCAGAAATGACCTTGTATAGTGGAATTATATGTAAGTACTCTCTGTAATCATGAAAAGCATATTTAAGTTTATAATGCATTTTTTTGGATTTGGCCGAGGCGTTTGACACTGTGGACCATAACATTTTATTTGAAAGACTCAAGAATATCGGGGTCAGGGATTTTTCATTTCAACTTTTCAGGAATTACCTAAAAGGCAGAGGTAAAAATCAATAATACCTTAAATAATCATTTACCTGTCATGATGGCTATACTTCAGGATACTGCGTTAGGGCCTGTGTTTTTAATTTACATTAACCAGTTAGGTGCTCTGTCTATAAACGATAACTGCATGTCTTGTGCAAATGATAGTTTTGATATTTGAGAATAACTCCTAGAATGAATGCACTGTACAACAGAGCGGAAGCTGGTCTGAAGAAAACTCAAAACTGGTTAAATGTTAGTCATCTAAGTCTAAATTTATCTAAAACTAAATTTATAACTTTTTAGAGTTACTGATTAACCTTTAGAAAGCAAGAACGAATTGTATTTAGTAAATTCAGAAAATAAGCCATATTAAATACCTTGGAATTATGGTAGACCAATATAAGGAAAGAGGAAGGGCATATAGAACATCTCACAACAAGATTAAGAACATTGATAAACAAATTTTACCAACTACGAGAGATTCTTAACGTAAAATATTTTTTATTATGGTCTAGAACGCCTTGGCTGAACCTAAAACTAGATACTGCATCACGACATGGGGTGGTTTATATAAAAATTCTTTGCATAACCTAGAGATAATTCAAAATTCAATTTTAAAAATTATATTTAAAAAGTCAAAAATATATTCAACTGAGCTATTATATCAAGAAGCTGGATTATTTAGTATTAAAAATATATAATATATGCCTACCAGTATGTACTGTGGGTGTATAAACAACATAATAACTTAAACATTTTGCCTCAAACTATTCAAACCAGGGCTTTGATGGAGCTGTCGATTCAAGTTCCTTATTTCAGGAAATATCATATGTAAAGATTTGTTTTTTATTATGGACCAAAACTATATAATGTATGACCACATCAGGTTAAAAAGGAAGCTGGGATTCTTCATAAATAACAATATTAACAAAATATATAATATTTTATGCATATAACTGTGTATGTACTATAATCAGGCAAATTCGCCTCAGTATCTCAGTTAATTTAGATATCAGATAACTTTTTATTTATTTTTTTTTGTTTTCTTCTTGTTCTACTTAACGCGACTTAGATTTGTCATTTTTTGTATTTCATTACTTTGTATACTTATTATTATATTGTTTTTCTTTCTCTCTTCAGTCAGTGTTTGTATCATTTTTTTTTCTTTTTTTTTCTGTTTTTTTCTTGTTAGTATAAAATGGTTAGACCTACGAACAAGCGTACACTACGATCAGAAATAAATTTGATTTTGAATACTTAGTAAATAACCATAGTATTTGGCACTTTCCCATGGTCTAGTTTTTAAATTAACCACTTCGAATCATTTCCTGCACCTAACAGAAAGTCTTTATTATTCGCTTGTTTTGTAACACAATACGCTTCATCGAGGGGGAATTGAATTGGGAAAATGCGTCAATTCAATGATGTATAACTAGAGGAGACAACAATGATCGATGCCTTTAAGCTTGACATTTGATCCTCTCATTAAATCATTCATCTTTTGCAATGACACGTTATGATGGAAGAGCAAGTCCGACCGCACAACTAAAATAAGTGTAACATGCGTATATAAAGCAATATGCGCTGCACTTGTGACGCTTATAATGAACCTCTCTATTTGAATAGATAGTCACATAATGAGGAAGTATATGTTTCCCGCAGAATATATGTTAAGACGCGGGCTATCAGCATAGAATTTGTAAAAAAACCGGTGCGATCTTTGATTTACATCAGGTGTGCCACACTTTGACGTGGTATACTCGTATACCAGGTGGCCACGATTGTACGTCCCAACTGTTTGGCTGTTTTTGAATTTAAATATTTCATTTTTGGTGCATACAAATTAAACAAAAATTTTTAGACTAAAGGGAACGAAAATATCACTTCTGGTTGAACTGGAAGTGATTAACAACTTTTTTTCTTAAATATAAAGACTATTTTTGTTGATAGTTTTTTATTAAGCATGTAGTTCTAAGTGCAACAGTTTCTTCCGGTTTACAAAATTCCAAAAAATAAGAGAGATACTAACCATTTTATTTTTTTCAAAATGACGGCATCAGATGACAACAACGTAAGAAAATTACTAAGTAAACTATAGAAATTATTAGTACGGTTGTAGGCTTGTCTGTAAAGAAGAAATTAGTTAATTGAATTACTATAGGTACCTATATACATTTAATTCTAAAGTTGCCGAGAGACATGAAATTGACAGGAATTCCCAACATTTTAATTATTATTCACTGATAATCTGAAGTAAGTGTATTAAATTTGTTATAAACAAATAAATTAATATAAAATGGCTGAAAAATACTAAAATTTGATATGATTATTCAGGGATAGATTCAACGTAATGCAACACTAGAGCATAAACTCTGTATGGGCAGGAATATTCAGAAAGAAGACAACCTCCGAGAAAATATTTCGCCTGGTTCGAGCACCAATTTAGAACTGAATCTGATATAAAAATTGAAGTAAGATTTATTGTGGGTGAAGAAACGGGAGCTAATATATTAGCTTTAGTACACATTGACCCAATTATTTGGATAAAACAAATGAACATGATTCAAATGTGCTTTTAGAGGGCGGAATATTAAACATAATATTTTTAGTCGCAAACTCCTCTATAAATCCTTATTTTTCTATAAGGAACGTAACCAGACTGCAACCAACAGCTACTCTCCGGGCTATGTGCCCCGCCGAGTGCTGAATTACAAGTTACAAGTCTGGCGCGTTAAGTGCAATAATTGCATATTACCATCAAAACGCTAATGCTTCGATTGCAACAAACACCAGCCGAAAGACTGATCCTACTTAAAGGAGCTCCCTTGCCAGTCGTCACACACCACTTGCAGACTGCAGTTTCGAGCTGTTGGCTCTCGTCAGTGCAAGGTAGGTATGCAACGACCGACATGAGAATCCTTTGACTATAGTACATCCCGGTATTTTTACAATAGCGACATGTAAAACAGCCAGCAGGCGCCATCCAGCGGTCCAGTGTCCGTTGCAATCGAAAAATAACACTGGACCGCTGGATGGCGCCTGCTGGCTGTTTTACATGTCGCTATTGTAAAAATACCGGGATGTACTATAGTCAAAGGATTCTCATGTCGGTCGTTGCATACCTACCTTGCACTGACGAGAGCCAACAGCTCGAAACTGCAGTCTGCAAGTGGTGTGTGACGACTGGCAAGGGAGCTCCTTTAAGTAGGATCAGTCTTTCGGCTGGTGTTTGTTGCAATCGAAGCATTAGCGTTTTGATGGTAATATGCAATTATTGCACTTAACGCGCCAGACTTGTAACTTGTAATTCAGCACTCGGCGGGGCACATAGCCCGGAGAGTAGCTGTTGGTTGCAGTCTGGTTACGTTCCTTATAGAAAAATAAGGATTTATAGAGGAGTTTGCGACTAAAAATATTATGTTTAATATTCCGCCCTCTAAAAGCACATTTGAACTATGCTAAGCCAAGTCAGGCCATTTATTTTTCGATTGCAACGGACACTGGACCGCTGGATGGCGCCTGCTGGCTGTTTTACATGTCGCTATTGTAAAAATACCGGGATGTACTATAGTCAAAGGATTCTCATGTCGGTCGTTGCATACCTACCTTGCACTGACGAGAGCCAACAGCTCGAAACTGCAGTCTGCAAGTGGTGTGTGACGACTGGCAAGGGAGCTCCTTTAAGTAGGATCAGTCTTTCGGCTGGTGTTTGTTGCAATCGAAGCATTAGCGTTTTGATGGTAATATGCAATTATTGCACTTAACGCGCCAGACTTGTAACTTGTAATTCAGCACTCGGCGGGGCACATAGCCCGGAGAGTAGCTGTTGGTTGCAGTCTGGTTACGTTCCTTATAGAAAAATAAGGATTTATAGAGGAGTTTGCGACTAAAAATATTATGTTTAAATGAACATGATCACCATTTTCCAAGGAAGTGGCCAGGAAAATTTTAAAGAAACACAGCTATCGTTGTTATATGAGAATGATTGTCAATGAAGAATAGCCTTTTGTAATTAAGGAATGAGAATTTGATCAAAAACATGTTCTCTGGCGAATCGAGATCTACAACTCTTGGATTATTTAATCGGAACAACACTCGATATTGGGCAATTGAAAATCCTCACATTATGAGGCAGGGGTGGTTTCATAGAGCAATTTGACAGATTATTCAAATTCCCTTTATCAATATTAATGTGGTTTATTTCCAACAAGACGGGACTGAACCACATGCTATTATCGTTAGAGATTACCTAAATGAATTATTTCCAGATCGTTGGATTCAAACACATGGTACAGTCAGATGGTCTACAAGGTCTCGTGACTTAACTCCAGTCGATTTTTTTATTTCGGTGCATTTGCAAAATAGAGTTTTTTTACGCAACTACAAAGCAAGACCTGGAAGAGAGAGAGTTCGTCCCGAAATAATACAAAGTTTGCTTATAGTGATTTAATTAACTATCGATAACTAAAATTTGTTGGTAGTTATTGATAATTATAAAATACGTAAACCTAGTAGTGCATAAGGTAACATAAGCTAATGAATGTTGCGGAACCGCCCGCTAAATCTCCTGATATTCAAACGCTGCAAAAAGTAATGATAACTCTGCAAAGTGGCAAAGACTAGTGGCTCACCTCTATATTTCCTTTATTTTTTAACTTATCCATTTGAAATTTGGTATGTATAATCTACCTGTAAAAATGGAGTTTTGGACATAGAAAACAGTATCATCCGGTATCCGGTTTCAGCAGTTTCTAGCGTAACGTTTTCCATGTTTCATTGGTTAAAAACGCGATATGAGTGTTGTCAAGCAGGAGCAGAAGTTGGTGGTAATTTTGACAGCATTGCAGTATTTTTTGATTTGCAAGTGTTAAAAGACATGAATCTGTATATAATAATATCTAGACTTTTCTCTGCGGAGGTAGGGTTGAATAAGACTAGAACAAATCGCTCTCCTACGTCTGTAATTTCTTCATGGCTAGCTTTCTCATTATTAAAAGTTTGCACAATGTCTTGCAAGTCATCTCTTTTATTAAGCCCATTGGTTGCATTAACATTTCCCTTGGAAAAAATGCTGTGGCTGTGTCGCAACCGCTAATGGCGTGTGCAAATAATATTGTTTCTTTACAATTTTTTAAAAAAAGTTGAGGGTTTTATATCTCAGGAACTGTAAATCTTTTTGCTGATATTATCCTGATTTTATTTTACAAATTTAATATATTTATCTGAGGGAGAAAGAGCAATAAGTACTGACAAGTCAATATCATGCCCTACGACAACAGTATATAGATTAATGCCTTTCAGCAAACTTGTTCGCAGAGCGAATATGCTACGATTTACACGTACATAAACAAATGAATACGTTGGATATTAGTGGTTATAAGATATTACATAAAGAAATCACTTGGGCTACTGTAGCGTAGCAGATATCGCAGGCACAACTTAACCCGGATAAGTGATATAACGTACCTACGATAAAATTTCACTAGCTCAGACTATCTCAGGGCGTCAAGCCCAAGTTTACAGAAACTATGACAAATTATTAGTTTATTTACTTAACAAATCACTGAGGGTTCCATACGTAGTGGTCGCAGACGAAATAATGACACTTTCTTTAAAAATGAAATGCACTATATTTCGAAATTTACAAATATTGGTTCTCTAGCATGTAACCTGGCGATGTTTAAAAGGTGTGACAAATTTCTTGATTAATAAGTTATAACATTAATAAAATGCCTCGTGTAGCTACACATCGGTTTACCACGTGAGGATAAATGGTAATAAATTCTGCCACAATGGGTCTGATTTAGAGAACCTCTTTAAATAAATATAAATGCATAAAATCTTTAAATATGTACAAGTTAAAATACAAGAGTAAATATGAATGGATATAACCGCGCCGAACCACTGAAGGTGGTCCCCGGTAACTAAAAACAACACACTTATCTAGGGTGGTACGATACCGACTTCGACGTGGAAGAACCTGTAGCCCTACGGAGGTGTCTTCGGGACAAAAGAAATTGACCCGAGGATGGGGGTTGATTATAGTCTCTCCAGCCCTGGAACTTTCTACTGTGTGTGGATGCCCCATCCGTGGAACTTCACTGATGTGTGTAGAAGTCCCGTCCGTGGAACCCTAGATAGATATCAAGATATCACGATTTAATTTGCAAAGTCGGAAATGCACGTGAAGCGTGCCTAATGTGGGCAATTCAAATCTGACATAACCTACAAAATAAATATAATTTACCTCACTGATGAGGGAACAATCCACCAATGTTCCTAGAAAGCCACAGTTGGATGAATGGGGTCGAGTCCGCCTTTCAAGTCGACACGATACTTCCAAAGGAAAGCCTGCAAATTTGTGAAACACGTGGGTAGAGAACGGGTAAGATGGCGTGAAGAGGTTAGCTTCCCTTGTATACTTAAATATCCTGCTTCCGCAGTTAAAATTTACTCACAACAACAAAATATTCCGCTAAACGGAACAACAACAACAGATGGAGAAAATGTTCCTGTGTTGATAATCCCAAAATCCACCAGGATGCCTTGGATAAACCAAGTTTGTAGGATTATCAACTATATATCGCCATTAAAAATGGTTGCCTTCCTCGCCAACTGGAAGTATATCGCACCTCTCGTGGACAATAGCGAAACTCTGCTACGGACGTAGCGGTTGTTATTATGAGGCCCACAAAACGTTAAGGCGTATGGTGGGTCGCATACGCTAGAGGTCCGCAACAACTACTGTAGTGTTATCAAAACTACCACCAACTTCTGCTGCTGCTTGGCAACACTCATATCGCGGTTTTACCAAATTCGAACATGGAAAAACGTTGCGCTAGAAGCTACTGATTAGGGACAGAAAAAAATTCGACGGTGTATTAACCCAACTACACAAGAAATCAACAAAAGAATCAACTCCTGAATCTGTTTTAACACTGATTTCTTGTCCATGCAAATTAGGGTGCGAAAACAGGTGTAGTTGCAGAGAATCAGGCTAACGTTGCTCCACAATGTGTTACCGTTGCCACTGACAAGTATGCATGAATGTCGAATCTATGAAAGCCGACGAGGATTAATTAACGTAGGTAACCTTGTGATAATTAGTAGATTAGGCATACAGGGGACACTATGTAAAAAAAATGCACCAAGTACTTTACTTCTGGGGTAGCGTGGAAACAAGTACAATATACAATATTCTCGCTTCTTTAAAATTGCGCTATTTTATAGGAGAGAAAAGGTGGAAGCGGTACATTTATTATAATTTTAAGTGGAGTTTATAATCTTAAGTGGAGTTTAGTAGCTACTGTTTTAGCGTTAAGCATGGAACTTTAAAGTAGATTATAGTAAAGATTTACAATTTATTTTGTTAACCGGAACCAACAGTACTATTAATTTTAGGAAAAAGCATACAGATGATTTTCATAGAGAATTTTATAAGGAATAATTTTTATATAGGCATTTTTATCAAAAAGTGCACCGTTCCCGAGGGAATCTAGAAAACCTCAAAATGGGGGTGGAAACGACGTTCTAGGAGATGAAGCACACTATTTAGGGATGGGAACTTTTCGGTTTAATAATACTTATGCTATTCTCATTATTTCTACCAATTTTTGAAACTTTATGAATTTTGTCCCATATATTACAATTTTAACTGTTATATTACTGAATTATAGAGTGGTAATTCGAACGCAATTCTCTTATCCCCAGAAATCAATTTCGCTTTCGTAAGGACGACGAAACTATTGATGCAGTTTCTACATTAGTCACAGATATACGGTATTGTTTAACGAAAAATTCTTACCGTGCATCCTTATTTGTCTATATCAAGGGGCTTCTGATTCAGTCGATTTGTTTCTGCTTCAAAAAAGCCTATTCATTATAGTATCTCCTCTAGTACCTCGGCAAAATAAATATTGTCGAACTTTATAATAATAGACTAGTATATATATATTGTGTCCACGGCAAAGCGGTAAATGACAACTTTTTTTGGATTACAAATACACTTTTCTCTATTCTGCTCTTGCTTTACCAAAAAAACCATTTTTAGTATGTTGGACTTTAAAAATTTATAGAGGGCGCTGGTAACATCTTAAAAATAAATATCGCATCAAAGTGCCTTTTTTGTGCGAAATATTCAAAGATTTTTTTAAAAAAACTTGCTCAGACTTGAAAAATATGACGTTGTACCAAATGACAGAACTAAACACATTTTTTTTATTTATAGAATTTTAATGTTTTAAGAAGAATACGCCATGGAACCAAATATAAAAGTGATCCGTCTTTGTGTCAAAATAATTTATTATTTGTATTAAAAATGTCAACTTTACAAGAAAAAATTTATCTAGTACTTATGTTATGACACTGGCGAATCTAGCATGAAAAATGTGATTTCAAAGTTTAATAAAAAGTTTCCGAATATCGTCCTAACGATACAAAGGCATGGAGAATTGTGAAAAGATTCAAGAAAATCGGAAATTTAAATAAGCAGATTAGGCAAAAGAAACAGTACAATGAAGGTGATGCAGCAACATTTTTTTATGAATATTTACGTACCTTGCCACTGGACGAAAGAGCACGTTTGTCTTTTCAGCAAAATTGTTGTTCAGCCCACAGCACACAAATAGTAAGGGTTTAGCCGAATAATAATTTTGCAGAAAAAAGTGGATTTGACGATTTGGATCATTTCCGTATCCACCCAGATCCCTTGATTTGATTATTTGCGATTTTTATTTATGGGGTCATCGGAAGCAAATAGTTTATTCACATGATTTAACAACATATTGAAAGAGGGATTTACAAATGCTATAAATTCAATTAACCTTCAAGCCATTCAAAATTGCTACAAAGAATTTAAGAACATAGTTGAGATGTGTGCTGAAAATGGAGGAACATGGGTAGAATAAATAAATTTAAATTATCATTACATTTTTAATATTAAAAAAATAAATTAAAATTTTATAAATAAAAAAATGTATTTAGTTATGTAATTTGGTATGTCATATTTTTTAATTCTGAGCACGTTTTTCTAATAAAATTTTTCAATATTTTGCACAGAAAAGAGACTTTACCTGATGCGATTTTTATTTTTAAGCTGTTACCAGCGCCCCCTATAAATTTATTAAAGTCCAACATACTAAAAATAGTTTTTGGACGAAGCAAGTTGCCATTTACACCTATAATACCGCTTTGCCGCAGACACATTGTAAAAGATTCTATAAATAATAATTATCATGGGCCTCGAAATTCACGTCAAGGGCTACCACAGGGCTCTGTTCTGAGCCCGCTCTTTTTAAAATTTAGATCGCAAGCATACATGGAATATTTGATGAAACGATAAATTGCATACAGTATGCTGACGACCTGATCATATCACTCAAAAAACATATAAAGACTGTATTATTATTCTGAAACATATCACCTATTGTCTAAAACTCTAGCTGATTGATTTATCTGAAAACACGTCCGCCGTCATGATATTTAGTTGCCACAGAATTGATCCTCGTACTACTACTACCACTCCTGGTAATCTAAACACACGTGCAATTCCTCTTGCTGATACCTTGGCATTATTTTGGACTAAAAATTACTTTAGACTAAACACATAAATTACATTTAAAAAAAAATTGAAAAAGATATGAATGACCTAAAATCTGTCACTAAAATCAAATGGGCAAATCGGGCTGTGACTCCCAAACCAAACTCGTGTTCTACAAATCGTACATCTTGTCAATATTAGTCTATAGCAATACCTTATAAGGTTCAACTGCTTTACAAAAAAGGTCCTAAGCAATTTATCTCTGTATAGCTTCGTAGCAGCGATTCAAGTTATAGATCGGAAAACATAGATTTTGCAATTTTAATTAACAATAAGTCGAAAACACCGCAAAATTGAGTTGAGCAAATCGAATCTAATAAGATTCATAATATTACTTACTTGAAAGTGAAGATCCCAATCGTTCGGGACATACCCGGAAATATTGAATGATTTTTGTCTTATTCGCCTGGAGTATACTTGGTTGATTGCTATTAATAGATTCTCCGCTGTACTTGCCGACTCTGCAATAGAAGTCTCGTCAGAGAAGTTAATCATGTATCCAGAAGTTGTTAAATCATTGATGTATAAATGGAAAATCGGTGGTGCTAAAGTTAAGCTATATTAAACGTAATACTCGTGCAAAGTTTCAAGCAGATCGGTCAGTTACAAAATGAAAAAAAAAAAAAAATAGAACAGTTGATAGCAGTCCCACTGGTATGCAATTTTATTACATTACTGTCCTCTGTAGAAAACAACATTTGGGCACGGTTTTACTATTACTACTGTGAGGGCATTTTTCAATGGCATATACTGTAATATCCTTTGTTTTTGTTTAGACTTCTGAATAAAAGTACAGGCGCAGGGAGGTGTTTCAATATAATTTACGTATATTATGTGTCCCGTAGATATATAAATGTTATAATTATTGAAACAAAATAAAATTAGATTTAGAGCTCTCGTAGAGTGTTTTGATTAAAGTATTCTATCGTATACCCGTTCTGTATAAACGTTTCAACGATATGATCTATCTCCGTCAGAGGGCAGCACATAAATATCTTGAATACAATGGAAATTAAAATTTAAAATAAATCCAAGCTCTGATAAACGATATAGAGAATTTTCGATTATCATAATTTCTAATCAATTCAGCGTACCAAAATACATAAAAATAAACTGCTGGCCACTCGAACTTACACATAGAGAATTTTAGGCAAAATTTAAAGTTCAATATTTTCAACAGGAATGCAAATTTTTGAACGCGGCTTGCAAATTTTAAGAGCTAGTTTTTTTTTGGATTAAGCTGCATGACGTATATTTATCGTAGGACCATAAGTTTATTATATACGGGGTGATCAATGAAGTCATGCAAAAAATCAAAAAGTTTGTATGAGTGAAATTTCCGAAAAAATTTTTTTTCGTCGTTGCAATATGGTTCGTTACTAAGGTAACATCAATACCTCTAGACGGTTTTGTCAGTTTTTGGATTAAGGCCCTTAGGCCTTGTACACACTACTCAACATAAAATTTGGATACCGAAATTTTTAAAATGTTATAACTTGACATTGGATTGACGGTTCTTGATGATTTTTGCGGATTTGGAATCTTTATTTCACGTAGATTTTCTATGGTCTAAGCATTTTATTTGAGGGTTGAAATTTACACATTATGCCGGGTCGATAATAAACAAAAACGTAGCGACAAGAACAAGTTTATTACATTATATTCTACAATGTACAAGATTGCTTAACAACGGCCAAAAGTCAATTCTTAAAAAATTTATAATTCTAATTCTGGTAATTTTTAATAATTAAAAAAAAAATTTAACTAAAAAACTAAAAATGAATTTAATTTAAACTTAAAAATTAAAATTACCTAATTAAAATTAGGTACATTAATTAAAAAATAGAGAAGCTAATATTTTGTTGGTCCTCCTGCTCGTAATATTATTTCCCGACATCGATTTGGTAGAGTATCCACAAGATTATTTATAAAATCTTGTGGAATATTCTCCCATTCTTCACGAATGGCCTCACTGAGCGTTTCTAAGGTTTCAGAGGGTACATCAAGAGATCTTACTTTAAGTTTTAAATAAGACCAAACGTGTTCGATGACATTAACATCCGGAGACTTTGCAGGCCAGTCCATCCTATTGATGTTTTGTGCCTGTAAAAACTCTGTAATCCTTCGCGCTCTGTGAGGTCGAGCGTTGTCATCCACCAATAGAAGTTCTGGGCCGTAATGTCGAGCAAAAGGAACAACAATAGGTTCCAAAATTTCATCCTGATAAACAGTAGCATTAATGGTTTGGTTGGTAATGAATAGCTCGGTTTTACCATTTCTTATGATACCTCCCCACACTGTAACACCTCCGCCACCAAATGCTTCTTGCGGGTCCATATTTTCCTCCAAATATCGCTGATTTGGCCTTCTCCAAACTAAAATTCGGCCATCGGAGTGAAACAAATTAAATCTTGTTTCATCAGTAAATAAACAATGGCTCCACTCTGCATTACCCCAATTCGCATGCCGATTTGCCCATGCCCGCCTATTCGCTCTATGGTGTTGTAATAACCGCACACATTTTGCTCTGCGACGGGCTCTATAATTTAAAATATTTGGCATTATGTTATGTTTTTAAAAAAAAAAATCTCACCTCAAGTTGTTTTTATTTAATGTTCTTCTCATTGTTCTGTCCGAAACTCTCACCTCCGTTTGTTGTCTTAAAGAGTCATTTAGTTTTCTAGAGTTCTTTGTTCTATTCCGCATAGTTCCTCTCATTAAAATTCTTTCGGTTCTTTCGTTTATTTTTTTTGTATGTCCACCCCCATGCCCATAAATATGATCACCAGTAGTTTCGACGCGGCAGATCAAATTATAAATTGTCTTTCGGCTGACATTGTAAATGTGCGCAATTTACTGTTTTGACATTCCTTCGTTGAGAAGTCGAATGCAATTTTCCCTTTCTGCCGTGGTTAAACGCCTCATATTAATTAAACTTTACAAAATTATAACATTGAAATGTGTCAGATTATTTCTAAAATAATGTAAACAGTTTTTAATTGCATAGCAACAAATTTGTTTTTCCAATGCCTACTTTGAAATTGACGCGTCGCGCAGAAATTACACCCGATCATAATTATGGGCTTGGGGGTGGACAAAGAACTCTGTAAAACTGAATGACTCTTTAAGACAACAAACTGGGGTGTGAGTTTCGGACAGAACAGTGAGAGAAACATTAAATAAAAACAACTTGAGGTGAGAATTTATTTTTACAAAAACTTAAATAATGCCAAACCTTAGAGCGCGTCGTACCCTACGTTTTTGTTTATTATCGACCCGGCATAATGTGTAAATTTCAACCCTCAAATAAAATGCTTAGACCATAGAAAATCTACGTGAAATAAGGATTCCAAATCCGCAAAAATCATCAAGAACCGTCAATCCAATGTCAAGTTATAGCATTTTAAAAATTTCGGTATCCAAATTTTATGTTGAGTAGTGTGTACAAGGCCTAAGGGCCTTAATCCAAAAACTGACAAAACCGTCTAGAGATATTGATGTTACCTTAGTAACGAACCATATTGCAACGACCAAAAAATTTTTTTGCGGAAATTTCACTCATACAAACTTTTTGATTTTTTGCATGACTTCATTGATCACCCCGTATATAATAAACTTATGGTCCTACGATAAATATACGTGATGCAGCTTAATCCGAAAAAAACTAGCTCTTAAAATTTGCAAGCCGCGTTCAAAAATTTGCATTCCTGTTGAAAATATTGAACTTTAAATTTTGCCTAAAATTCTCTATGTGTAAGTTCGAGTGGCCAGCAGTTTAGATACCAACATATTCACATTTTTGCATGTATTAAAAAAAAGACGCGAAAAACATTTTTAACAGTTTTTCTTCAATAATTCTAAATTGGACTACTTCTAGGACTTGATAACTACGCTAATCCATATAGAATGTCAGAATGTATAAATATAGACAGTAGCACGTTTAATATTATAATATATCTCAAAAGAAAATACGAAAAAATAACGTGTTTGACAGTGTTTCGTGAATAATTCGAGATAGGACTACTTCTGGGATCTGGCATTAATATTATTCGATTCGGTGTATCAAAATACGTACAGATATAGTAATTTTTTGTGTACCTCAAGAGAAAATGCGAAAAACAGCATTATTGACAGTTTCTCGTGAATAAGTCGAATCAGGAGAAGTTCTGGGATCTGAGGCTTACGCCAATCAAGCTGGTGCGGCGGCGCCGGCGTATCTAAACTCATAAAACTGAAAACGCGACTATATCATTGCATGAAGGTCAATGGAAATCAGATTGACCATCTAATAAAACAATTTTTGGTATTGAATCGCATATTACTCTTTTTAACTTTTTTAATTTAAAATAATCTGTAGCTTCTAAACTATTCACCCTAAATATTCCATACTTTGTAATAAGCTCTTCGATGGGACACTAATGATCTAAAAATATACAAGTGGTCCATTTAAAAAATATAGGAGGGCTCTGAGAGTCAAGGGGTAGAACTAATCTTAGATCTACTCATAAAAAAATGTGTCCCCTTTCTTTTTTGACGTGTTTTTACATTTTTTGCAAATATCAATATATCCAAATCATTCATTGAAATGCTCTGTTATAAAATTTATAATGGAGAATGTTTATAAGTGAAATATTGATCATTCAGTCAATGATTAGGATTGCTTTGACTCTTCTACGAGTATGAGCTATTTATATGAGTTTTTTCAAATTTATGATCGATCTTATGGGAAATCACATAATATATAAGATGATGATGGAATGCGCATTTTATCGCCTATGCAAAAATAAACACAGGTGTGACTTAAAGTTCATATAGTACACGACATAGGTAGAATGCTTTAGCTTTAATAAACAAGAACTTAAAAAACGAGTATTCCCTAATCACAATTTAATAATGAATTCTATAAATCGGAAATATTATAATCGAAACCGCTCTCGCATCAAAATACTGTTGGAAAAAATAAAAGTATTTCTATTGCAAATGGGACAAAAAATTTAGGACTTAAAATACACTATTTAATGCATAAGTTAATTTATTAACGAGATAATAATAATAATAAATATTACTTTAAATCTTCATCACTTTAAATTAAAATTTTTGTTTTTAGACTAGGTTATCGAGGAGGTACAGGATAAAATCAGGTGTTCCAACGTTAGTCCTATTAGACAGGGAAGGGGCCACAGTCAGTATTTCAGCCCAAGAAAGACTTATAGAAGATCCTTTAGGTACATGTTTCCCTTGGAGGCCTCGCCCAGTAGACCAAGTAAGTTGAAATATTATTATTTGTAAAAACTATAAATATACTTATCAATGACAAAAGTATACACACACATCATTGATAAATATCAATCTTCAGTATATATATTCTCCAACATTGACGTATAAATTAATATATCACGAGATAAAATCGAAAAAGAAAATCGTAATCAATACAAATGTTCAAAGAAAACTTTCGTTTTTTTCTTTTAGTAAACCAATTTGCGCTAAACTTCAATGGTTTTTTTTTACTGATGGCAGCAAAGTATAGCAATATTGAGCCTTTTGGGATCTGGCATGTATACCTTTTTCTTATAGATATCAATCGACATCGCCGTACAATAAAGCTCTTCACAAAACGTAAACGAAGTTAAAATCTCTGTTAAACCTCTAGCATAGATATAGATTAGAGTTGGTTCTTTGCCATTAAGTAAACTATCACACAGATGAGGTAACTTTATTTACACCGAAAATCTTTGAATAAAATAATAGGCAAAAATAGGAGAATAGTATCTCCAATTAGTAACAGGAGAATCCTTAATATGTTGCAACATATCAGAGGAGTGTGGAATATTTTGAATATGGCAATATGTAAAACAAGATCATTAGGCTTAGAAATAACTTCTTGATTGACTCATCGTCCAGTGTACGGTAAGAATTGCTGCCATTCCCAGAAAACACACCACCAAGTCAGCTATATACGTCTACACTGAGTTAGACTGTATGAGAATATATAGCCCGTTACTCCCTAAAAATGCAGAGACGGAGGCTGTAGGAGGTATAGTTAAAATAATTCAATTATTTTCTCTCCAAAAATGGTATTTTGCTTTTCACCCCTTAGACGGGCACACAAATTTGCGTCTCTATATGTATAAATAACATGCATTTTATACATGGATTTGCGTATTTTAAAATTGTTTGTGTCTGTTTTATAATTTCATTATGTTTATACGTAAGTCTATGGATGTTCGAGCAATTCCGTATAATTGGCTGTTAACTTTTGGCTGCTAACTTCACAACGGTTCGCCGATTAAGGTTAGAAAATATGGATTTTTAATTTTTTTTTAAGATATTGAAATATGCAGGTGCCCAAACCATGTATTAATTTGACGGTACTGTACAACTACCTGCATATAAAACTACAGCTGTTTTGGATTTAATAAGAGGTCAAAGCCACTGGATAATGTGTTATGTCGAATTTATTTAATCAAGTTGTTTATCTTTATCTGCAGGTTTTAAAAGATGTGGTTCTTCAACCGGGTGGTACTTACTTCTCGGAACATAAAAACAGTACAAAAGAAGACATACGATACGGCGACTTACTCGAAAGCGTACGAGGATTTTATTTTTCAGCAAATTGGGTAAGAGCAAGAAACAAACTCATAGAAAAATAATAATGATAATAATTACTTTTTACAATTCTAGTGTCCTCCTTGTCGGGCATTCACTCCACAACTTACCGAGATGTACAGATTAGTTAGGAAAAAAGAGCCTGCTTTTGAAATTATATTTGTTAGTAGTGACCGGTAAGTAATATAAACTAGGTGTATAAATATGCAATTTAATATTTTACTTAAAAGTTTGGATTGTCAAAAAAAGTTGAAAAGAATTTTTATTAAATCTTACACATTCACGAAGATTATTTGGACCGAGACTTAAATAATTATTACCGTCAATTGAATACTGTACACGAGGAGCTAAAATTAAAATACCAAGTCACAGCGGATTTTATTTAATATTGTACATATGCTCACGCTTTGTAAAGAAAATCTTACATTTCATAAGTTGAGTTATTTATCACTGAATTCCTTTGTAAATAGATAGATAGATAGATAGTTCAAATGTGCTTTTAGAGGGCTGAATATTATAGTCGCAAACTCCTCTATAAAATTCTTATTTTACTATAAGGAACATAACCAGACTGCAACTCTCCGGGCTATGTGCCCCGCCGAGCGCTGAAAAATGTTATGTTCCTTATAGTAAAATAAGGATTAAATAGAGGAGTTTGCGACTAAAAATATTATGTTTTAGATAGATATATAGTTTATTAGATAGATAGATAGTTTATTTTTACCCATGTTACAAGAGTCATGTTTGTGGCAAGTCAATAAATAAATAATTAATAAGCTTATAATACAATGGTAACTAACAACAATATATATTACATAACAATAATGTATCATAATCAAAGTACAATAAGAAAAAAAAAGAGAGATATAAAAGAACATAAAAACATTACAAATTACAATACTGTGCGATAACTTATACAAAGGGTGTTTTAAGAAAATCTTGCACCGAATAAAAACAATTATTAGCCAAATACTTTCTTACTGCTGATTTAAACCGGTATTGATTTAATTGTCTGATTCTAAGTGGTATTTTATTATACAAATTCACATTTAAAGAGTTTATTTTTGACTTTGAAAGCTTAAATCGTTCTGTTCTAATTTGCTGATCTGGTATTATGGGTACGAATATCCGATTGAAGGCAAAAATTTTTAATTTTCATATGTAATTCAAATACAGTAGAATAAATATAAATCGAAGGTAATGGTAGGATACCGAATTGAATAAAAAAGGGTCGGCAATGTTCTTTGCTACCGATATTTGCAATTGCTCTAATAGCTCTCTTTTCTAAGCGAAATACTTTAAATGCTTGAACAGAATTTCCCCATAAATATACTGCGTAAGTTATACGTGAGTGAAACAAAGCGAAATAAGTGGTAATTAGGGTATCTCTATCTACTACAGAATTTAGCTGTCTTATTAAAAAGATAGTACTTGGGAGTGATTTCGATAGATACTCTATATGTCCAGACCAATTTAAGTTATCATCTAAAACTATACCGAGTAATTTCACATTATTCCCCTGGGTATGAATGTGATTAGAAGAAATAAAAATTTTCTGAGTTTTACGATTATTTAATTTAAGTTTGTTGAAGTGAACCAATTTTCAACTTTTTCCTCGAGTATGGCTAATAGTGAATCCAATTCAGCAAAATTTTTATGAGATATGATAAGTGTGGTGTCGTCTGCAAATAATACACACTTACTAGGGGATATAAAATAATTAATATCATTGATAAACATCAAGAACAGAACTAGTCCAATTACTGATCCCTGTGGGACACCATGTGTACTTCTTTTAAGATCTGACATTTTATTATTTATAATCACATACTGGTATCTATTTTCCAAATAAAACTTGAAGAAGAGTAGTAGTAACTCTCTTATTCCATAGCTCTCTAATTTTCTTAATAATATGTCGTGTGGAACGCAGTCAAAGGCCTTTGTAAGGTCACATAGAGCAACAGCTGTAAGTTCTCCTACCTCAAAACCCTCCACTACTTCCTGCACGACTTTGTGTACTGCTCCAGCTATAGAACAACCTACTCTAAAGCCAAACTGATATTTGCATAGTATAGAATTTGACTCAAGATATTTATACAATCATTTTTTCAATATTATTTCAATGATTTTACCAAAAAATTGGAATAATTGAAATGGGCCGATAATTATCCGCCATATTTGGATCACCTTTTTTAAATAGAGGCATAACTTTTGCTAGCTTAAAGCAGTCTGGAAAAACACCGTGACTAAAAGAAGCATTGATTAGAATAGTCAATAAGGGAAGTATTATATCGATTGTTTCTTTGATAATCCTAGAATTAAGTTCAAAAACATCTGTACATGGAGAGTTTTTTAGGGATTTGACAGCTTCGAGTACTTCGACTTTAGTGACCGGTTCCAGAAAGAAAGAGCATGAAGGTGAGGGGATATTAATCATTGTGCCATCGACAGATATGTTATCAGCAGGTATAAGTAAACTACTGATATTATCAGCAAAGCTGGTAAAAAATTAGTTAAAGTCATTTTCGGATAACGTTGGTGCAGTTTGCTGTTTTACCCCTTTGTTCCTCTCAAAATTTATTATATTCCAATTGGCTTTTACTTTATTGTCGGAATTACAAATGTAATCCTGATATGAGAGTTTTTTAGACTCTAAAAGAGCAGACTTATAGACTGTGCGGAGATCGTCGTAAATTTCGTAATCAGACTCATTCTTAGTAACATTGCAGATAGTTTTCACACTTGACAAAGTCTCTCTCATATTATGTAAGGCGTTATTAAACCATTTTACTGGGGCTTTTTGGTTATCTTTATTAATTTTTTTGAGAGTATAAGGTTAGAGTAAGTAGTACATAAAAAGTTTGCTACTAAATTGGTATTTATACTTTCGTTTTGATAAAATATACTCCAGTTTATTTCTTTTAAAGAGCTACAGAGCTTATTTAGGTTTTTTTAGTATAATACCTTTTATACACTATCTGACTAGTATTTGTAATAGATTTGGGATTAAAGAATTGTCCGCAATGATCTGACAGGCATGGTTCGATCACACCAGCTTCATAATTCTCTTCATCTTTCTCTTCTCAATTTGTAATTATATTGTCAATGCAAGTGGATGAATTTTTACTAATTCTTGTATACTCAGATATGGTAGTATTTAGGCCAAATGAAATTAGGTCTGTCAGCTCCTCGGAGTGGCCACGAAAATCTACATTAAAATCACCCACAAGCACTATTTGTGTATTTGTTTTACAGTATTTATACAACAAGTTTTCTAAATTCATTAGAAATGTATCAAAGTTTCTATTACTCGCTAAGTTGCACGGTCTATATACTGTAATAATGACAATTTTGCCTTCGGTTAGTTCTATGGCACATAATTCAGAATTTAATTCGGAATTAAAGTCGTCAGTTATAAGTCTTTTAAATTTTGTATAACTTTTTACATAAATCGCTACCCCGCCATGTATAGCTTTGGTTCTATAAAAACTATCCGCTAAGATATAGCCGCCCAAATTTATACCTTTCAAAATTTCTTCAATAAAGTAGTAAAGGGGTACTTCGTACAATTGCAGAGGATTTTCTGTCTCCCAGTAGCGAAAGTTCTGTTTGTTAACATATCCGGAAAGATGAAAATGAGCTTTCATCTGACATCAGCAAGCAATCCACGATATTCGGGTTTTCAGTAAATAGCCAATCGAAACATTCGCAGAAACCAACGCGTCTTACAAAACCGTGAAACAGAGATGGATGTATGTCTTTCAGAATGCGGTGATAACTACGGTTCGAAATATTGAGTGCTAATGCTTGTCGTTTTGTAGATCGTTTAGAACTTCATAGCACAGCTGCGCTTGCCCTTTCAACATTTTTAAGTGTGAGTACAGAATGAGTTTTTCCTTTTGGTTCTCTGGCGCATGAAGCAGTACTGCGAAACTTGTGTACCTACCCACTTTTTAATTGTTATTCGACAAAGAACTAGGTCTCGTGGATTTGTGACGATGAAATAAAGGCTAGGTGATGGGGTGGATGAACAGAATAGTTATTTTAAAATAAGCTTCAACCGCAAAAGAACCTTGAATATTTCATCAACGCTCCATTTTCACAGCTAAATCGGCATTTTTCGCAAATGCTTTGACAACAGTCTTAAATTTTTATTTATCGCGAAAGCATGGCGACTTGATTTGAATTTATGTACCATCACATTATGATATGAATTAACTTTGGCAATGGATACTTCATTCTGCCAGACTCGTTATTAAATGCAGTTAAAAACACTATTTTCTTTATATAGTCGACCGCGAATTGCAAGTTTCAAAGAGTTCCAACGAGTTCGTAAGGGGCTCCTTGACCAAGCCAAGTCAAAACAATTTTTAACCTAATTTTATGTTTTAATATAATTATATAAGTATAAATATCTCTATACTCTTATTATTTATTAAGAATAAGGTAAAACCGCTAATAGATGACACCCTCACATTCCCACACCAATACATGACACCCTTTCAAAAACCACTAATATTAAAACTTAGGAACATTTCTTACTAAAATACGAGCGTTGGCAATACTGTTTAACCTATGCTTGATCGTCTGTAACGGTTTTCTCATTTAGTTGTGAGATCTACTGCCATTAACAGTGCGTTTTCCGAGGAGTGTCGATTGGTGGGCTGATTTTTTGTATATTGTTAACAGGAACATTAAGAAGGTAAGTTCACAATTTATTTTTTTGTATTATTTATTGTTTGAATATACTGGATCGTTGAAGCTAGGAAACAAGTGTGGCATCTTAGGTTATGTTTTCTTTTTATTAAATTCAGATAAACTAAGTGACAAATTTGCTGGCGTAGTGTCAGCTTTTGGTGCAGCCGAATCTGTTTAGGCCAATAGTTGACATCCGGTGTCGGGCATTAGATTTAGTAATTTTGTTATATGGTTATTTAAAAATAACGTTTTTTTTTGTGTCATGCTTACACAAACAAATTTCAATATAAACAGGCATTGGGAACCAATAGATGACAGCAGTGTCACCTATTGGTCACCTAGGTGTCAGCTATTGGATCGTATATTGTTGAATAATTTATATATAACTACTTACCTAAGTAAAAATCATTCTGTTTTGTTTCTAGATGCCAAATCAACAACGAAAAATTTTGAAATACTCCCAGCAGAATATGCTGGAAGCCATAGATGAAGTGAAAAAAGGGAATTCAGTTAAGGCAACTGCTAAAAAATATGGAGTACCAAGGGTTACATTAATGTATAAAGTTAATGGAAAGCTGCCTATCGGAAAAAGAATGGGCCCAAAGGGTATTTTTACCACCGAACAAGAGAATATTTTGGTAGAATGGATAATTTCCATGTCCAGAGCGGGTTTTCCAGTGACAAAAAATACATTTATGATAACTGTTGCGAGGCTGGTAAAGGAGTTGAGTTTGGAAAAAGTACCTGGAGAAAAATGGTATAAATTGTTTCGTGCACGCAATGATAGGATCAGAGATAGGATCTATCAAACTTTAACTCGTTCTCGAGCAAATGTCACCAGCGAGAATTTAGTGCAATGGTTTAAAGAGGTATGGTCCTACATTCAAGAAAAAGATCTCGTCAATGTAATGAATATTTCATCGAGAGTTTTTAATGCAGACGAAACTGCCTTTTACATGAACCCCAAAAGTGGTAAAGTATTGGCTGAAAAGGGCAGCAAATCGGCCTACTTAGCAGGGGCCAATGATGAGAAAGAAAACATAACCGTTTTATTGACAGCCAATGCCGCTGGCCAGATTTGTCCTCCAATGATTGTTTATCGATACAAAAGAATACCGTTACAAATCACTGAGGCAATCCCGTCAGATTGGGCAATAGGGAAGTCAGAAAACGGGTGGATGACCCAAGAACTTTTCTTTGAATTTATTGCAAACATTTTTCATCCATGGCTCCTAAAAGAGAAGATTGAACTTCCTGTCATATTCTTTCTTGACCGCCATTCCTCCCACATTTCCCTACATGTGTCGGAATTTTGTGCTAAACATGGGATTGAGCTAATTGCATTATATCCTAATGCAACTCATCTGATACAACCCATGGACGTTGCGGTTTTCCATAGCCTGAAAACGCAGTGGAGAAAGCAGGTGCAAGATTGGAGAATGTCTCATACCGGAGAGGAGCTTAAGAAAAAAGATTTTCCTCCACTTCTTAAAGAAGTTATAGAAAGAATTGATCCCTTAATTTTACAAAATGGATTTAAGAAGTGCGGACTATTACCTTGGAATCCCCAAGCTGTAAATTTGCCACTAAATAATCCACTGCCAACAGCAAAGACGAATATAAACGAAATAAAAACATTTCTCCTTCATTTAGAGAATGAGATTGGCGAAGAGAAAGTATTACAGTTTAAAAATAATGAAGGCGATTGGAAGGGACCTAAAGAAGATTGGTCTCTCTACAGTATGTGGAGACAAATTAAAAATAAATTGGAACAGGTAAATTTGCATTATATTTTACTATTAGGGCCACCTATTTATTACGTTTTATTTTTCAGCCGCTACTGCAAAAAGTTACTAAGACATCTGAAAATATTGCAATGGAACTAGAACCTGATAATATAGTTGCTGTGCCACTAGCATCTGATAATATCGCAGCCGAGCCACTAGCATCTGATAATATCGCAGCTGAGCCACTGACGTTTGATAATGTTGCAACCGAACCACCACATGAACAGAGACCTGAAATTTCCATAGCAGAACCAGGACCATCTGGATTACAGTTAAAAGTAGTACTCCACGACCTAACACCTCACAAAGAAAATAATATGAATGGTAATCAGAAGTCGACAGCTGTAGATCCTACTATTCCATCTCCATTTAAACGAGTGCTATTTTGGCCAGAGGTTAAACCTTCTACTTCCAAAAGGATCAAAAGGGAAAAAATCCCTACTGTACTCACATCGCCTCAAGCTATTAGGTATTACCAGAAGAAAGAAGAAGATAAACAACAAAAAGCTGAAAAACAAGCTAAGAAAAAGGAAGAAAGAGAACAGAAACGAAAGGAAGTACAGGAAAGGAAAACAGCTGCTGAAGAACAGAAAAGTAAAAACAAAGAGAAAAGTAGTAGAAGCAAACAAAAAAGACAGGAGGACAGTGATTCAACAACTTCAGAATCTTTGTCCATTGAAAGCGCTGATTCCCCTCCATGGGATGAAGATTTCCAAGATGTCAACAACGAGGAAGATGATTTACCATACCAATCTGTTAACTCAGAGCTTTTGATGGAGGGCGATTTTGTGTTATGTGAATTTATAGGAGGTAAACGTAATCAAACAAAATTTGTATATCTATGTGTGGTACAAGAGAAAAGATCAGATATTCAAGTAATGGGACTAAAGTCTACAGATAGAATGAAAAAAGAGTTTATACCACATGAACAGGACATTTCTTCTGTAACCATTGACCAGATAATTGGCAAAGTGCCTCAACCAGAAATTTTAAGAAGAGGAGAGAGAATTAGTTATGTTTTTCAAAGATCATTGCCGGTTAAAGAAGTTTAAAAAAAGAGCCATCTATTGGTTTAAAACATGTCATCTATTGGTCCATTTTAATTTAGAGGTGTCATCTATGGGTACTGATGTTGAGTAAAATTTAACATTTTTTTTTTATATTAGTTTTTAATTAAACGTTAAAAAGATATTATAAAAAGTTTCAATAATATTTAGGATACCTTATTATATTTTTACTTTTTAAATTTATTAAAAAAATTGGAATATTTCAGGATTTTTCAATTTTCTTTCCTTAATAGTGTCATCTATTGGTGTGTTTACCTTATATAATAAGGAAAGTTAAGAAGTCAAATAAAAGTTATCATCATCATCTTATTTTTTAATTCACCTTAAATTAGGTTAAGTATATGTAGTCTGTAATTGGCCTGCAAAAGATTTAGAAACAATAAATAAGTAAATAAATAAATAAATAATTAGAAATAAAATATATCTAGCATATTTCCATAAATTTGCAAAAAATATATTCAAACGGCACCAGATGAATGGCAAATTTTATATTAACGTTGAAGCAAGCGACAGGGTAAGTTTCCCTCGCGATTTTATCATAAAAATTTCAAAACTGCAAGTACAATAAATAACGTATTTTGAGAGTGAAGAGGAGAAACTGATATATATTCATAAATCATAAAATAATATTTTCTCAGAAGCTTATTTCACACTCTTATACTTTGATAAAATCATTTTCCCCAGAAATACAGATCGTGCCGAATATATAACATCGCTATAATATTGGGGGTGAAAATTTGATGTCCTATCTTCCATCATTTAAGCACCTAGATAAAATGGAACTTCCCGCCCCTCTTATCTGCTGGAAACCTTTTGCCAGATGAGGCATAACATTCAATGTTGAACCCTATGGCGGAATATTCGAGGGTCTCCGGACTTTAATTATGTAGCCGAATCATTACAAAATAATGCTTAATTTGCTCGAGTGATCCTATCTAAAATCGTTAAAGGGTTAATGGGGGTGAAGAATTATACAAGACATAATGAACGTGTGTAATTTGTGTAGAGAAACTGATGAACTAATTATAACAAAAACTAGGATCATATCATAAATATCACAAAGCCGAAATATTGTTTACGTTGTGCAAGATTATGCTAGTCTTGTAGTACCAACATATAGCGGATGGCCCAGAAGTCACGTAGCCCCTAATTTTTCTTTATTTTTAAAGTTATAAATTTGAAATTTTGAGAACATGTGTATATATTAAATATAATTTTTTTACGTATTTTAAATTTTTTTTGACGTCCGATCTAATCAAAAGTGATCTTATCCTTTTATTTATATCAATTCGAATTTTGCCTCGATATTCTGTTAGAGCTCAAAATTCTATATTGTGCTGTTTTTGAAAATTAAAATCGGTTAAAAAATTACAGCGACATAAGCGATTACTATATTTTCCCTAGTTGATTATGAACGATAACTGTGCTATAAACTATCTATTCTCACTCTCGAAACGTGCAATATAGAGAGTGGGGCAGTAGCTCGATTTCTACGATTCTAGAAATTAAAATATAAAATACAGGTAAACTACATAAAAAAGTATATTATTATTGACTATCTCCCAACCTTTTGGATGTAGTGATTTTTATTTAAGTTGTAATAATGCCATCTGCAGATGCATGTTGAAAAAATCACTAGTGACCGTTATGGATTTTAAGGAAAAAAATTATAAATGCCAGTTACGAGACATCCGTATGATGATTTTGAATCATTTTCACTTGCTAAAGATATACAGGGTGGTCAAAAATGATTTTTCAATTTAGAACTTTTTGAATTGAATTTTCTCAATTTTCAAATGATACACCCTGTATTTTTTTCCCGACCATATGGTGTAGGAATGAAATACCAACTTTTTTGTATGTACATCTCTATGGATATTTGTAATTATTTTCGATTTATTGAGCAATAAGTACAGAATTCAAGAATAGACTTCAAAAATTAGAGGTTTTTCAAATAATTTAACAGAAAAAAATATAAAAGCTCCATATGTTGCCCATTTTGATTAACACACATCTCTATGCGTCTTTGAAATAAAGTTTGTACTGTTTTTAAAATTGCCGGTGTGGTCGATCGATCATATTTTGGATTGCAGAACAGTAGAAACTTCATTTCAAAGATGCATAGAGATGTGTGTCTATCAAAATGGGCAACATATGGAGCAGTTATTATAATTTTTTCTGTTCAATTATTCTAGAAAACCTCTAATTTTTTTAGTTTATTTTTGAATTTTGTATTTATTGCTCAATAAATAGAAAATGGTTACAAATAGCCATAGAGATGTACTTACAAAAATGTTGGTTTTTATTTCTACATCGAAAATATATAGGGCGTTCTGCTTGGAAAAATTGAGAAAATTCAATTCAAAAAGTTCTAAATTGAACAAAAATTTTTAGCCACCCTGTATATTTTTAAGAAGTAAAAATGATTCAAAAATATCACACACATGTCTCGTAACTGATATTTGCAAAATTTTTCTTCCATTTTTTTTCTATAATGGTGACTGCAATAATTTTTTCAAAATGCATCTGCAGATGGTATTATTTCAGCAAAAACAATCACTACATCCAAGTGGTTGAGAGATAGCCAGTAATAATATAGGGGAGAAAGGGGTCTAGAAAGAGGCTTCTAAAAATGTACTAATACTTATAGCACTCCTATTAAAATAATGGCATCCTGTACAATTGTCACCCTGTATATTCGAAAATAATTTCCAATTATAGAATTTTTATATAGTTTATCTGCATCTTTCTTAATTTCTAGCTGTCGTAGAACTCGAACTATCGAATTCAGACGCATTATTGTCCCATCCTGTATAAGTGGTCTGTGCAACTTGCGAACATACAATATTTAAAATCTATTCTTATGTAAAACAACCTCCCCAATTTGAGAAGTCGGTAAAAAATGCACCTTTTAATTTTTTAACTAAATTTATAGGAGTTATTGAATTTTACATTTGTCATCCATTTACTTTTAACACCTGACCGGATTCCAAAATTTGAATATTTTTTATTTGTATGGTATTCTTGGCTGATCTTAGCAGGCATCTTTATAAATGGTGCAATGTAAAAATCTCAGAATACAACAAAATGCGTTTTAGTGGGCGATAAATAGACAAACTACAAAACTACAAAAGGGCGAACACACAAACAATGATAGATATGCGCAATTTATACTTAACCATTGGCAGTGTGGAAGCAATGCGGTGTATGATTTTATTAAGGCGAATATAGACTTTACACTTTTGATGCGCATCGCGGATGATTCATCTGCAGTGAATATGATTTCATCTAAAGTAGAGAGTACCTCTACTTTGTTTACCGATGAATTTGGATGATTACTTTAGATGAAACGCGGATGAAAACAATCTTTACACATTTCACTGCAGACGAATCATCTGTGATGCACATCGAAAGTCTATATTCGCCTTTATATCAAGTTCAGTGGCGTGTAATAACAGTTACACCTTCAGCTAACATTCAGCGGACAATAATGTAAATTGTGCACCATCTTGATTTCATCTGTATATTTAAAAGGTAATGTCCGTTTTATAGGTTGGGAATAAATAAATGGGCTCGATAATCGGCCCACTTATATATTGTCAGATTTAAATGACGCCATTCGGAACAGTTTTAGAAGTTCTAGCCTGACACAAAAGACATTGATTAAAGTCAATATTGTCAACAGACAAAGCTAAATAAATCATAGTTAGAACGTGCTTACAGTAACAATCTGTCACTTTATCTCTTCATGCTAAACTTATACGGTTAACCACAGGCCAGTTAAATAAATAAATACACCACAGGTAATGACGACCCCCTTTATCCCGGAAGGCTCTAGAAGAGCCTTGTGTGGGCGGGGGCTACACATTTAGAGACAAGGGGCACACACCCAATATCCGTGTATAGTGAAAAAATCCCTCTCACAGTATTTTCCACTGCCACAACCGGGGATCGAACCCGGAACTTTTTGGGTGAAAGGCAAGTGCGCTTACCTCTCAACCATCAGTCATACAGTTGAAGGAAGGTTATGTTTTTTTTAAATTATAACAATATTTACAATAATATATCTTAAGAAAATTAACAGGATATTGTTCTAGTATAAGAGCTGATTATCATTAAAAAACTGCAGCTGAGAAACGTGCGTGAACGTATCAAATGTTACAATGTGCGTGGTGAATATGAAACCCATGACGACTGTACTGCGGTGATGGAAGAAAAATACACAAAAAACACTGAGCAACCTAAGGCTTTACAAGTGATACGAGGTCTTCCTTTTGACTCTTTCTCAAAACTAAAAAGTATTGAAAACCATTTCTTGTAGAATATTATTAGTATTTGAAATACAGTTTTCGTCGTGTAGTAGGTAATATCGTCCATTTATTTGGCATATATTGTTAAAATGCAAAACTTTATTTAAAAAAAAAAATTATTCTCCGTCCTCGGTTTTCGAATTATCGTTTTCTATATCTATGTTGTAAAGGATTTTACTTAACGTATCCATATTTAGATTTTCAGAAGTATCATCGTCGTCGTCGATTTTTACACGACTATTTTTTGATTTTTCGATACTTTCACTCAACATATCTACGGCTGGGCCCAAGTTTTTTGTCACGGATTTGAAATATGGTTTATGTATTACCATATCTTTTTAAAATCCAAGTGCCAGACGGGAATAAATCGTTTGAAACAATGGCTATTTTTCGTGCACTTCTTTTAAGATTTAAAATATGTTTGGCCCACTAAAAATGTCTGTGAATGATACAATACATTTTTGTTTTGGTTAATTTTTGCATCATCATTTCACATGAGAACCAAAAGTTTGATTTTCGCGGAATAGTTGACAATTTGGAAAATAATTGTTTCACTGTTGGGCCCTCGGAAATTGTCTGGCGTTTGTTATATCGCGATAATTATAATCTGTTTACCTATATATACAATTCCCAGATAAGAAACAAATCGTTTGATTCTGGACCATTTTTCTTACAACTTCGGATTGGAATTGCGGGTCTTAGGAACCAGCACGGAATTTGTCTGGCGATAAGCTTCCGTCGGATGTTTTTCTTCAAAACGTAAGTCTAACTTGGCGCCAGATAGGAACAAAACGTTTGAAATTGCCCATTTTCATGAAATTTTCTTTTTTGTTTTCCGCTGAGGGGCCCTAAATAACCGTTTGATAAACATGAAAATGGTTAGTACAAATTAGCCATAAAAGCCCCCCAAAAGACCAGATAGGAATCAAACATTTCAAATAATATGTCGCTATCCCACGGTCTATAACGATTACTGTGTTCCGGGTATTAGGGAAATATTGCAGCCTTAGTATGGAAGTGTATTATATAAGTGAGTAGGTTGTTAGGAATGGTGACGGAGCCGCAAGCTTTATGTTTATAATAAGGGGTGATATTTCTTTCATTTCTAATTTCATTTGAAGTGGTAAGGATCTTGTACGATTCGTCAAGATGGATAGGGTGGTGACATGGGATTTTACGTAACGCGACAGTGACGTCACCACCATTTTCAGTGATAGCACGAATATCTACAAAGATTTACAACTTTTGTTTAAAACATAAAAAATAAGTAAATATCATGTTATAAACAAAAAAATTGGAAAATGCAATCCGAAAGACAAGTGTCATTATAATAATGAAATTTTTACTGACTGTCTGAAAATGCTTTTGAAACAATGATGGCCGAGTGGGTCGAGACATGACTCAGATCCGATGTCAGACCAATTAGACAATTAGACTTAACAAAAGAAATATGTGATTATTTGTCTGCTGTATAACGGATATTTACGAAAGCAAAGTGGTAAGTAAACGGTCAAGTTGCCGGTGAGCCATTTGCGTTTATATTTACTAGAAATATGGATCCTAAAATTTCTCCTCTCTTATGGTTCCGAATTAAAAAAAAGCCTTATATGTGAAAAGATTCACAGTCAATTTAACTCAAATTAAAATCAACATATGCCGAATTCGTGTTTTATCTATTTGGTTTTGTGTTTAGGAACGTCGACAAAAATATTTTTTATTTCTTCGTTGGCGTGATGTATCTACAGAATTTAATTAGGTAAACTAAGAGGTAACTTTCTAGCCCCTAATGTGGACATAAATCCGGAATCAAAAATGTTAATAGTTTCATGATATCGATCTAGTAATTCTCTTTTCAAATTAACTTTTAATTTCGTTTATCTTTATTAATCGTATTTAATTGGCTTCAACTTAAATATACATTCGGCATTATATGATTATATCCCATATATTAACCACATTTTTTATCTAAACTTTTAAACTACTTCAATATTAGTCCAGAATCTGGGGAAGAGCCGCGTGCATACATACGTCACAAAGGATTCATATTTATTTTCGAGGATTTAAAAAATATTTGGTGAGTCAGTGAAAATTCTTTAGATGTTCACCGTTGGTGATATAAATTAATATATGCATTTCTTACGTCGTTCTTTTTAGGTTCCGATACGTGTA
This sequence comes from Leptura quadrifasciata, assembly GCA_963675555.1. Taxonomy (NCBI): domain Eukaryota; kingdom Metazoa; phylum Arthropoda; class Insecta; order Coleoptera; family Cerambycidae; genus Leptura; species Leptura quadrifasciata. Next base: position 48,117,995 of record OY776680.1, on the reverse strand, counting down.
TACAGCAATATATTGTTACGTGTTTACAACTTTTAGTAAACAACCCATTCAATAATTGCACACGAATTGCACTAACCACTCCGCTCCGGATATAAGCCGGAAAGACGGTGCAATTTACTCTCATATAAATCATTATTTAAAAAAACGGCTTTCACTAAAAGACATTAAAAACATGTTACAATGTGGGACGATGAGAGAAAAAAAAGTATATATAAAAAAATATTTTTATTTTCTTCTATTTTCGATTTGCAAAAATAATTCTTATCATCCATCATAGGTATTATTAAAATAAACATTTTCCCTTTTGTAGAACTAAAATAAAATTAGCCCTAATGTCGTCAAGTGCACCGAGAAATTTAAAGATTAGGTATAATAAATTTGTCCAATGTCATATTCTATTACATCTCTATCACTCTCTTTCCAAGCACACCGTACATTAGGCTGCGTCATTTTATTGACGTGAAGTCATTTACAATTAAAATTGGAAGCACGGATGACTAATACACTCCGAACAACTCTTAATAGCAAATAATTAGTCCTTATAATTACAATACTAATTTTACTACTTTTAGTCTCTATAATTCACTACTTAAGACTGTATTTTTCATTAGCTCCTGTTCTGATTTGTTCACTTTACTATCCAATATTAGACTACCCCAGTGCCTCAGTTCCGCTTCTTTTATATTTCGCGACTCTTATCTTTCCATATTATTCTGGTTTATGATTCTAGTATGAAACCTATAACTTTCTTGAAACCCCTAGTTATTAAATTCGTAGCGGGACGACTGGGGAACTACCATTTTATTATTAGCTAATGAGACAGGCTACTTTCTACTCTACTAAGAAAGGCTTACTATACAGAGACCTGTATCCACAAGGGGCAAACATACCAGTATTAAAAACATATTACTACTTTTATATTAGTTTAAACGAATAAATATATTCAAATTATAAGTAAAGAACACAAATTCAAAAACAGCTAATAATTCAGATAAAGAAAAATTAACTCAATCAACAGAGTCATCACATACCTAACACATGAACCGTTACACATAATACTAATTCAAAAGTGATATAACACATATTTACAGTTCGAAAGTCACACAATAACGATGTATTATTATACATGTATATTGCTTGTGTATATTCTGTGGAAAATCTAATATATTTCTTTATATGAATCATATCATTTCCTACCACTAATTCCGATTCTCTAAAAACCGCGAGGATCATTGACGGAGGCCCGTGATCCTTGCAGGGGGTTTCACCCCTTGAATAGAAATAAGGGGTGGGTGGTTGAATTTTAACTTTGTCATGCTCCTCGACCTTTTTAACTTCATCACAAAATTGTGGAAGGTTACTCAAATTGGTCCAAAATCGAAAATTGAGATAACATCAAATCTTTACGTTTTGAAGTCCCAGGAACCCAAAAAAGTGTTTGTTGAAAAATATCTATGCGTGTGTGTATATTATCTGTGTATGTGTGTTAGCATGATAGCGCCGAAACTACAGAACGGATTTGAATGAAACTTTGCATGAAGATTTCTTTGGTGCTCCAGAAGATCTGAAAAGGTTTTGGTTGAGATCAGATTATGTTTAGTGCCGTTTTGACACAAATTGTTGATTTTATAATCACTTACAATTCACAATCCAACCATCGAAAAGCAGTTAAAATTCCGACTTCAACGATATAGCACATTTACATCCTTTCGATTTGGTTTCCGTGAAGATGAGAAAAAAAGCAAATGTGAAGCATAAGATCGCTTTTCGCATGGCACGGTCGATGTGCGGACCCGTTGCGCCGTCAAACTCGTCACGTTACGTGCATTCCTATTCAACAACTACACAGCTTTACTGTCGGATTTAATTTCAAATGTTTTTGAACTGGAACCCAAAATTTAGTGTCCTTTTTGGCTTTAAAGATCCATCTGGTGGGGCGGTTCCCGCCGCTTCCAGTAGCTGCCTTTTTTAGTTACATTCTCTCCGAACAGAGCAAAAAATCAGTTTCGACCGTTTTTTGTCTCAAAGGGATGGTTTTCTCCCCCTTTGATCAACCCTCTGGGTTGCCCCGTATCAAAAACTACTTTTACACACAAAATTCCTCAGAAATACTCCGCCTCCAATTGCTGCATCACAGAAAATCCATGTTGGGGATGGTTTTTTGCCAATAGCGAATGAGGGCAGCTTTTTGTCACCTTCGGACCTATCGTAATCGATTCCCCGCCCTAAGAAAACGGGCGAGGAAATAACTTTTAGCCCTGGCCCAGAAGTGTCCAACTTTTCCGCTAATTTACCTGGACTTCTCCGCCTACTTTAACAGTGAATTTTTCAGACTGTCTTCAAACCCCTAAAGATAGAGCGAGAAATGGGAAATTTTAACTTTTATGAAATAGAATTCCTTTGGCTTATAATTACTACTTCGTCATTAATGTGTTTGAGAAGCATGTAGGATTAAAAGGATGGAGGAAACACTCCAACAATAAATTTAAAAAGTAATAACCAAAACATCGGTCATCACTACTTCAGTATCAATGTAGTTGAGGGGCGTAAAGTGGCGGGACGAGGGAGTAAAGTATTCCAAAATTTAAAAAAAAAGTAAACTGAGACCAAGGTCTTGGGCAAATTACAATCCTCTGAGCGATATGCAAAGTTGCAAAACGCTTAGGAAAAATTCTGCTCCTTTACTACGTCATTATACACTTAGTCAAAAGTTATGTTCAAATAACTTAAACTATATATGAACTAATTAAATGTGATTAATTTTGACTAAAATACAATTGGTGTATATGTATTGTAGAGATTAATTTCATGAACTTAGTTAATAACATTAGTGATAATTTATTTAGACACTAATGAAATATTCAAATTTAGTAATCTCATCTAATATAATATTGTAAGGGAAGACCAGTTTTATTGCATTTCTCAGTCAGCGGATACCAAACATTTCCATCAACCAGCTTTGAAGTTATTAAAATTGTATTGTTTATAAAATAAGGAACATCTTTTTTATTTATTGTCTATTTATGTATAATAAGATACGTCTATGCTGTTATGCATTTTATATCCTTTCTTTTTCGTTTCGCGTATCACATCAACTGATATAGCTCCTATTAGTGTATGTTAGTACTTAATAATTAAAAACGCTGCGACCACGTACTCAAGCTGCTTCGAGGAATGCATGTCTGTAGGGTGCATAGTGCAATGAACTTGAGGATATATTCGAGGTGAGTTATAAATGCAGTGGCGTTGTATATGTTATGCCCATCACCTTTAAATTTTGCCTGTTAGAAATGGGTATAGTAAACATAAGCGTACCTACGTACCTACGGTATTGTTGATTAAAGAACAGAGGCTGGATTTTGAAATTCCTGACTGGAATGTTTCCATCTTTTCTTGCTATTTCTTTATATAAACGATCTTAACAATCGTTATCCATTAATGCTTTTCTTGCAAGTAAATAAATCTAAATATTGAAAATAAAAATGTAGTCTCAAATTGCAATCTCACTTTAGTGAAAATGTAACAAGTTTAGTATTAACGACATCTTCAAATCGTATTCCTAATAGACTAGGAACATTTTAAAGGTAAGGGCGTTTTTAAGCTTGCGAGAAGCATTTTATATAACAATTTGGCAAGCGGTACTTTTAGGGATTTTTGATTCCGCCGAATCCGAAAATGCCTGTTGCCAGATCGAAAAATGGACCAGAAGCCTGTTACTTAAGATGGCATCTAAGATGGCGGCTATTTTTGAAATATTCCTAATATGAACTTATATAAAGAATACAGGGCGTTTCACGGGGTTGTCGACACTGCTAAAATCAAATGTAATAATTTCCTAGTCACGCTTCCAACCGGAAGTCCTTAATTAACGATGGCGACTAATATGGCGGATATGCTTGTAATATGACAAATATAAACATATAAAGAGAAACCAAGGTGCATGGCAGGGGGGTTTTCGACATCGTTATAAAGCCAAATTTAATAATATTCTACTCATATAGTCAACCGGATGGTGGCAATTCTTATAGGATTGTTATGTGTACTACTGGCATTGTTTGCGCTCTGGTTTATTACTTATCTAGGAAGAAAGACAGTAAAAAATGTACTAATTTAAACTGTTAAAAACTAAATAACGGGTCACATTGTCATGTTTATGGCACGTTAGAAATAGCACAGAAGCATTAAAAACTCTAAGATTAATTGCACGTCTCTAATCAAGTGACACGATACAGTACAGTTTTATAATATTTGAGACTAGTAATCACTCAATTATGTTTACGCATCGCACGTTGGAGGCACTGGCGTCTGTAAGATTAAAAATAGTGATTTTAGAAAGTTTCAATAGTGGGAAGCGGTAGCGAGGTTTTAGTTTGATATTTATAAGTGCTGACCTTGTAAAGTTGGACGATGAATTTCTCTACATAAGAAATAGTCGGCTCCTCCAGATGGTGATTTCCTAGTCCCCAGAGCAGGTCAAATGCCTTTAAGTACCTCACCCATGCAGCCGGTTTACTCATGGTGGCAAGTTTGGATATGGTGTCCGAAGCGGTGCGGTGATTACATGGAAAGCTAAAATATTTTCTTGCATTGGATTGCATGAACTGGAATGTATTTCACTTTTGCTGTCACGCGTTTCATAACATTATGACATCACCCCCTACTAATGCAAGTTTAGACTTGCAGACAGGTCCTGGCTCCCCCGCTGAGCTGGAGGTCTGAAATGACTTGCGCTGCGCTGGTTAGTACATATATGTTTCGTAAAATAAAATGCATTCGGCATCCTTGGCACTCTATACAGTCTATTAATTTGTACTCAGATCTACAAACATTTAGTAATGTAATGCTTTTCCTAGGCTTACTAAATAAAAAAGGATGACTGGAAAGTGCTCACGTCGGAGGTGAAAAAATACTTTCATTTTTTGGCATTTAAGCGTTTGATACTGGTCACAATTATGAATTATTGACTCGCAGTGGATTTTTTTTACTGCGATTGGTTAGGACTCTGTTCCCATTAATTGTTCGAATTAATGTTCCCATCATCAGATGGCCCTACTTGTCTTGTTTATTAGTTCGAATGTTCGTCTTTCGTTTTTTGTTGGCTTTTTTTATAGAGAGGAAAAACATATAGATGAAATATATAGTCAGTTACATACAGTGTTGTTGAGAGATAGTTATATACCTTAGTTACACCGCATATTAGTTATTAATAGTATTACCGCTTATAGCTGTGTTTAAAATTGAGTTTCTGTTTATTATATCCTACCTCCTTATTGTCCATCCCGTTAGCCCTATAATAAACAGTGGAAAAAACAGTGCATCGATACTGATGGTAAGTCAATTTTGAATTCCCCTTTTTTGAATTATTAGATACAGTCCACTTGATTCATTTCTTTAGTTTTGCTGAGAAAAATAACAAACATTTTTTTGGTTCCGTTCGAGCACGGATAGTTAATTAGATTTTTTAGTTGTTATTTTTTTCATTCTTAAATATAGTCAAAGTATTTTTAGTAAAATAATTTCACTTAGTTTATAGCCTTCTAGTTTATCATATTTATAGTTTTTATCGCGTTTTTTTTTATATGGTAGTTTTTTCTGTGCATCTGGTTTTTTTCTCTCTCTAAAAATTTGTAGTTCATATATTACACAAGTTGTTGGTAATAAATATCCTTTAGTTAATTTAATTTAGTAATAGTTTAGTAGTGGTAGTCGCAATTTTACAAAATTGTTGCAAAAAAAATATTTTTTTTTTTTGTTAATTAATAATTTAATAATAAATCCCTTATTATTAAATTGAAAATGGCACCAACAAAAAAGGGAAAGGAGCTTAGTATACTTGTGTCGAAAAAGGAACAATATTTTCGTAGAATACAATCATTATTTGACTTGGGTAAAAAACTTGATGATGAGACAAATTTGAATAATTTTCGGATCAGATTTAAATCTTTAGAGGACACCAAAGTGTCGTTTTTGCAAATAGTAGATGATATAAATGCACTTAGTTTCGAAATAGATGATAATTATGCACCAAATTACCAGGTATTGGACACATTTGATGAATTGTATTGTAACATTTTAGCTATAGCAGATAAGGCTCTTGCAAAACGTGCCGCTAGTAATAGTGAGACTTCTAGTACACCTAAAAATATTCCTAGGTTACCACAAATAGAATTACCTGGGTTTTCAGGAAACCCTAAGGAGTGGCCAACATTTTATGAATGCTTCAAAAATCTTATCCATGATAATAAAGATTTGAATGACGTGGATAAGGTACATTACTTGATTGGGAAATTAAATGAAAAAGCTCTAACTGTTTGTTCTGGAGTTCCACCTGTAGCTGATAATTATAATATTATCTGGCAGGCCTTAGTTGATAAATTTCAGGATAAACGTTTATTAGCCAACACTTATTTAGAACAAATATTTGAATTGAAACCAGCACAAACAGCTTCTGCTAATAATTTAAATAACTTTTTAGAAAAATTTGATACTGCCACTAGGGCTCTTAAAAAATTAGATATTAAAGATTTGTTTGACTACACTTTGTCATATTTAGCCTTGAAAAAACTTGATCCAGAAACTAATCGTTTATTTGAAAATTCCCATAAAGATTCTGCCATACCTTCTTACCAGGAAATTATTACTTTTGTCAAAGCACAAACAAAAATTTATTCGCGCACTTATCCTTCCAGTAAGACACCTTTAAATAGTGGTAACAATAAAACGAAATTTAGCCATAGTTTTGTTATTAATAACAATAATAACAATCCGACAAAATGTCCGATGTGTAGTGCTAATACACATCTAATTTCCAATTGTTTCACATTTTTAGAACTTTCCCCTAATGAACGTTATAAGGTAGTGAAAAATAAAAATTTGTGTTTAAATTGTCTAGGTTCTCATAAAATTTTGGTATGTAAAAGTAAGATTAATTGCAAATTTTGTCAACTTAGACATCATTCATTGTTGCATTTTGGTAAATCGATTCGCGGAAACTATGATAGACAGCCGGTGTGTGAAACTGTAGTAAATAGTGTAGAGGTGCCATCGAGTAGTGGGGTCACCGTAAATCCTAATAATTCTAACACCCAGGCAACCGCAGCCGCAACATCGACTTCTAACGATTATTTTAATAATCATTCTAATTTAAATTCTACATCACTAATGAGTGTTTGTTCTGCCGCTATTAAACCAATGTTTAATTTTAATAAAACTGTATTATTATCCACTGCTATTTTCAATATTTTAGATCAAACCGGTGAAATGCAGAAGATTAGATTTTTGTTAGATTCTGCTAGTCAATCTCATTTCATTACAGTTAAATGTTGTCGGCGGTAGAAATTACCCATATTAAAAGCGCATTCGACAGTGCGAGGCATTGGCGTAGCATCGTGCTCAACTAGGGGTCATGTTAATATAGTTATTTCTTCCTGTTTGGACCCAACTAAACGATATCCATTAGATGCATTAGTCGTAGATAATATAGTGGAGAAATTACCATTTTCTGTAGTCCAAACTGACTCACTTCATTATATTAATAATTTACCATTAGCTGATAGAACTTTTCATCTCCCAGGGGAGATTGATGGAATAATAGGTGCGGACTTATACCCACATTTATTAGGAAAAACGCGTATAGTTGGACCGCCAAATTCACCTGTAGCTCTCGAAACAAGTTTTAAATTAGAAAGTTCAAGTACACCTTTAAGAGTAGTGTTCGACGCTAGTGCCAAAACAGATAGTTCATTTTCTCTAAATGATTTATTATACACTGGGCCTAAATTACAATCCGATGTTTTGAATATGTTTCTTAATTTTCGGTTGTGTGAAATAGCATTTACCGCAGATATACGTCAAATGTATAGGGAGATAGCTTTATGTCCAGAACATTAGGTTCAATAGCCCCAGTTGTTTTAGTAGTTAAATTATTTATTAAGCAATTATGGACATATCACGTAGACTGGGATGAAATCCCCCCTGATAGTTTTGTAAAACAGTGGATAGAATTTGAAAATGAATTGCCACTTTTAAGTAAATTTCAAATTCCGCGTCATCTAGGAGTTTTTGAGAATTCTAGTGCTATATTAATTGGATTTGCCGATGCTTGTGAAACTTCATTTGGATCAGTTGTTTATTTGCGAACAGTGACTGATGGTCGAGTTCAAACTAGCTTAATATGTGCAAAAACTAAAGTCTCACCTTTAAAAACTCTTTCGATACCCAGACTAGAACTTTGTGCTGCACATTTGTTGTCTAAACTTATAAATTTTGTAGTAGAAACTTTTAAATCGCGTTTAGAAATAGATAAAATTTTAGCATTATCTGATTCAACTGTAATCCTTACTTGGATAAATTCATCTCCTCATAGATGGAAAACGTTTGTGGCCAATCGTGTATCAAAGATACAAGAATTAGTTCCCTCAAAAAACTGGTTCCACATAAGTGGAAAATTTAATATTTCGGATTGTCTTTCGAGAGGGTTAACACCCTCCCTCTTTATGGCCACTAAGGAATGGACTATTGGACCTAGTTGGCTGAGGTCTGACGAGTCTTATTGGCCCATTAGATCATTTATCGAGGAGAATTATACTCCATTGGAGAAAAATTAGTAACATTGGTGATTACTAATGATTTTGTTCACCCTTTAATTACTCTAATGGAACGTTGCTCATCTTGGTTAAAATTACTCCGTTGTAGCGTTTACTTTTTACGTTTTATTCAAAAATTGCCACGTCGAAAATATATTTCTGCTTCAGATTTACAGACAGCAGAATATACTTTGATAAAAATTGTTCAAAATAATCATTTTGCTCGGGAAATTTCACTGTTAGAAAATAAAGAAATACTAGCCTCATCTTTACGTAAACTTAGGCCATTTTTAAAAGATGGCATTCTCAGAGTAGGCGGACGCTTAGTAAATTCACATTTAGATTTTGATAGCCAACATCCGATTTTACTCCCTAAAAAGGATAATTTAGTAGATTTATTGATAGATCATTATCATTGTCACAACCTTCATACAGGCCCTAATTTAGTTTTATCATTATTGAGACAACGATTTTGGATTTTAGCAGCAGGAGTAGTACGAAATAGAATACATAAATGTAATATTTGTTTTAAGGCCCGACCTCAACCGCGATTTCCGTTAATGGGAAATCCTCCTCCTTGTCGAGTTCAACAAGCTAAAGTTTTTTTGCACACCGGTGTTGATTTCGCCGGTCCGATTTATATAATACTTAACCGCAGAAGAGGTGCACATTCACAAAAGGCACATATTTGTCTATTTGTTTGTCTTGCTACTAAAGCAATACATTTAGAGTTAGTCTCCGATTTGACAACTGCGAATTTTTTGCAAGCATTCAAACGCTTCCTATCGCGTAGAGGCCTCTGTTCTATAATGTATTCTGACTGTGAAACTAATTTTATTGGTGCTAAAACTGTGCTTCATGAAATTTATCGTTTGGTTGAGTCAAAGGAATTTGTAGAAACTATTTCAACTGAATTAACTAATAGAGGAATTGAATAGAAATTTAACCCCCCGGCTGCGCCACATTTTGGATCCTTATGGGAAAGTAATGTAAAATCTGTTAAAACACATTTATACAAGGTAGTAGGTAATCAGTTGCTGTCATATGAAGAAATGAACACATTGCTAATACAAATAGAAGCTTTACTTAATTCACGTCCGTTGTGTGTCTTAAGTTCAGATCCAGCTGAACCTCTGGCACTCACACCCGCGCATTTTTTAACACTTACCCCACTTGATAGATTGCCGGCATGTGATCTTACTAATGAAAAATTAAATCGTTTAGATAGATATCAAATGATAGACCGTATGGTTCAGGATTACTGGAAGCGATGGCATTTAGAATATTTGCACACATTACAGGTACGCGAGCGCTGGAATACTCCTTCTAATCCAATTAAAATTGGTACAATTGTTTTGGTACAACAACCTAATACCCCACCGCTACAGTGGCCATTAGGGCGCATTGTAGAATTATTTCCTGGACGAGATGGTGTGGTTAGAGTCGTCTCTGTGAAAACAAAAAATGGAATTTTTAAGCGCCCTGTAGTCAAAATGTATCCATTGCCTACCCAGTAATTGTAGATTTTTAAATATATTTTTTTTGTCTTATATTAGTTTAGTAAATACTTGTAAATATGCTATTTAGTTTATTAGGGTTAAGAGATGGGATATATATTAGTAGTAGTTATTCACCACCTAGTTTCTGAAATATTCTTTCAGGGGCGAGGGAATGGTTAGGACTCTGTTCCCATTAATTGTTCGAATTAATGTTCCCATCATCAGATGGCCCTACTTGTCTTGTTTATTAGTTCGAATGTTCGTCTTTCGTTTTTTGTTGACTTTTTTTATAGAGAGGAAAAACATATAGATGAAATATATAGTCAGTTACATACAGTGTTGTTGAGAGATAGTTATATACCTTAGTTACACCGCATATTAGTTATTAATAGTATTACCGCTTATAGCTGTGTTTAAAATTGAGTTTCTGTTTATTATATCCTACCTCCTTATTGTCCATCCCGTTAGCCCTATAATAAACAGTGGAAAAAACAGTGCATCGATACTGATGGTAAGTCAATTTTGAATTCCCCTTTTTTGAATTATTAGATACAGTCCACTTGATTCATTTCTTTAGTTTTGCTGAGAAAAATAACAAACAGCGATATTGTCATATTTAGTTTCAGCGGAATTGAAAACCTCCAACATGCCCTATAAGTGCATATTTGCAATATTTTAAAAATAGCCGCCATATTGACCACCATCGGACTTCCGGTGAGCCATATGACTGTGGTATTATCAAAACACCCCTCACAGAAACACATGATTTAGGATCCCGGTGAAAATTGTCGAAATTAAGATATGTTGTATTTCAGGCCTTCCTGATGAAAAGTTCAAATGGGAGCAATGCTCGAAAACCTTTTATTTTGGATTTTACAGCAAGGTCGAAAATTCGTAATTTCGCGATAAATCTTCAAAAATCAAAAATATGTATTTATATATACGGTACTAGATAACAGTCATGCGATATTAACATCATAATGCAACTTGAATTTAAAATTACAAATCGCGTCATGTGGCGCATGCGCAAATAAAATTATACGAAAACTGTATTTCCGTTGCAAATATGCTATGACCATCGAGTTCAGGAGCTAGTCATATTCAATGCTTGACGTTAGAAATGAGAGAAAAGAGGCTAAAAAATTTAAAAAAAAGTATCTTCATGCCAAGAATGAAATTCAATGAACTCGGAGGGCAGTAAAAAATTGTTATTTGCAAAAAACTCCTGCAATGTAGGGATTTTCGAATTTTCCTACTAACGTATTCCAATTTTTTGAGTAACATAATTTTCGCACACAATAGTTTTGAGTAAAATATAAAATAAATACCAATTTTAACACAGATAAATAGAATAAAATCGACCGTTCATAAACATTCTTTGTGTAGATGAGTTATTTTATAGGATTCGTATTAACGCATGGATTTGGAAGAGTAAAAACCTGAACTAGACAATGTAAAATCAAAATGCTCTTCTAAGAGATTCAAACGTAGCTTTTATATGACTGGTGGTCGAGAGGTAAGCGCAGTTGCCTTTCACCCAAAAGTCCCGAGTTCGATTCCCAGTCGTGGCAGTGGAAAATACTATGAGAGGGATTTTCCCACTATATACGGATATTGGGTGTGTGTCGCTTATCTCTAAATGTGTAGCCCCCTCCCACACAAGGCTCTTCTAGAGCCTTCCAGGATAAAGGGGGTCGTAATTATCTGTAGTGTTATTATTATTATTATTATTATACTTGATTGATTACAAAATCCGTATATTGTATATGTATATGCGTATAAATATACGTACACATAAATATATAAATATGTTGTATTGTTCTACTTTTATTGAACTTAATAATTTGCAGTACTAATCAAACTTTAACTTGTTTATTTCCAATAGATAAACCAAAAAGATCAAATTAAAATCTCTTACCTTTTGATCTGAAAGTATGTCAAATTTATTTAATGGGCCGGCTAGCTTACCTTTTCCTTCAGGAGCAGGTTCAAATTCAGTTCCTGTTTTAAAATGAAATTTTATTAAAGTAAAATTTTTAATCTGATATAAGTAATTTATTTTCCTTGATATTTAGATAATTTAGCAGTTTTATAACAGGTTCGAAAGTCTAATACACTATTTAAATTTTAATATACAACCTTGTCCAAAATTAAACACACAAAAACCTTCCTTCTTCGTAGCTACACTCTTCTCTTTCCAAATCCAACAATTCTCCTTTCATTAATTCTTCACCTTATCTCGTCCTTATCTCCTCTGCAATTCCTATCCACAGTAACACCTCTTCCTTCTTATTTATAGTCTATTTTTACTCTTCTTCGCTGATCTCCACAATTTCTGACTTTTTAATTCTATTTCAAATTATTAATTAATTTTTTTGTTTTTTATTTTTTCTCTTTCACTCCCTAATTTTCACTTGTTGTTTTTTTTTCTTAAATTTGTTTTTCCAATTTAACAACCTCTCTTTTAGCTGTTGTTTGTTGTTCTATATCACTAAATATCAAAGTACCCAAAATAAACAAAACACCATATGAATTTTAATTAATTTCATTCCAAACATAACCTAACTTAAACCTCCTTGTCTTTCTCCAGGAAAACATTTACCAACTATAAAAATAAAATTTCCTACTTAAAAGAAATGTCATAATGACTTAAATGTCAGAAATTATTTCAACTACAACTTAATAACCACTAACATAGATGTCAGTATCAAATTTATTGTTGACATGAAATAAAAACTTAAAAACTATTAAAACAACTCTAAACAAGTATTAACATTCTAAAACACATACCTTTCGGATCTTTAGCTAATTTAAATAAATTTTGAAAACCATTTAAAGGAGACAAACAAATTCAAACCCTGATTCAGCAAATAACACAAACATGCAATCTTCGTAATCGTCCAATATGCGAATACATAGCAATGTATATGTATATCTTTGAAGATTTTTCACGAATTAATGAATTTTCGGCAATTGTCCTTGCTACAACTCCAAAATAAAAAGTTTTCGATCCTTGGTCCCATTTGAGCTTTTCATCGGCAAGGTCTGAACCAGAACATATCTCAATTTCGATCATTTTCACCAGGATTCCAAACCCCAGAATTTACGAATTTTGCCTTTGCTGTAACTCCAAAATAAAAGGTCTTCGAGCTTTGGTCCCATTTGAACTTTTCATCAGGAAGGTCTGAAATACAACATATCTCAATTTCGACTATTTTCACCGGGATCCCAAGCAAGTGTTTCTTTGCAGGGTCCCTTGGATTTAGCGATGTCGACAACCCCCAGATAGGCACTGGAGCCCTTTTATAAGTTCATATTTGCAGTATTTCAAAAATTGCCACCATCTTGGAAGCCATCTTGAATAACGGGCTTCTGATTTATTTTTCGATCTGGCAACAGGCATTTTCGGATTCAAAGGAGTCGAAAACCCCTAAAAGCACCGGTTGCCAAATTGTTATACGAAATTCAGCATTCACCCAGACGCACCCACATAGTCACACACACGCCATACATGCCAACGGATATTTCTTCTTGCAGTTTTAAAGCTATTTATTTTAAAACACTATGCTCTAGGCAAAGGGAACCAAACCATTCTGAGCTTGAGGACGATTTAGCACACGGTTGATTAAACCTCTAACAAATACGTGGCTTTATAAAGGTCTAGTATGAAGTAATCTTAAAACATATTAGATTTGCAGCCCAGTATTAACAACCACCCTAAAATAATTTGATAAAGTCCTAAATTCTCTATAAAGTTCAATCCACTTAACTTAATACAGTCCGCCTTGCAGTTGCAAAATATCATTTTGAGGATAAATTCCGGAGCAATTCGTTTTGTCATTGTTACAGGCTGGAGGAATTCGCCATGCTTTTTTTGACCCCATAATGTTGGAGTCAGTTTGTTGCCTGGTCATTATAGTCCTATGCCTCACACATTTCATATACGGTGTGTCTCATTTAAAATGAAGACACTCGGACATTTTCGTTATTTCTTGAAATCCGGATTTAAGCTTTGGCACAACTGTAGTCCTATATGTACATTTCGAGGCAACCAACTTACATTTAATTAACAAACTGAGATAATGGCAGCTCCCCAAATGGGGGTGTCGATTTGACAAAAAATACATTTAAAAAGAAAATAAGACAAACAATCAACTTTTAGTAATTAGAATAATTAAAGAAGTAACAATTTAAAGTAACAATCAGTTTTTGAGGTAATTACTCGTTACATGTAAATTGTAATAAATAAATGTAAAATTTTAATAAATTATCGGATGTAGCCTCTCTCAACTAATCCACCTTCAATTTGAATACATTTCTCAATTCTTTTACGATTATGATTGGCTACTCTTCTCAACTCTCCAATATTGATTTCGCGATGGCTCGTCTTATTTTAGCACAAACTTCTTCTCGATTTCCGGGCCTTGTTTTGTAACTTCTCTATTCACTGTTCCCCAGAAATAAAAATCTAGTAGTTTAATATCGGAGGACCTAGGAGACTAGAATTCAAAAGGACTAAATATTTCCTCCTATTCGGCGCATTGCAAAATGTTCTTTCCACCACTGACGAACAATTATAGAATTATGAATTGATGCACCATCTATCTGGAAAAACATCTCCTGTCGCACATTAAGAGGGAGATTGTCAATTGCATCTCATAATTACACACCACACATTAATGTTCTCTGAATACTGGTCTTTACAATTAATAACCCAATCAGGATCTTCTGTAGCCTAGTATCTACAGTTTTGCGAAGACACCACCCCATTAGTGGTAAAAGTAGCCTCATCAGTAAACAAAACTTTACTTATAAATTTTCGGTCGCAATACGGAATAGCAATAATGTAACCTTTTATTTCATCACCTTCTTTCAAAGTATTTCGAAATTTTCGATTATAAGATTATAAGACTTGATATTTAGGACGTTTGAAACACCTTCTAATTTTCTCCTTGTCGATGTTAAGTTGAGACGCTAAATCTCGTAGACTCAATCTTGGGTTTACTTGATTTGCAGCTAAGATTGCGTTATTTTCAGGATGCGGATATATTCGACAAGGTTGGTTATTCTCATATATTTTAATAACACTGCCAGTTTCATTGAAAGGAGCATTTATTGCGACTGCAGTTCCATGACTAATATCGACTCGTAAAGGATGCCTTCGGTTAAATTCTGCGGCTACTTCTCTGCTATTACGAGCCTCATTACCAGATAAGCTTACTATTTCGATTTGTTCACATTTTACGATTATAAACTAAAACTTTACACAGAAGAACTCAAAGTGTTGTCAGCATGACATTTAATATAATAGTGTTATTTCACAAAACCAAAATTGCAATCGTGTGCGGTATTTGCGGAAAAAAACTAAAAAAGCGAATTTCGTAATGAAATTTGGTGATGGGGCTCAAAATTAGATTCTGAACAACTTTTTCTAATAACTTTATTCGATATCTTCAACGCAATGCAAAATAATCATTAATGGGTCCTATTTGGGGGGCTGCCGTTGCCTCAGTTTGTTGTTTAAATTTATGTTAATTATCTCGAAATGTACATCTTAAATAGGACTACAATTCTGCCAAAGTTCAAATCCAGATTTCAAAAATTTACTAAAATATCCAGGTGTCTTCATTCTAAATGAAACACATTGTATATAAACATTTTTTAAATAAATATATAAAAGGTAAGGTGGGGCAAGTGTGACCATGATTTTCAATAGTTCAAATTTAAATGTGTCTATCTGGCAAGCCTGAAAGAATTAATATACAATATTTTTTGTGTGCTATCTTTGTAGGCTTAGCTTTACAGATCACCACAAGAAAATTATAAAAAAATAAATTATGCCAGAATTATATATCAATATATATATAAATATGTTCGTAGGTCACACTTCCTCAACCATTTGGGGTAAGTGTGATTTACATCAAATATGTACTTAATGCTTATTGTAAAACTCTTGTGGGGCAAGTGTAATAAAATAGACAAGTAGCTTCCAACACAGATATATATTTTTTTAAATAAATCTTTATTCAAAAGAAGTTGCAACCCACAAATATATCGCCACACTCGCTTCACATGATTACTTGTAGGTTAGGAATAAACCCATCAGCTTTAGGTGTGAGAAAATTTCTAACAAATTGTTTGTACATGTTATGTTTACGTCATGAGTATACGCTACTCTCCACAAGATGGCGCCACGCTACTACGAAACAATAACAATTATAAAAGGCATGTTCACACTTGCCCCAAATTCACACTTACCCCACCTTACTATATATATAAATTTTAGTATGCATTTTTTTTTTATTTCACCACAAATATGTCAAATTCGTGAAGCCTGTTTCTAATAATTTGGTCACTTTTTGTAACACTGTGTACAATTTGCAGCCCATTGCTCAATTAGTTCTTAGTACTGTATAGTTCCTTGGATCTTGCATATGCAAAAACCTATCGTGAACAGTTGAGTGGCTGGCCCTTCGAAAGCTTGTATGATACCTTCAATATTTCAAAATGGTATAGAGAGTTTAAAATTTAATACGATTAGTCGGTGATTTTTTAGTGAAAGATAAATTAAAAACTCAATGACAAAATATAATATAAAAACCTTTCGAGAATGCAAAAAAATTTTTTTAATGAAAATTTAGCCTTAGTTTACGCAATAATGACATTTTTACCTTGTTCCCAAGATCATTTTCATATGTAGATGTCTTTAAAGAGGGTTTTTCTAAATACATTGTCTACTTTCCTGTACCCCAATGGCGGATTACATTCAGCATATCTCGAAGTTTTACACCTTCAAACTGAGTGATAGTCCGCTAATATGCAACATTACAAATTTAGACAGCATAATGCCCACTTCCGAATTAAACATACCCTGCCATATTATGCGTTGCCCATTTTCCAGCAGCCACTCTATCCACCATAACCTTCTGCTACACTACGTTCTAACTTTGAAAACTTTGTATCTTATCTTTATCTCTTTTCTTTCACCTTCTCCGTTTCTGTTTGTTTCTTTTTATTGTTTTTCTCTAAATCATTCTTCCAAACGAACTAACTTTGTATTTCGAACCCCCAACATTAGAAAATCATAGATTTGACGGCTGGAATGCCTCGCAGAGGTAGTTATCTCCAACGGGTTTTTCATTTTGTTTGTTCCCGTGTCAGCAACCAAATTTAATAAACAGCCCATTACGAGTTATAAGTTTTAATTATTTTACACCCTCTTTTTTGGATTTCTTTTATTACATTACTGATTTTGATCCTCTGCTTCTAGGGGAAGGACCTTCAGTTTTTATTTATAAGCCCTTTGTTTTTAAGCTGAAGCGGACCTGCTTCGCCTGGACCCGGGGAGGTTATATGTTGTTGCTAATATTAAATAAAGTTGTTTTATTGTTGTTTATTTTCGTGCATGTGTTTTTTAAAATTCATATTCAGAGTAATGTGTTCAGCAGTCAATTTATCTGTATAATTTGGGTAAAATTTAGCCGATGTCCTGATGTGCAAATAAATTCGATATATAGAAGGAGAAAATGGTAGCTGTGAAACATTAAACATTGATACGGTTTTGCATTATTGATGTTATCGCCCACGTTTGCAATGCAGATTGAAAATAACATGGAGACCAATATGCGGTATATCTTTTTTTATTAACAAACGTACGTTTTCCACTTAATATATACAGTCTTTCCTAAACAACCTAAAATATTTAAAAACGTGATCTCGAAAGCGATTTTTAATCATCTTCATTTCTGAGAAAAAAAGCGTTTTTTTAGTATTTTCACAAAATTGATTTTAAATTTCTGTTGTCCACAAATCTTACAAAATGGAATATTTCTGTCTAGAAACAGATTTCAACAGAACCACTAGCAAGCGCGCATATAGTGACAATAACTCCACTAGCTTTTGTATGTTTTCATGCAAGTTTTTTAATATTGCTATTTAATATTTAATAAAAAATATCTTTTAATGTACGGGGTGACCGTGAAAAAAAGGTAGACTCCCCATTTTTCTTTTCTTGAAGATAAAAATTTATAAATTTGGGTATAGGATATTTAGTATAAAAATAGATTTATTCGCCTAACCAGTTCCAAAAAATCACTTCAGATTTATGCGGAAGTACTACTAACTTTTTTATTTTAAATAGTAAGCCTGTACATGTTTTAATCTCATTTGATGGAGGTTTGACCTACCTTCACGATGCCTTTTTCAAAATCAAAAACGAGTCAAAAAATGGCCTTACAAAATGAAATTATACAGTGTGGAACAGCCAAATGTAATAAATTCAGTATCTCAATTATTGTGCATATTTATAAAAATCCCGAGACATGTCGTTATTGGATTCTGAAATGACATCCTGCAACGTACAAATTTCATCCTTAAATTCAACACCCTTCGAGTGAGAGTTGCAGTCCCTAATTTTTTTTTGAGAAGTAGGGCTTGTGATACCTCATTTGAAAGGTCTTTTCATTCTCTATTTAAAATACTTTGATTTTAATATTCATTGCAAAGATTAACGATAAAAAATTATTCATTACAGCAAACTAAGAAAACTTAATTTCAATGTAGTAAATGTTCAAAATGAGGTCCTTGAATGCCTTGGCAGCATCCTAATCGTAAATTAAAATGTCTTCTAACGTTTTTCAACATCTGAGGCGTAACCGATTTAACCACATCCGCTATTCTCCTTCATCGCGTGGTTTAGTTTTGTATACCGTATTTGCCACATATCCCCACAGAAAGATATCTAAGGGTGTAAGATCAGGAGAACGTGCTGGCCATTCTAGCGATCCTCGCCTCCCTATCCATTGACTTAGAAATGTTACTTCGAGGTATTGCCGGACACCGATTCGGTAATGTGGTGGTGCCCCATCAGATGGAGCACCACCACATTACCGAATCGATTTTCTTTTCTTTTTCGGAAATGTTTAGCTGGCATCCTTCATTGACATATCAAAGTCCCTATTGATAAGCCTTCGCCTTCGGTTTCCAGACGAATTTATGGGTATCTAGATATTTCATATTCACAAGCACTAAGCAGATTGAATCACAAGGATACAAAGGAATGTAAAAATGATGTTGGCACGATCGAAACGGCTGCGGCTTATCGCATGCTATATGGAGGTATCTACATTTATTTCACTTTGAGCAGAAGCGTATAAACATTTATTTTGTAGAATATTTTACATTGTTAAATCAATAAAATGGATGCTTATCAGGTTACTGAAGAAATCCAGATAATTAAGTGGTATTATGGTGGGTGATTCAATGCGTACAGTTAAAGAAATATTTCAAACTACATATCCAAATAGGCCTTCTCCTGCACTAGACACAATCAGTCGAATCAGTCCCGCAACACAATAATGATAATGGAATGAGGGAAATAATGATTTTGGCCACCGTTAATGAAATTCCACAGTTTCTGCTAAAACAATTACTGAGGCGGTAGATTCAAGTGACAGGACAGTAAGAAGAATTCTCAAGAAAAATGGTTACAATATCGAATATCAAAAGACATATCAGACGAATTACCTTTTGTAAAAGTGTAATGAAAAAGGCGAACTGTGATGAAAATTTCACCAAAAATATTGTTTTCACTGATGAATCGTCATTTGCGTTACATGGCCAACATAATTCAATCATTCGTTATTTATCTCGGGAAAATCTGCATCGATTTTTGCATTACGAACTCAATATCCCCAGAAATTAAATTTATGGGGCGGTATGCTAGGGATTATGATACCCAGCATATGTGATGGGCCAATTTTTCATTGATGGTACACTAAACCGCCTTAAGTACTTAAATGTAGTGTAGCAGCATATTGTTCTGGAAATTAGACGGCTAGCAGGGCGAAGATTTAAGGAGATCTGGCTTCAACAAGATGGTTGTCGTAAGGACGACATATTAAAGGACAATCATAAGAATGATTGTGCCGCAGTTCCGGATTTTTGGGAACATTACATTTCCAGGTCGTTTACTGTGTGGATGGGGTACCATCTTGTGGCCAGCTAGATTTTTTGGTCTGGCTCCAAATGACTTTTTATGGGACCACATAAAATCTCAAATTTATGGCTTCCAGGAGAACAGGGCTAATAATATCGAGGAGTTCTGATTGAAAATCGCAAACACTTTAGAATATGTTGTCAAATGTCAGAAGAAGTTTCTAAGATCGATTAGGTTATTCTTCATCTCAAGAAAGGGGGCTATTTGAACATTTATTATAATTAATTAATTTTTCATCTCAAAATTGTTATTACTTTAAGAGTGTATTTTATATTTAGACCATTCTTTTATAGCGCTTCTTAGAGCCGAGTCATTCGGCCCTTTATAAACATTATTAGAAGAATTATCATTTTTTGATGATGTGGCACATATATACATCGTGAATTGAATCATTGAATATGCGTCCACTCCCAGCAAACAACAACGTAGTACTGACTCTGTCTGTGGCTGCCTGACTCATAAATACCCGTAAGTTCTGGGATCACACCTGCATGCGCTGCAAGTCGGTTGCCCATTTATTTCGCATGTAAATACGATCCGACCTACGCACTTGTTTGCCGCTTACTGTATATTATTAGGTCACATAATAAACCAAAAATTAGGAATTTCCGAAAGAAACTATTTAACCTCATATTATTTTGAAAAATTTCGTGTGCCACATTTCACAACTAAACGGCATTGATTTGCAAAGGCTAGACTTTGACGCGTAGAGTCCGGTATCTCGGGCTTAAGATAACACAATATAAAAGTACCTATTATTTCTTATCTAATATACGGATTGACACGACTTATATACTCTTTTTATTTGATGAGAATGGTTATGAGAAAAGTGCAAAAATCAGCTCTACATGAATATTTCCAAACAACAAAAGACTACAATTTACAAGAAGATTTCTACATAATCGATGGTCTTGTCCTCGTTCATAAAGTAGTCTCGCCACATTTGTCTACATATGATGAAATTTGCAATGCTTACTTGACATATACTAATTCGCATTATGGTTTAAATAATTTTGTGGTGTTTGACGGTTATTCTGAAAATGAGTTCAACATCAAAGATGCGAAAACAATTAAGATTAACAAGATTCCTATGCTATTCGATGATAATATGGATGCCACTGACACAAGAATAGTTCCTTTCTAATAGCAACAACAATTACATTTTTATTAGACATTTGTCAGAAAAACTTCCTTCTGCAGTAATTGAGGTGTCAAACGTGTGATGATGCTGACACCTTGATGTTAAACAACGCTATTGAAAAGTCCCTTACTGAATCAAAAGCAGTTGTTGCAGTTGGTGAGGATATCGATTTGCTTGTCTTGCTTATTGGCTTGACACCTATCCACCAAAATGTCTTGTTTTTAAAACCCTCCAGGGGAAGAACAACAACTTGATTATATTCTTCTACTGAATTTCAAGCCGAAAATGAAGATATGCGAGAGAATATCCTCAACTATATTCTTCTGCAATTCAGTATCTGCAATTATCAAAATGAGAAAAGGCCAAATTTATACAAACACTAAAAAAGTATAAATTACAAAGACTTGTCAGCATTTTTAATGAAGAAAGCACATCTACTCAAATTGCAAGCTGGAGAGAATTTTTTGTTAAAGTCATATGGTACATCGAATACAAAAAAATCTTCTTAATGCATGCAGGGTCAGCTAGATCTACTAATTTGGTTCCAAGTTACTGATCGCATGTTTGGAAAACGCGTTGCCCAAAGTAAAAGTGAAGTCAACTTGGCTTCCCTTCCTCCCACTTCCGAAGCTTGTAAGCAACACTTACTGCCAGTTTACCACCAGGTACAATTATGGCGAGGACGTATGTAAAATCCCCAGCTTTGGGATTGGGGGCAAAACAGTAATGGACTTCATCTCATGACAACTTAAAATTTGCCAGTTCCTGATGTAGTTTTAATACTAATTTCATGCAACTAACTACACAAAAGGTTGTAATGGATCATGTGATGGTTTAGAAACTGGCCTCAAATGTTCATGTATCTACGGATTTTGCCATGGTATAAACTATCACAATAGCGAGCCTGTTAATATTACAACTACTGAGCAGGGAGACGACTATCATACTGACGACGAGTTTGCACCTCGATGGCAGTAGCGAAGATTCGGATGAATAGTTATTATGACAACCTAAATTAGGCCTACTGGGGAAACCAGAAAAAAAACGCATCAAGCGTTGCGACTGATAGGTGCTATGGAAGTAGGGTATTTGTTCAAAAGTAGACTATATTTCATTGCGCCAAAGATGAGATTTTTCTTAAAACTGTTAGTCTATTGGGCGAGTGGTTATATTTCCAAACGTTTTATGTGTTTAGTATATGCGTTAACTCATTCAAATGACCATCATTTTACGCAAAACTCCCTACAAAAAAGGTATCTTTGAAATTTTCCATAAAATTAACGATTTTTGAGTAAAATAGAAAAAACAGCTGCAGTGTCGTAGGTCCATTAATGGGTATTTATGGCGTATTAATCAGGGAGGCCAATATAAGATTTCTGCAAAAAAAATTGCGCAATTAATTCCTAATAAATATCTAATTTTCTTAGACTAAGAAGCTAATCTGATTTATCTACGACAGAAGGCACCTGGATATAATTAGTAGAATGGTTAGCCCAACTCCTGGATAATTCGAGCGACCTTCAGGTTCGTATTGAAACGGCTTACAGTAAGATCTACAAACCGACATTGGTCATCTTGAATGTATTCGAAATCATGCCGGATCCACTCATTACCAAATAAGTTTCTTAATCTGCTTCTGCTTCTTTTTGTCCACTAACGCTATACCTCCGTTACTGCTAACGTAGAAGGAGATAATTGCGCATGAGCACAAATACCGTTCACCTTATTCTAATTGCGTGTTACCTTATTTCGCTGCGGATAAGTGACGTTAGGTTACCCACCTTAAATGGACCGTAACGTTTCTGATTGATCAGAAATCCTAGTATATTTGGTTTTACGTTTGTGGTAGTTATGCGGTAATCGCATTGGTCACGTAGTTTTGTTCTTGCTAATGGTTGTTAGATGTTGAGAATCAAAGTCAACTGTCATACTTGGTAGATCTCAAGAAAGGGGGTTGTCGAGGGGGGTTTGATATTAATAAAGCCTATATCAGCGCATCTTCCACCTCATTCTTCAAATTTATAACTAAATTTAACACACTTTCCATAGCTGCTAAAAATTTGCTTCAAATTAACTGTGGTTAAGCTCTTATACAACAACCCCCTTATTTTGTTGGCCATATAAGGTTAACGCGAGTGATATTAAAGGAATTGGTAAATCACTCTAATTTTGAAATTTCCCTCGCTTTAATATCATACTGACAGGTAACTTTGGCGAAAGTTTATGTAAAATTGAAATATACAATCTAAAATGATGCAAGTAAATATATATTTAAAAAAAAATACAAATACAAATTATATCGCTCAACTAAACCACGGTGAAAGCTATAATTAGTTGTTAAAACAGCAATACGCGACAAAAAAAAATTCTAATACGTATATATCATTATTACTTTGACACTTCTGTTATTATTACACTTTGGGTGGGGTTATTAGACTTTGGGACACCTCATCGAATGTCGAAAAAACGCCGACAAGTTAAATCCAACAAAACTAATTCTTTCATCTACGGCGCTTGGAATGTTCGTACTTTGAACGACAGCACTCGCACCGATCGGCCTGAAAGAAGAACTGCTCTAATAGATAGAGAACTTCACCGACTCAATGTTGACGTTGCAGCTCTCAGCGAAACTCGATTTTTGGAGGAAGGCTCTCTCACCGAAAAGTACTACACCTTCTATTGGAAAGGTCTTCCCACCAATTCAAGAAGACAACATGGAGTAGGATTTGCCGTTCGGAATCAACTTGTATCCAACTTAACACAAGTACCACAAGGCCTATCCGAGCGTCTAATGCTGCTACGCTATGAGCTATCAGATGGCAACGCGGTAAATCTAATAAGCGCCTACGCTCCCACTCTGGATGCAAGTCACGAAACCAAGGAAAGCTTCTATCAACAGCTGGAAGAAACCCTCTGTAGAATACCTAAAACGGAACGACTCGTTATTCTTGGCGATTTTAACGCTAGAGTAGGGAGAGATGCAGACACCTGGCCAGGCATCATAGGCAAGAACGGTTTGGGCAACATGAACGCTAACGGTCAACTACTCCTAACTAAATGCGCCGAACATGATCTAGTTTTAACAAACACCATTTTCCGACAAAAGGATAAATTTAAAGGCACCTGGCGTCACCCCAGATCAGGTCACTGGCATCTACTGGACTATGTTATCGTACGTAGGAAGCATCTCAAGGACGTCCAAATTACAAAGGCGCGCATTGATAGCGAATGTTGGACCGATCATCGTCCTGTTGTCTCTAAAATGAAAGTTGTTATGAGACCCAAACACCGAAGAACTCAAGTAAAACGTAGACTCCGTCTCTGTATTAGTAAATTGCGTGACCAACAAACCGTCGAACAGCTAAAGCAAAAAGTTCAAGAGAATTTGAGTGCACTAGAAGAAACCAATTCTGTAGATGTCGCTGATACCTGGACACAAATTAAGGACAGTTTAAAAAGTGCGAGTGAGGAAATTCTTGGCACTGCAGCAAGTAAAAAACAGGAGGACTGGTTCAATGATAATGAGGCTTTTATACAAGAACTTCTTGACCGCAAACATTCTGCCTTCCAAAACGCTATGAACCACCCCAACGACTCATCAAAAGCAGAAGTTTTTACCCAATCTAAGTATGAAACGCAACGCGAAATCAGAAGAATAAAGAACGAGTAGTGGGCAAACAAGGCCAGAGAAATTCAAAGGTACGCCGATTCACACGACTACAGGAATTTCTTTCAAGGAGTAAAAGCAGTGTACGGCCCCAGTCGGAAAAATATGTGCCCTATTAAAGATTTAAATGGAAATCTCCTCAAAGAAGACCAGGAAATAAGAGCCCGATGGAAAGAACACTACTCTAACATTCTTAACCAGCAAAGTCAAGCCGATCACGATATTATAAATCTTATCCCTCAATATGACACCTTCGAAGACTTAGATAAACCACTAACAACGGAAGAGATCTTAACCGCCATTGGGCAGCTAAAAAATAACAAATCTCCCGGCGCCGACTCACTCCCAGCTGAGATCTTTAAAGCTGTGTCGTCAGAGTTCATACCCTACCTCAAAAAACTGTTTGATGTCGTGTGGGAAAGTGGTCAAGCTCCGCAGGAGTTTCGTGATACACTTTTAATCAACCTCTTCAAAAACAAAGGGAGCGCTGCGGACTGTGGAAATTACAGGGGTATAGCTCTTCTGGCTGTTGGAGGGAAGATACTCACTAAAGCGATGGCAAATAGGCTAACACCTGTCATGGAAAAGTTACTTCCTGAAACACAGAATGGCTTTAGACCAAACCGAGGCACATCGGATTGAATTTTCACACTTAAACAGCTTCAAGAAAAAGCACTCGAACATCAAGGAGAAATTCACATGGCCTTCATTGATTTAACCAAGGCGTTTGACTCGGTGGACAGGGAAGTGCTCTGGAAAATTATGTTCCGCTTAGGTATCCCTAGAAAATTTGTGGAAGTATGTCGCAGTCTACATACAAACAACAACGCCCAGGTTATGTATAATAATGAGGCAACTGAACCTTTCCAAACCCTCACTGGAGTTAGGCAGGGATGTGTCCTGGCACCCCTACTCCTTAATTTGTTTACCACTGCTCTAACAATTATTGTTGACAACAAACTGACAGTCAGAGGAGTAGGTCTCAGATACCATTTTGATGGCGGTCTCTTTAACATAGGGCGCTTTAGAGCTTTCACGAAGACACGCACACGATTCATTTGTGATCTCCAGTATGCGGATGACTGTGCACTTTTAGCCTCTACGCCGGAAGAGCTTCAAGAACTTTTAGATATATATGCCCAGAGCTATGATTCCTTGGGACTTAAAATCAACATTGGAAAGACTAAGATTATGTCAACACCTCATCAAGTGAACCAAATAGACATTACACTTAACGGAAATTCTCTTGAAGTGGTGGATCAGTTCAATTACTTAGGCAACGTTGTTAATGACAAAGCAAACATGGACAGCGAGATTCGCAATAGAATTAACGCTGCATCTAGAGCACTCTGGGGACTTAGAGAGAGAGTATTTGACAACCACGACCTTGCTTTGTCAACAAAAATGGCTGTCTACAGAGCAGTTGTCATTCCAACACTGTGAAAGCTGGGTCACTTACCGTCGTCATGTGAAAGAATTAGAACGTTTTCAGCAAAGACGCCTCAGAAGTATGATGAAAATCTGTTGGTTCCATCACATATCAAACGTGGAAGTACTCAGGAGAGCAAACAGCCTTCCAATTGAGGTGCTTATTTCAAAAGCACGCCTAAGATGGGCAGGTCACGTTCATCGTATGCATGATAACCGCCTTCCTAAATGTACACTTTATGGTGAATTGCTAAGCGGTAGAAGAAGGCGTGGCGGTCAACGAAAGAGGTTCAAAGACGCTCTCCATGAAAATCTAAAATCCTGCGGTATTGCAGACGAGCAATGGGAACAACTTGCAGCGGACAGAACCGAATGGCGAGGGGTTGTGGCCAGCTATCAAGGAAATGTTGCTGCAAGAAGGCCGAATCCAAGACCTAACCAGGTCTATGTTTGTCCTGACTGCGGTCGACACGTGCTCTCCCGAATTGGCCTCTATAGCCATAGTCGTGTGCACCGTAGATGAATGGGAATTACAATAGACTACACCTTTTACTTGTTTTTTATTGTACACAATTTATCGACTGTAACATTTTTATACTCGGACTCGAGTAACGGCTAATAATAATAATAATAATAATAATAGACTTTGACGCTTTTTTAAAAATAATTCCAGTTTAATTGCTAATATTATTTAAAGATGAGTGATTACACGTTTTCTGAATTAACAGACGTATTTTTGACTTTGGGATAATATTTTGGTACTGCTGCTGCAGCTGTGAAATGTTATATATTATGTTATAAAGATAAATTGCCGAACAGAAATATTCCTGATGCCAAAACTTTTTTAAGTACATAACGCCGACTTAGGGGAAGGCTTCAAGTGAAAAACAGAGTCGCTGACCGTCCAAGAAACGCAAGTTGATGTTGAATAAGAAATATTAGATATTATAGTGGAAGATCCTATGATAAGTACTAGAAGATTAGGCTTAAGAATGGATATGTATCTCACTAAAGCGCTTTAAGGTTACTACATGAACAACAATTGCACCCATTCCAATACCGAAAAACTCAAGAATTATTACCCGAGGATATGCCAATAATAGTTGATTTTTGTGAATCATTGATTGAACGAACGAAATGCGTAAAATTTTTTAAGTAAAATAATTTTTACTAACGAGGCTACATTCATACGACAAGGCATATGCATTTCTGGGCAGAGGAAAGTCTAATGCAACAATACAAACCCATTTTCAACATACCTTCAAAATGAATGTATGGCAGCAACTCTAAGAAATCAATTAGTAGGATACCATGTATATCCTGGAAATTTAAATGGTGATATGTATTATGATTTTTTGAAACACCTTGCATGGATTATTAATAAATATAATAATAAATAAACAGCACAGAAATTAGACAACCCTCAATTCCAAAAGCCGCAGGCTTGTGCAGAAGGAGGTTACATATTGAAAAAACGTGAACATAAAACCATTTCCTCCGACAATGCCAGTGCCGGAGCCGGGATTCGAACCCGGTGGTGCGATACCCGTGTGATTAATCGCGATTGCCACCTCGCGCCTTAACCAACGGCCAGAGATATTTAATATTTCATTGAGAAGGAGAAGAAATATGTTTATTATGCATAATGGCGCAACACCGCATTATACCAGGATATGTAGAACATAGTAAGACAACTACTATCCTAATAGATGGATTGGCCGGGGTGCAGATGTACCAAACAAGTGGCCTGCTCGATCCCCCGATGTAGCTCGTCTTGATTTCACTGTGTGGAGTTATCTAACATCACGAATTTATAATACTCAAATTGACACGATTGAACAGTTGAGAAAAAGAATCGATCAAGTGTTTACAATACTAAATGATGAAGGAATTTTACAGGGTATTCAACGTTCCTTAATAAAAGGACTTAGATTGGGCATAAAAGAAAATGGAGGACATTTCGAACAATGTTTGTAATTAATAGCTATTTTCTACGTTTAATTCTATTTCAAAGCATTCTTTATGTGTAAAAGAATTTTTTAATAAAATGTTAATGTAAATGTACGTTGTTTTTTAAACATTTATTATTCGAGAACGGTTTATCGAAATGCAATAAGAATACCTTTTTTATTTCTAATGATCTGAAAACTAGTTTTTCATAATAATTTTTAAAAATATAAAAATTTTTAAAAATTTATGAGGAAAATACTGATAGTCACCACCTAAAACTACCCCTTAAGCGGAAGTGAGGGTTCGACTAATACCATGTAAACTGGTCTCCAGTTGGAAAATATGAATTTGATATTTTAATGGAAAAGGAAGAAATTGCAGAAAAACTGAAATTTACTATTTATTTTCGGAAATAAGTTTATACAAAAGACTACAATTATTTTTTGATGTACTACCAGAAGCAAAAATATTGAAAGAAAATTTTGGACCACCTTGTATATATAATTCTAGATTTTTAACACAATTCATTATGTAATGATTGCTTTCAATTGCCTCAATAAATTACTTAATAATAACATGAACTCAACACTCTGTAGACAACGTTTTAATGTATACATGACTTGAATAACTTTTGAGAACTGCCAGAAAGCTCAAACGACTACTTCGTGGGGTAGCGTTGCCATGACAACAATGGTGTTAGGGGTTGAACTATGGTCGGAGTCGGTGTTCAACTGTTTTTACAAACACTCGTTTAATTAAGATTATGATTTTTATCCCTACCTACCTCTTAACTTATATAAGTTGGAGGGTATAATGGGCCACTTCGAGATTTAATGCGATAGTATAAATAATACATATATGCTGACAAGGATTTACTGGTGACGTGCTGACGCAAATAATTTTAGTTTAATTTTGGGAAATAGATGAAAATCATCTGACAAAATAGTTATACATGTTTTTTGTCGTCTTATCTGACTGCTGATTTAGAAGATTTGACTTAATTGTGAGATTTTTCATTTAAGACTACTGTATCATCATCACATGTATATTATTTTAATTTTTATAATCGGAATTTTATCATTGTACTACAATTATAGCGTCTACCGTTAATTGCAGACTTATAAGCAACACAGAAACCTCCTTACCCGCCGGCAAAAGCCACCGGTCCCCGTAGATGTCGATTAGAACAGGACTACATTACGATTTTTATTTATATCATGTATGAAGTAAATGTTATAGTATTATAACATCATTTAATTTAATTTAGTAGACTATTTGAATTTGCAAATTAATAAGAGAAGAAAAATAAATTTGTGTCTATAGAATAAATTCAATATTTAATGTGCTTTGCCTCGTGTGATGTGATTTTTTGGGGAAGAATTATAAGCAATACAAAATAAATGATTTACTTCTACGAATAAAATAAAATGATAAAATAAATGAAACGCGCAATATATCTATTTTATGAATTTAGTTCGCGTGGGTCACTAGCACGCACGAACATTACAAAATCACACTAGAACACAAATTCATTGTGCTTCTAGTGATGAGAACGACAGCTTCACATGTGGATTAAATTTTTTATTCACTCCAGGTCTGTCTTCTATCTAATAGTCTAAGATCCCACTGCAAGAAATCTACCCTCATCTGTTTTATCATCAAAATGCAAAAAAAAATGAATGATCATGTATTGATTAATGTATCGCGGCCAGGTTGCCTATCGATATCCTGCTGCAGATAAGGTTAACAAATTACTTAACAATTAATTTTATTTTGGAAATTACCCTTATTTGTTTTTTCATTAATTCAAACGCACCGTTTGAATCTGTACTACTATAAAAACAAGGGCTGCAACCCTTTAGCAGACTGCTTGAAATAGTGGGATTTTTATTAATAATCTACTCTCATATGTTTTATTAAGTATTTTTTGCCAAAACATGGTTTATTGGAGACCCAACGCCGCTGCAAGTAGAGGACGTACTAAAAGTTTCAAAAAATGACAGTACAGAAAATCCGATGCGCAATAAAGTTCAGACGAGACAGATGACGATTGATGCGCAAAAACATTTGTTATTTTCAATATGCACGTTTTTGTATGCATGATAAACTCAACAGTGTGCTGCAAATAAATAAAATTGTCAAAGTAACACCAAAATACATTGTTTTCTTGACGTCCTTGACCAGTCGCTACTGCATCCTTGTCTGTCACACGGAATTGCGTGCGCATTCCTTTTCACTCGCTCTCGATAACAAGCGCGAGAATGGAATAATAAATCGGCTGGCAACCCCAAGTAGCAGCAACTTTTACTTTGACAACCTGATTTCATCGTGTAGGGAAAAATTCGAGGTTCGTTTTGACAAAAAACATTTGAAAAAAACAAATGAGAGTAGATTGGTAATAAATATTCCACTATTTCAAGCAGTCTGCCAAGAGGTTGCAGCAGGCTGAGGGATGGCAACCCTTTTATAGTAGCACAGATGTTTATCTTCGAAACGGCGGCGCTTGAATTAATGAAAAACAAATAAAGGTAATTTCCAAAATAAAATTAATTGTTAAGTAATTTATTAATCTTATCTGCAGCAAGATTTCGATAGGCAATCTGGCCGCGATACATTAACCAATAAATGATCATTCATTTTTTCCACATTTTCATGAAAAAACTGATGAGGGTAGATTTCTTGCAGTGAGTTCTCGTACTATAAGTAAACATTTATGTATTTTATTGCACCATATATATGATTCCATACTACTTCTTCGTTATCGATAATTACATTGTCTGGGTCTCGTGGTCTTAAAGTAAATATTTTTGTTTCGTATTTTAATGGATTGAGTTTAACTTGCCATTTTTTTAAATAGCCCTGCAGCACTAAAGTTGCATTTTGCAGTATTTGTGCAGGTGTGTCTATATATTCGTGTTGTGTAATAACTGTAGTATCATCTGCATACTGGCTACTATTACTGAAGGTGGGTGTGGTACATCATGTAAAAATATATTAAAGAGCACTGGTCCTAAAATTGAGCCCTGTGGTACTTCAGCTTTTATTGCTTTTGTGTCTAATTGACGGATTTATTCTTACACAGGAAGTTAGGTTTGTGATGAATGAAGCGATGGCATTTAATATTAGGCTGTGTTAATCGAAACTAATTTTTAACCAAACTTTGCGGAAGGCTTGTCTAACATCTAAAAAAGCTATTGTTGTGGTTTTTTTACTTTCAAACCATTTAATTATTGTTTCGTAGGATCTGATGTGTTGTAGAATGGTTTGTTCTGTATCCAAATTGACAGTTTGGAGTAAAGAATTTTTTCAAATAATTGTGTTGTTAATAAGCGCATGGGTTTATAATTCTCGGACGGGCGAGTGGGAGGGGGGGTGCGCGCTGATAAATGCAATATTGCGTCCTATTATATTCTCTGATACGTTTCAGAATATACATGTGATAGAAAAGTAGAAAAGCCTATAAAAGAAGAAAGGAAAACTTAATTTTATATTTTAAAATATTGTCAACGTTCGTTATTTCATATATTACGATATAAAATTATTACGCAATGAAATAATGGATGAAATATTATTAATTTTTTCTGAAAATATTAATATCTTTAACTAAAATTGATAATATAACACTTTATTTTTTTTTTTTACTACTAACCACCCTCCCATAAATGTCATGTTAGTCATGCTATAGTAATAAGATTTAAAAAATAGATGTTTACTTTCTTAATATGCGTGACAGTGCCAGTGGGTGGAAAATTATAGACACGATAGTAGGACCTACTGACACTGCCGTATATATAACCTGATAATCTCTGACTCATTCTATAGATTTTTAATTTGCACTTTATTAGAGACAATTTATTATATTTTAAGCAAAAGTTATCATTTATAGTTTTTGTCAAGCAGAGTAGATAAATAAATAAATTATGAAATGGTCAATAATAGTTATTTAAGATACAAGTGTGTCTTACAACGTTTTATCTTCGATCGTTCCAATTATTGTAAGAAATGGGCAATTTTTCATGAATACTTGTAAAACTGTATCAACTTTTTGTGAATGTCACTTTGACGGTTAGTATTATTCGAGTTGAAGTTGAAGTCTCCATTCTAATTATGTTACTTCATAGTCGTGACTGAAAATCTGTGATGATAGTCACTAAGGAAGCGATACTATAAATGAACTGGCGTAGTTTTTAAATTTTTTAGAAATCGTGCAATAAAAGTATGCAATAAAATTTTTATTGCACAGTTTCTTATAAAAGGCCACTTTTTACACTGGAAATTATGTAAAAAACTGTTACTTTTTGCATGATCGTAGATAAAAATTGTTTTTTGTATCCTTCCATAGATTATACAAAAATTCAAAGATCGATCACGGTAACTGTCATAAGAATCGAATGCTGAATATTTCACAAAAAAATACACTGGGTTCAGAATAATTGTGGACTGTAGAAAATAATGAATGGTGAATTTTATGCTTGCCCCATTTTTTTACATCTTTCGAAAATGTCATTATGTAAAATTCAGATTATTAAACGAAATGATCTTGGATATAATAAACCAGTAATTAACGCCCAAACATACGCTACATAGTATAATCTGTATAAAGCTCATTTTCCCCATTTTAATCCTCTTCATTAACGACCTAAGTCATAATTTGGTATTTATCCGTGTTAAAATAGCTGTATACAATTTACTACACATACACAGAGCAACTCATATAATTAAAAGAATTGGGAGTTTAATTTACTGGCCTTAATTAATTACATTTAAGTAAGGGGAGCATCCCTTACAACGGGTTTAGTTTCAGCGAAACAGCGAAATTAACGGTAATAATATAAAGAGATTACATTTAGACATAGGAGAAGCTCAAATAATCCATTCAAAATTCCTTGGGATAAATCTGATATTAATAATTACGCAAACTTAATTGCATAATTATTAGTTCCTGTTTACTTCAAAGGAAGTACATTAAAAGCCCACTCGATAATATACTGGTCTGGATACAAAATTGAGAAATTTTGTTAAAAATGTGAGAAAAATTTGGATACAGATTATTCAACCGAAACTACAGTCAAATTTTAAACCGAGCCCAGAACCGAGCTTGCGGATAATTTTCCAACGAACCTAATCTCATACATTCCCTGCGATCCATATTTTGTGTCAGTTTCATAGTAAGACTAAAAATAAATATATAGGATGGGGCAATAGTGCGTTCGACTTCAATAGCTCAAGTTCTGCGATAGCTAGAAATGTAAAGATACAGGTAAACTACAAAAAAAGTCTATAACTGGAAATTATTTTCGAATATACAGGGTGAAGTCAGACGATTGTACAGTGCCATTTTTTTTAATGCAATGCCATTTCACTCCTATATTATTATTAGCGATCTCCCAACCATTTGGATGTAGTGACTTTTTTTGTTGAAATAATACCACCTGCGGATGCATTTTGAAATAATCACTAGTCATCATTATGGATTTTAAGAAAAAAAATTAAGTGTCAGTTACGGGACATCTGTGTAATGTTTTTTGAATCACTTTCATCAAAAAAATATACAGGGTGGCCAAAAATAATTCTCAATTTAGAACTTTTTGAACTGAATTTTATCAAATGGTACACTTTTTATATTTTTCGACCATATGATGTAGGAAAGAAAAATCAACATTTTTGTATGTACATCTCCATGGCTACTAGTAACTATTTTCAATTCACTGAGGAATAAGCACAAAATTCAAGAATAAGCTTAAAAAATTAGAGGTTTTTTCAAATAATTGAACAGAAAAAATCATAGGTGCAGCACATGTTTCCCATTTTGATTGACGCACATCTCTATGCCTCTTTGATGAAGTTTCTACTGCTTTTAAAATAGCCGGTATGATCGATCGAAAAGAAATTATTTCTTATTCTTTCTTTCATATTTTGGATTGTAGAACAGTAGAAACTTCATTTCAAAGATGATTAGAGATGTGTGTCAAATGCCCTACAATTCATATAGTCCGTAGTACCGCTGC
This sequence comes from Leptura quadrifasciata, assembly GCA_963675555.1. Taxonomy (NCBI): domain Eukaryota; kingdom Metazoa; phylum Arthropoda; class Insecta; order Coleoptera; family Cerambycidae; genus Leptura; species Leptura quadrifasciata. The sequence continues at coordinate 48,083,720 of OY776680.1, read as the reverse complement.
AAAAATTCTCGCATTAGATTTTTTGCTGGATACTTTTTGCCAATAGGTGCAAGGGAGGGGGGAAGTAGGGGTCATAGCCCGGGGTGGTTGAAGCGTTCATGTTTCTTGTTACATCAAGTTGCAATTTGACATCGAATTTTTAAAAGGTTTTATGCTGTTCATGTGAAACATGTTTTCAGTCCTAAAAGTCAACACTACTCTTGACAGTAATTTTGCTGGTCAGGTCTAGCCCCCGGGTCCAATTTCCAGACATTCTAAAAACGCGGATCCCGGGGCCTATGTGATACGTGAAACACATTTAAAAAATTGACGTATTGCTTAAATATAACTTTTATGAAGGTAAGGTGCAGCAATTTTTTCTTTCACCGAAAGGGTCAACACGAAAAAATTTGAGTTGCAACACCGTCAAAAGCAAGCTGTTTTTTGCAGAAGTTGTTATTATTAGCCGTTACTCGAGTCCGAGTATAAAAATGTTACAGTCGATAAATTGTGTACAATAAAAAAACAAGTAAAAGGTGTAGTCTATTGTAATTCCCAAGGCGGTTATCATGCATACGATGAACGTGACCTGCCCATCTTAGGCGTGCTCTTGAAATAAGCACCTCAATTGGATGGCTGTTTGCTCTCCTGAGTATTTCCACGTTTGATATGTGATGGAACCAACGGATTTTCATCATACTTCTGAGGTGTCTTTGCTGAAAACCTTCTAATTCTTTCACATGACGACGGTAAGTGACCCAGCTTTCACATCCATATAGCAGTGTTGGAATAACAACTGCTCTGTAGACAGCCATTTTCGTTGACAAAGCAAGGTCGTGGTTGTCAAATACTCTCTCTCTAAGTCCCCAGAGCGCTCTAGATGCAGCGTTAATTCTATTGCGAATCTCGCTGTCCATGTTTGCTTTGTCATTAACAACGTTGCCTAAGTAATTGAACTGATCCACCACTTCAAGAGAATTTCCGTTAAGTGTAATGTCTATTTGGTTCACTTGATGAGGAGTTGACATAATTTTAGTCTTTCCAATGTTGATTTTAAGTCCCAAGGAATCATAGCTCTGGGCATACACATCTAAAAGTTCTTGAAGCTCTTCCGGCGTAGAGGCTAAAAGTGCACAGTCATCCGCATACTGGAGATCACAAATGAATCGTGTGCGTGTCTTCATGAAAGCTCTAAAGCGCCCTATGTTAAAGAGACCGCCATCAAAACGGTATCTGAGACCTATTCCTCTGACTGTCAGTTTGTTGTCAACAATAATTGTTAGAGCAGTGGTAAACAAATTAAAGAGTAGGGGTGCCAGGACACATCCCTGCCTAACTCCAGTGAGGGTTTGGAAAGGTTCGGTTGCTTCATTATTATACATAACCTGGGCGTTGTTGTTTGTATGTAGACTGCGACATACTTCCACAAATTTTCTAGGGATACCTAAGCGGAGCATAATTTTCCAGAGCACTTCCCTGTCCACTGAGTCAAACGCCTTGGTTAAATCAATGAAGGCCATGTGAATTTCTCCTTGATGTTCGAGTGCTTTTTCTTGAAGCTGTTTAAGTGTGAAGATTAGGTCCGATGTGCCTCGGTTTGGTCTAAAGCCACTCTGTGTTTCAGGAAGTAACTTTTCCATAACAGGTGTTAGCCTATTTGCCATCGCTTTAGTGAGTATTTTCCCTCCAACAGCCAGGAGAGCTATACCCCTGTAATTTCCACAGTCCGCAGCGCTCCCTTTGTTTTTGAAGAGGTTGATTAAAAGTGTATCACGAAACTCCTGCGGAGCTTGACCACTTTCCCACACGACATCAAACAGTTTTTTGAGGTAGGGCATGAGCTCTGACGACACAGCTTTAAAGATCTCAGCTAGGAGTGAGTCTTCGAAGGTGTCATATTGAGGGATAAGATTTATAATATCGTGATCGGCTTGACTTTGCTGGTTAAGAATGTTAGAGTAGTGTTCTTTCCATCGGGCTCTTATTTCCTGGCCTTCTTTGAGGAGATTTCCATTTAAATCTTTAATAGGGCACATATTTTTCCGACTGGGGCCGTACACTGCTTTTACTCCTTGAAAGAAATTCCTGTAGTCGTGTGAATCGGCGTACCTTTGAATTTCTCTGGCCTTGCTTGCCCACCACTCGTTCTTTATTCTTCTGATTTCGCGTTGCGTTTCATACTTAGATTGGGTAAAAGCTTCTGCTTTTGATGAGTCGTTGGGGTGGTTGATAGCGTTTTGGAAGGCAATATGTTTGCGGTCAAGAAGTTCTTGTATAAAAGCTTCATTATCATTGAACCAGTCCTCCTGTTTTTTACTTGCTGCAGTGCCAAGAATTTCCTCACTCGCACTTTTTAAACTGTCTTTAATTTGTGTCCAGGTAGCAGCGACATCTACAGAATTGGTTTCTTCTAGTGCACTCAAATTATCTTGAACTTTTTGCTTTAGCTGTTCGACGGTTTGTTGGTCACGCAATTTACTAATACAGAGACGGAGTCTACGTTTTACTTGAGTTCTTCGGTGTTTGGGTCTCATAACAATTTTCATTTTAGAGACAACAGGACGATGATCGGTCCAACATTCGCTATCAATGCGCGCCTTTGTAATTTGGACGTCCTTGAGATGCTTTCTAGGTACGATAACATAGTCCAGTAGATGCCAGTGGCCTGATCTGGGGTGACGCCAGGTGCCTTTAAATTTATCCTTTTGTGTTTTTTTTGCAGAAGTTGTAATATCAGAATAAATAGCCTAAATAAGTTTTTTTTACTCTAAAATATTTGTATGGCTCTTAACTAAAACTTAAAATACTAGACAGCAATTTTTCATGTTGTAGTTTTATCCCATTAACACCTACATTCACCCCTGTATTAACCCCGTGCTTTAATTTAAAAAAATTCAAAATAAACAAATTCATATTCGCATTAGCTTTGATTATGTAAATAAAACAGAAAACATTTTACCATTAATTCCTTGCCCCCTTGCCATCCCCCACCGCTAATAAGGGCAAAAAAATTTGCTCGAATAAGGAAACGTCCGATTGTGATAAATAGAGTTGGGTCGCCCCAACATTCCGACACATTTATTCGGCGGATGTCAACGGGAGGGGGACATGACATATTAAATGTATGGGAAAATGGCTTTACGAAGATAATTCGGCGGCTTTTGATCTCATGAAAAAAAATCTTCAGACCAAAAATGGAGAGCTCATGAAAATAAGCAAATTTTGTTCAAAACTTCATCGACGTCAGACCATTGATTCGCGAAAAATTAAAAAAATTAAATCTTTCTTTATCTTGAAGGAGGATATTTTGTTGGGCCGAACACTACGGGCGTTGGGATAATTAGGAGGGAAAGGAGAGGGGGAAAACGAAAATAACTCCCCGTTTAATTAACCTATGGCGATCAGGCCGACGTACATTTTTTTATTTGCTACAAGATAGCACTCGCATAAAATGACATTTTTCGCAATTAAACGTTAATAAAAAAGTTATCAAGAGGCGAAAAAGATTTTTCCCCCACCCTTTCCTTTCGTGCTAAAAAAACTTTGAAAATGTGCAATTTTTATTTCGCGCACCAAGGTGGTTTATCCGAGTGCTATCTTGTAGGAAATAAAAAAAAATAATAAAAAAAGGCGGTCTGGTCGCGATAGGTCAATTACACAAAGTGTTATCAGCATGTGAAATATTTTCTTTTCCCCTCTCCCTCCCCTCCTAATTATCCCACTGCCCCCAGTTTCCGGCCCAATACCCTTTTATTAAAAGAAAATTGAATCCTCAACTCCATTCCTTCATGATAAAAAATGAATTCCAATTCTTAATTTTTGCACCTTGGATTCGCGATATCTCGCGAATCAATGGTCTGACCTCGATGAGGTTAGGAACAAAATTTGCTTATTTTCATGAGCTCTTAATTTTTGATGTGAAGATGTTTTTTCGTCAGATCAATAGCCGCCGAGTTATCTTCGAAAAACCATTTTCCCATATATTTAATATGTCGTTTTCCCCTCCCCCCATTGACATCCGCGACACAAATGTGTCGGAATGTTGGAGGGACCCAACTCTATTAATTGGCAAAAGAAAAAATCACAATCGGACGTTTTCTTATTCCAAAACTAGATCTGCTCCACTATGTATAGATTAGAAAAACATGTTTTATCTTTTATCATGTAAATAGAACATAAAAAAATATTGTGCCATTAATTCGTCACCGCCCAGCCCTAAACAAAGGCAAGAAATTATTTCGCGAAAAATTTTTTTTCTTAGAATCAGAAAATGTTGTAACCTGAACCACGTATATATGCGACAAAATTTTGTCTGGATTAAAAATCTCCTCTCAAAATACCTCTTGGAAACGGTAAATTTTTTGCAACTACTTGTCTTATTTAACTCATGACCAGGTTTCTGCTATATTTCATCTTATTTCTTAAATTTTTTTTTAAACCACCGTTTCACGTCCCATTTCTTATCACTTTTAAGGGTAGTAAGATATCTACCTTACTATTTAGTAACACTGCATTTTGAAAGAAAGATGAGGTTTTCTCTTTTTTTTTTAATGTTAAAACTCATTTTTTATGTGTCGGTTAATTATCAATTGTACATAGATGCATTAACCCAGCTTTTCACCTCTGTAAAAGGGTTATATACTTAAAATAAAGTCACAAATGTAAAGAGCAGGCATTCTTAAATAAGCTTTTTGCCAATCAGAGAAACTTTAATAATAAATGTTGTTGTTTTCGCTCGGTTATGACCGTTCCTGGTTGACAGAATGAAGGAGTAGTTTTAAAGAGTAGACAGGGTTTTATATGTAAGAACTACACATTAAAATATGTAAACATGTTTTTTTAATACATGCAAGCCTCCAAAAGAACGCCAAAACAATTTTTGTCGCGAAATAATTTTTTGCCCTTATTATGGATGGGGGAACGAATTAGTGGTAAAATATTTTATTATGTTTCATTTACATAATGACAGATAAAACATATTTCTCTAATCAACATAAGTATTCAAACGTAAAAAAATGAAATATTTTCGCAAAAAAAATTCTTCTTAGGGACGGAAAAATATTTTTTTATGTTTTTAGTGGAGTCGGACAAGCATAAAATTTTAATGAAAAAGTAATTGTTTCCAGTGTCATTTTTTTTTTAATGTTAGTTACATCGAATACTATACGAAAACATTTTCTACCTTTAGCAACCGCCGCTACGCTAGTTATCGGCCATTTTGTGAAAATCTACCGCTTTGGTCGTTCTTTGTAAATAAATGAGTATATCTCGGTATGTGTAGGTCCAAGAAAAGCGAAAAAAATTGAGGCTGTTCGTTATGACAGCTATCAATATAAAATTTTTGTCTTCACACATAACCTCAAAAAAACTGAAAAATCTGCTAAATTTTGATTTTTTGGTTATAACTTCGGATGTTTTAAGTGGAATTAAATGAAATTTACAGATATTATACTATATAGTGTAATATACAATAACGGGCTAAAATTTCAAGTCAAAATATCTAATACAAGTCTCAAAAATTAACTGGCCAATTACCTTTGTGTATCGCATCGTATGAGGTTCATTTTAAAAAAAAAATGTAGGTTTTCTTATGCACTTTATGATGGTGAACAAGAAAAAAATTTAAACTTGAAAAAAATGGAAGAAATTGATTTCTTGTATTTTTTCGTTAATTTTTTCGAATCACTATACTTGATAAAACTCAATTTTTTGTATTATTAATTCATTTTTGACATATGCTGATCTAATTTTTCGAAAAAAAAAATTATATTCTGTACAAATAGCATTAAACAATTAAACAATTAAAATCAAATGAATATTTAGCATGATTAGAAATTCAAAATTCTCGGCACTGAACAGCATTTGAAAAATAATTTAAATCAAATAAACCGCCATAATTTAAACATGACTTATAATAATTTGTCCCACTGTGAATTTTTATATAATTGATATAGTACTGATTGTAATAGCACGAAAAATTCAGAACGTCAGTAAAAATAAGCAGCAATTTATTTCCCTCTTGTGTAATCAATTTAAAAATAGAAATATTGAACATGAAATATACAAATAAGATACTGATGCAATATTATTTGTACCGATGTTTTGAAAAATAATAATAATAATGGAGAATGCGATAATTACATTACATTGTTGGTCAAGATATAGATTTGTTAGTTTTATTAACACATTTTGCTTCATCTTTATCAGAAAATATTTATTTGTATAAACCTATGATAGGAAAAACGAAAGATAAATATTATATATTCTTTCAAAAAAATAGATTTAAAAGAACGTGTTATTTATACATGCTTTTTGTGCTTGAGATACTACGTCAGCATTTGCAGGACATGGAAAAAATAAAATTTGTCTTGCTTTGCAAAAATATAATTTTTTGAAAAAAGACACACTTGTCTTCTATGATCTTGAAGCAATAGAGACTATGCTATTTTCAGCAGCCGCAGATTGCATACAAGGATTATACTGATCGGACCCAATTAAAAAAATAAGTTTGGAAAAATTGATATTTAATTGCTTTCAAAAATACACATCAACGTAAGCTGACTTCGCTACCACCCACCACACAAGCTGCAAATCAACATTCTTTAAGAATGTATTATCAAATCCAAAAATGGTTGTTCCCAGAAAATAGTAAGCCTGCATGCAACTACAGATGGCACATGACCTCCAGTGGCTTATTACCTGTGACTCTTCCGAGAAACGTTAAACCACTACCAGATTCACTTACAAAATCAATTGCATGCAGTTGCAAATTAATGGTAGTAAGTGCAAGACTAGAGCATGTTTTTGTAAAAAACTGGGATTAAAATGCACTGTAGCATGTAAGTACTGCGAAGGCTTAAATTGCTTTAACTGTGTAGATAAAGATTTGGTACCTGAAACAGAAGAAATTAATGACTTGGATGAATAATTGGAAAATAATTTTGAGACATTTTCTGTAACTGAAAGTCTAAGTACATGTGGATACAGAGTTAGAGGACAGTGTTAGCGAAGCTTCTTCATTATCATTTACTGATAGGTCGATTGATCAAGAAATTGATAGAAATGAAAATGATCATGCATTTTATAATTATGCTTCAAGCGAAACTGAAAATCAGTCTGATGATTCTTTATCAAGTGAGACAAAACGAAGGCGATTAATATAATTGCTCATGTTTATATATTTTTTTCAATTTCGAGTAAAATGTTTCCATTCCTTTATACAGTATTTAAATACAATAAATATACATTTGAATATCAAATAGTGCCTTTTATTGATCTATACCTAAATAAATATCTATACGTATAATTTCTTTATAATTAATTGATTATTTATATTTTTTAATGCTCTTTCGAAAAATTAGATCAGAATATGTCAAACATTAATTAATTGAGTTCTATCCAAAAAAAGTGAAATTTTTCGAAAAAATTGACGAAAAAATACAAAAAATCGATTTCTTTTACTTTTTCTTTCAATTTGAAATTTTTTTCTTCTTCACCATCATAAAGTGCAATAGAAAATCTCTTTTTTTTAAAAAAAAAGAACCTCATACGATGCGAAGCACAAAAGTAATTGGCCAATTAATTTTAAAATTTGTCAAGTCAATTTTTGAGGCTTGTAGTACATATTGACTTGATATTTTAACCAGTTATTTTTCACTCTATATAGTATAATTTCATCAAATTTCACTTAAAACATCCAAAGTTATAACCAAAAATTTCATATTGTAACTGCTGATATAGCCTATATCATAACGAACAGCCTCAATCTTTTCCCTTTTTTTGGACCTACACATACCAAGATATAGAACGATCAAAATGGTAGATTCTTCACAAAATGGCCGATAACTTGCGTAGTGGCGGTTGCTAGAGGTAGAAAATGTCCATTTCGTATAGTATTCGATGTAACTAACATGTTAAAGAAAAATGACACGGGAAACAATTCCTTGTTTTGCTTGCCTGACTTCACTATTTATTAACGTACGTAATTAAAGCTAATTCCGGTTATGAGTTTGGTTTTATTTTTATTTTTATTTTTTTTTTTTTTTTTTTTTTTTTTTATTTTTTATTTTTTTTTTAGTTAAAAGTGGGTTAATATAGGGGTGGATGGGATAAAACCACAACATGGAAAAGGAAAAACTGCTGTCAAGAATATTGTTGGATTTTTGTAGGTAATTTACTTAGTTTTCAAATTTATGAGAGATAGATAGCTACTTTCAATTTATTCAAATTAAATCGTCAATGACAATGTGCTGTCAATAAAATCACAAAATTATATAATGCCTGGATATATATGATCAATTTTTATCGCGGATAAATGATACAAAAATTGATTTGAATAGTTTATTTTTACACTCTTCGCAGAAGAGATTCATTAGCATCATTAATAGTTTTATTTGTTAATAAGTAAAAAATACAAATGTATGTTTGATCTTCAATATGACCTGTATTACTGATTTCATTGATTTGAAAAAAAAAGAAAAATTTGCAGTACCTATTTATGACATATTTGATATTTTGTCGCAAGGAGTGAATAAATGAAAATTTTTCGCATTTTTCAATGCCTCCTCCACAATTTATAATTAATTTATTAATAATTTATGGTCGACATAATAATATACTGCTATCATTTATATGTATTAATTTATAATCAAAAGTATAGATGTCCATTAATAAAAAATTTCCTCTGGGGATTATATATGTGTAGTAAAATTTATAATGTTCAACTTGACATTTACAACTTTATTTATACATCCCTTTTATACGCTTATCATGGGTTCGTAATATAAGCTTTTTATTGCTTTGACTTTTATCAGTGAACGTTAGTTGCATGTTAATATTCCAACCCTATGTTTTTGTTACTTTTGAACGCTATTATCATGGAATTGAAAGTGTCTGGTGTGTCACAAGTTAAGTTTAATCTATTTAATAACTTATCTATACAAGGATAAATGAATATTATTGGCTGAATTTTTATTATAATACTAATACTTTTAATTCCAGAGTCCTTGTCGTAGAGAAACTAGTATATCTTGAGAGAGTACATCAGTTTTTCGTTGATATACTTGTGGAGAGTTCTAATTACACCTCGGAAAAATAACGCTCTTTTCTTCCTTGATATACATTATATATACAAATTTTTAAATCATAAATACATAATACGTTTATTTAATGGCGAAAAGAGGTATAAAAGCCAGCTTATGCCCTGTTCTAAACTTGTGTAGATTATTTTTAATGCGTTGCTCAATAATAATTATAAATGGAAAATTTTAATAGGCAAAAGATGAAAAATATCGTAATTGTACCTTGTGTACTTACGCAGTAATCACAATAATATCAAGCCATCAACCTCTGTTCTTCAGATATCCCCAAGATCAAAAATCGACTAGAATAAGATTAGTTTTTCAGTGCAAATATGGTCAAAGATTTCATTCTCTACAGGCATCTTTAGATCTTCGTTTCTTGTTATAATTTTATGATCTAAATTGTTTTATTGCCAAGCTGCTACACGCGTATTATTATTATATATGCTTCCAGCGCTTTTATCGCGGTCACATCTTGTCTATTTTTAATCTTACAGGAATTAATAAAAAAAAAATTCATACCTCATAACATAAAATTTGAAACTTCATAGTTTTTACTTCAATTTCGATATGTTCATTTGCGAAAAATGTTTTCTCCTTACACATTCTGCAATTCTCGATGGTCGATTTTTAACCTTCCATACCCGGCTTGGAGTATTTGTCCGTCATCATGATTCAAATCAGATAACATTTTCATACATGCACCTATTGGAAAACCTCAGCTTTTAATTTATTCGTGCTATAATACGCGTAAAAATAAAGACTATATCATTTTTTCTATATTTCCTTCGAAAATATTTCTCAAAATTGTAAAAAAACTTTGGCCCTTAAAAAAGCCTTTACAGTGTTTCTAAACAACTTGTAACTAAGTTATTTTTATTTTTAGACAAATAATTAAAAAACTTTATAGCATGGTAGTTTATTCCATTACGGAAGTGTTAAAAAGTTTGGACAAATGTTATTTCTCGTAGAGTATCTATGCAGATCATTATGTGATCTATAGTTTGATTCATGCTGTTTAATATACAATTGTAAAATATATAAGCTGGGGAACGTTAATATGTTTAAGTTTTTAAACGCTTGTCTAGGGTTGTCCCTGGTCACTTAAAATCCATGTGGTATGGTATATTATCAAATCTCTCAAATAATAGGCACTCTACGAAAAAGATGTCCATAATGAAAATTTAACCATTCCGCGGAGGAAATACATTAGTACTAAAATCTTAAATAGGAACCTATATTTTTTTATTGCAGATTCGGATTCTACAGCTAAAAATTGGTAAGATTTGTGTGAAAATTTTTTTTCGATTCATGATAGATAAGGCTGTAATCGAGAAAATTCAAATTCTTCGATTTCTCCTACTGAGAACCTATGCATACGATTCTGCAATGCGTTTGCAATAAAAAAATACCACATTTTCTTTGCAAATAAACATATATAATACCACGAGTAGTCAAAGTTTACCGATTATTTTTGTGGTGGTATCACGAATATGAATGGGAGTACGTAAGCACGAGTGATACCACCATAAAAATGATCTGCAAACTTTCACTACGAATGGTATTCGGAGGACTATTCCAAGAGTTAAACCATTTTAGTTTCATTAGTTTTCGGTGAATGAAGTAATAAGTCACGTAGTTTTCATAAAAACGAGTAAACAAACTTTTGTCAATTTGAAAAATCAAATTTAATAAGAAGTACTTGCAGTCTCTTTGACGAATAATAGGGAAATAAATTGTGTTCTGATATGGAAACTAGTTCAAAAAGGTTTTGTGACACCAGAATGTGAAATTGATGAATATAAATTTTTGAGTAAAATACTCACTTCGACCACTAGTGTAATACCCGATGATATTTCCATGCGTCGAAATACCCACTGTATTTTTGTGTAGTTCGTGTTAAAAATGCCATTTATGTTAAAAATACTTTTTATAAAAATGTTTTATTATGTTTACATTTAACTTTTGTGTTATTTCTTCTCTTTGTGTTTTTCATGTTTTGATTTTGTTTTTTTTTTGTAAGCGACCGTAGAAAAGAAATAAATAATTTTAAGAAACAACTCATTTTACTCAGTTCGAAGATTATTTCGCAAACAAAAATACCTGTTTCTGTTAGGCTGTTGATACTACTTCAAAATGGAGTATTTAACTGTACAAGAGAAAATTGAAATGGTGGTTTGTGGAGCTGGTAGGAGACTTGATGACGCTGTCGATCTCTACGTTCAGCGTTTTCCGGATAGAATTCGGTCACGTGCTTCATTTTATCGCACTATCGAACAATTTACTGCTGAGGGAAATGTTCAACCGAAAAAAAGAACCAGTCGTGCAACAGTCACTGGAGAAAATAATGTAATTGCTGTATTGGCTGCAGTGGCTGTTAATTCTCATGTTAGTACACGAGAAATAGCTCGCGATTCCGGATTATTCCAGAGCAGTGTTTGGAAAATTTTAAAACGTAATAAATATCATACGTATCATGTGCCTTTACACCAAGATCTCCATGGCGTTGATTTCCAAAATCGGGTAACTTTATGTCAGTAGGCACGTGAACAAATACAACGAAACGTATTTTTATCCGACAAGCCGTATTTTAAAAAGCATGGACCGGTTAATTGATACAACATGCACAAACCAATTACCCGACTGGCAACTTAATGTTAAGTTTTTGTCCAGAATCTATCGTTCTCTCTCTCCGATTTTTGAAAGCCAAATTCAGAGGGCGCTACAGTTGCAGACGCGGGAGATTTGACCAATTGTTTAACTTACATTTTATGAACATATTTGCCATTTAAAATTTGTGATCAAAGTGCAATGCCGTTTCATGCTTAGACTTTGATTACAAATTTTAATGTCAAATACGCTATATTATATATACACTATACACTATAGGAAAATTAAAAGTCAAATTTGTAATACATTAATATTTTATCAGATATAAATAAACATGTAATAAAAACTATGACAAGGGAAACAGTACATAGTAAAAAAAACATAAGTATTGAAAATACACATATTCCTAACTTAAATAGATGCTTTAAAAATTACATCATTAAACTTACATTTTTACGTAGTCGAGTGGAAGAGCAGCTTTGCTGAACTCCGCCACAAATAAAGAAAATTTATTATTATTGTTATTATTAATATTTAAGACAGATATTTATCAAGTTGACACCTCAAATATTTTACTGTAGGCAATTTTACTTTGTTTTATGATATTCCATTATTAATATCAAGAGAACCATATTTATATTTTGCAATAACTCTTTTGCAGATTTCTTTTCAAGTGCATTTACTCATTGTAGTAAATACTCGCTAAATACTTACATAATAATAATATTCTACATATTCGAATTTTCAGCGATAAAGAGGTTAGCACCTCAATAAAAAAAAACTCAAAGCAAACATGACTACAGGGCCTGATGAAAGATTGCGTTTATTATAAGAGTTTGTGCTAACATTTTTTACAAACGTCAACGGAGTACTTCGCACACTACTAGATACTTCCGAATGCAGGTATTCCAATTCTATAGTATGTACAGGAAGAGCACGTGATGTAGATAGCAGACATACATAATCTTTGTACGGTTCCTCGACCTGTACGGGTGCAAGTTGCTTAGATACATGTTTCTACTTTGTCTTTACATGGAAACCGGGTAGGAATTACATTTCGATTAAGGACATAAGCGGTATCATTTGAATATGATTCTGATGTGAAGTGTTTATTACAAATCCTAAGATGACGTACAGTATTTTTGACACTTTCATTCCCATTAAGTCCTGCCACATTTGCGATCTGAAAATGATAACATTTATTTATTTGAAGTAAGTACTGTGGTAAAGCAGAGTAATAATTTAAAGTAGTCTTACGAGGTATATTGATTGCATTGTGCAAAAACTGAGAACAGACAAGAGCAAATGCACACTTACTTATGAATGTTCCTGGGAAAATAGTGCAATTTAGAAAAATAGAAATATTCTATTACTGTGATCCACTGTACGTTTGCACAATGAATTCACCTGCCTCCTCTTTTGAAAATCCAAATTTTTAAAGGAAACTAAAAACTAAGTAATCTATGCTAAAAAGCCAAGTTTCTACAAAAGTATAAGTATTATCCCAGCACAATGACAGTAAACAATAACAATGAATGACATTTGAATACATGACAAATGACATTTGCGCCAACGGCGACATCTGAATTTGGCTTCTGTTATGCTCGACCTTGACCGGGCAAATTTCTCAGGGAAGTTGCCAGTCTGGTAATTAGTCTGTGCAACATGCACTGGAGTGCTGAAAATCAGCCCTGACTTCGCCAAGTTGATATTAGTGTCCTTGGACTGTCAACGTGTGGTGTGGAATTGTAATATTTGGTAATTTGTAATAAGTGGCTGCTTGGTTATTAATACTTTTATTTAATTAATACATGTTTAAACATTGATTATGTACTTAATTCCAAATCTTGCAATTACTCTGTTACCTATCCTACCTATCATTATCCCTACCACTATTATATTGTTTTGCAAACTAAGCTTAACTATTTTTATTAATTATATGTACAGGGTGTCCCAGACACACTTAGCCTACTATTACATCTCCTCCAAAAACTGAAAAGGATTTACCTTTATAAATGTAAATCATTTTCATTTTTTTTTATTATAATATTTATATATTTAATAAAACGTTATATACTACTACTACACTACTAAATTTACAGAGTCGATTGGCCAATAGAATTATCTAAGGAAATTATGGTTTAGTTCTATTTTTAAGGATAAATACTTTTCCATGCTTACTTACTGGAACATTTGGATTTATTTCGTCTATAACTACGTAAGGCCCATTGTAAAATGGATCTGATTTATTGCCTATTTTACTTCTAACTAGAATTAAATCACCTTTTTTATATTATTGGGTTAGTATATTTGTCATAAGTATTTTTTCTTTTTAACTTACTACTAATTAAATTATTATGAGCTTCCTGATGTGCTTTTTGCAATCTAAATTTTAATTCTAACGGGTAGCTATCGAAATTGTACAGCGCTTCAACCCCGTTTTCTAAATTACTTGGGATATTGCATACTTTTCCAAATGCTAACTCAAAAGGACTATATTTAGTTTCTGTATGTACAGTTGTATTGTATGTAAAACACCAATATGGTAGCCATGTACTCCATGAAGAACTGATTTTTTGTTTGTGTTCTTAAATATGCACCGAAAATTTTATGTGAATTTTCTAATAATCCAATACTTTCGTGATGATAAGCAGTCGTCTGTGTGTGTTTGATTTGTAGTAATTTACACACTTCGTTCATTATCGATGATATGAATTCTGAACCTCGATCGGTAGCAATTTCTGTTGGAATTCCACACTTTAATATGAAATTGTTAACAAAATTTTTTGCAACCGTAACTGAGTCTCTTGATTTAAGAGGGTACGCTTCTACAAATTTTGTAAGTTCGCATTGAAGTGTTAATATGTAGCAAAAATCTAGTGCGTCTTTTTCTAAAGGACCTACTATATCTAAATATACTTTTTGAAAAGAAGATGTTGCTGTGGTCGTTATGACCATTGGTTCTTTTACATATTTGCAATGTTTTTGTTTTTGACAACTATCACATTTCCTAACAAAATTCGTAACATCTTTAACAATACCTGGCCAAACATAATATTTTTTGATATTATTTACCATTCGATTAATACTTACATGTCCACTAGTAGGCAGTAAATGAAAATCATTTAAAATTATTTTTTTTGTTTGCTCGTTAGTTATTCGTTTAGCTTCTTTTACAATACATACACGCGACCCAATCCAATTGGAGCTTTTTCCTATTTGATTAGCTAACGTTTTTACAAATTGCACATTACTTTCGTTTTTTAAGAAAATTAGTTCATTAATATTCATTTCATTACTTATCAAACCCAAATCTCTCAACAATGCGTCAGGCGTCAATGGTGATCGAGTATTTGGATTTAGAAAAAGTGTCGAACGAGATGGTATAAAATAAAAACTTCCTGTTTTAGTGGAAACGTGGTCAAATTTATTGACTTCTTTAATGTCTTTATTTGACATTATTACAAATTCTATGCTATCTTTTGGTTGTTTAAGAATTTCCAGAATATTTGGTTGATCAGACAAAACATTTGTAAAATTCTCAATTTGTGAGTTGTTTTCTTGTACGTTACTTTTATTTGCTACTTCTTTTGTTTGTGCTCGTGTCATGACTGTAATTAAATTCTTATTAATACTTTTTAATATTTTAGATGTTACAATCACTCTAGATAAGGCACCTGCTACCACATTTTCACTCCCCTTTACATATTCTATATGAAAATCATATTCCTCTAATCCTAGATGGAATTTTGTTAAGAGACTTGGTGGATTAGTGAGATTAAATAAATATACTAGAGGCCTATGATCTGTTAAAATTGTAAAATGTCTTCCATACAAATATGGCCTAAACTGTTTAACAACTGCCCAGTAAATAGCTAATAATTTTTTTTCTATGATAGGGTTTACTTTATTTAAAGTTCGACTGGCATATGCAATAGGTTTTTTATTTTCATTTAGCAATGTTGCTCCAATTGCACGGTTTGACGCATCTGTTTGCACTATAAATTCATTATAATTTGAGAAATCTGGGTATTCTAGTACTGGCGGTTCAGTAAAAGTATTTTTTTAATTATTGAAAGCATTTTGGCATTCGTTTGTCCACTCGAATTTAATATTGTTTCTACACAATTTATTTAAACATGCAGCTTTTGTATCAAAGTTTGGAATACATTTTCTATAATTCAAACCTGACATGGCAACTGTCATTATACGTGAAAAAACATTAGGACTTGTTTTTAATCCCATTGGTAAGCGAGTCATTTGCCGTTGCCCGCGATTTGTTGTGAAATATTTTCTACTTTCCTTATCTAATTCTACCTGATAATACCCTTGACTAAGATCTAAATGTAAAAAATATATTGCACCTGATAAAGAATCAATAATTTCTGTTATATTAGGTAAAGGAAATTTATCATCATAAATTTTTTGATCGAATAACCTATAATCTATCACTACTCTCCATTTTTTCTCACCACTATTGTCCATTTTCTTTGGAACAACTAATAATGGGGAAGACCATTCACTCTGCGCTTCCTCAATTATACCCTCTTCACACATTTTAGAAATTTGCTTACTAATTTCGTCTTATTGTGAATGTAAAAGTCGATATGGTTTTACATAGACGGACGTGCTATTGTCCTTCAACTGAATAGATTGTTTGTAAACATTTGTAACTCTGCAAATTTCGCACAAATATTTTCTATTGAGATTTGCTTTTCTTTATTCAATTGTGTCAAATTTAATAGACTAAACAGTTTCTTCACGCGCTCCGCTGAGATATCCTCACCAACAAACTAACAAGATTCATACTTGCTGAGTTTATCTGTTTTTGGAATAGAATTCTTTAAACACACTTCATTTTTTCGGGTGTTGAAAATTTTAATAGGGATTTTACAATTTTCCGGCCATGCCACACTTCCAGCCATAAACACACCCTCACCTCTTGGAACAACCACGCATTCCTCTGTCATACTCGAAGGTAAATACCGGATAATTTCGCATCTCGGTGGTATTGACAGAAAATTATCAGTGCCGGAATTTAAGTTTAATGCAATTTGTTTATCGTCATTAACCAAACATAATTTATTTTGCTCAAAATTAATTATTCCGTTGTATTTTCTGAGAAAATTATCACCACTTGTACAGGATAGAGATTCAAATACATAAAATTTTTGTTCAAATATTATATTACCTACGTTTAATTTTAAATAAACATATCCTTCTGACACTATACATCCACCAATTCCTTTTATCTCTAATCTGTCTTTTTGTACTGGGGTATCCCAACTTAAACATTCGGACTTATTTGTACATAAAGTAGCTCCTGTATCTACAAGGAAATATAAATTTTTACCATTCACACCAAATTTAACCTAACTTATACATACATTTTGACACATGTAAATTTGATTAGTTACCATTCTCTCAAAAAAAATTATTTAATTCATTTATATTTGAATTATCAGGAGGGAAATTGTCTCGTTCCTGACTTAACCTAACGTTTGATTCAGCAAAGTTAATATTATTCGATCTTGTATGATCTGTGCTTGTACTAGCACGCGTTTGTTGTCCTCTCCTATTTCTATAAAAGCGCTGATTAATGTTGAATTTTGCCTATCTCGATTTGACATGTAATTTCTTTGATGAGAATTTCTATTTGTATTATAATTCCTATTAAGATTATTTTTGTACAAATTTCCTCTGTTAACTCTTCCGCGCCTATGCATATACATGATTCAGGAATTATCGGTACGAGAAATTTGTGATGGGAGATGAGGAACTTCCTCATCTTGGGCTGTCCTAATTGCATCTTTCAATGATGAATAATTTCGTGATGCTATTATTGTACTCAGTTTGTGGTTACTTAGACCGTCCGCGGAACGTTTAACAGCATTTTTTCCATTAATATGTCTCAAAATAGTATAAGCCGTATGGTCACTATTTGCTTGAGAAATTGTAAGATCGAATCAACCCCTCTAATTCCTTACCAAAATCTTCAATTGATTTGGAACCTTTTACCTGTAATGCGATATCCGATTTTTGTGAAAGTAAATGTTTTTTCATATCTGCTCTTAAAGAATCTACTGTAGTGTAATTTGTTGATAATCGTAATTTAACATCTGTTGATAAGCGAGTTTTTAAAACAAATGTAATTAACTGTGTTTTACTATTAACATCAAGCATTTAGGGTATATTTCTGAAACGTAAAATAAAGTTATCTATTAATAAATGTCATAGTAACAATTGTTGTCACAATTGTAACTATGACAGTAAACGAATAATTAACTCTATTTAACGTTTCAGAAACTGGCCATGAATCATATAACTATATCGCGTCTATTAATTGATTTGTCACGTTTTCATTTCCATTCATAACTGGTAAAAGATTAACGGTCACCCTAAGTCAAACGAACTCATTTTTGCATCAGAGTTTTCCGTGTTTCCAAAAGCTAAAATTTCTGAATAAACGTTTTGTATGTTTTTAATAATTTGTTTAATTGTGACTATTTCAACCTAACCTAATTCAGAATTTTTTACTTTTTTGTTTACTTCTTTTACAATATTATCTAGTTGGTTGAAAATAATTTTTGATTAGTTTTGTTTTTTTGGTTAATGTTTTACCTTTACGCCTATCTGGACCAATTTTAATTAAATATATCCTAATATTTTTAATGATTCAAAAATTGTCTGTAACTTATTTTTTCCCATTTAAAAATTCACAAAATTATTACCAGTCAGCATGAACTTACAGTAGGTTATATGTAAAATAAGCATAGTTTATTATAACTGATTAAAACACTAACTAATTATGAAATACCTTAGTCATGATTTCCTAACATTACAACGATACTCAATGTCCTACTTATCTATTATTGCTTTATTTTACTTGACTTCCAAAAATTCCTTTATTGTCCTTTACATAACCTCAATTATTTTCAGTTGTGTGCCATTTCATAACTCATTAAACCATTAATAATTAATCCATAGAGGCTATAATTTTACTAACTATATTCTTCCTTCTAGTGCTGGAATGCCTGAAATGTATATTATTAGTTGTAGGTCATTATACCTGGTCCCTGGAGTTGTTCAAGTAATTTCTATGAATTTCTTACCTAATAATTTTCCTTAAATTTTTCCTGCACAATTTACTTATTCCATAGAGAGCTACCATTAATAATATTATAATTAAGCCCACCAATAGCCATTCCATGCGAGAAATTCTTTCAATTTTTGAATTTGCATCTCCACCTGCTGCCTGAGCAATAATTATCTCTTCTTTAGATTCAGAACCACCCCTGATTTTATTCCATTATTATTTCATTTCCCATACCATTAAATGTCATGCCACTAGCAGGGTCTCCATGTAATATTTGGTATTTTGTAATAAGTGGCTGCTTGGTTATTAATACTTTTATTTAGTTAATACATGTTTATACATTGATTGTGTACTTAATTCTAAATCTTGCAATTACTCTGTTACCTATTCTACCTATCATTATCCCTACCACTATTATATTTGTCGAGGGCCACCATTTTGAGCACATACTTTAATTAATTAAAGGATGAATTAGGCGAAGGTGTCCATGTACTCAAGCACTCTGATAAATGAGAGGCGAAGGAACTCACATAAATCAAGCACCTTGATAAGGGAGAGGCGAGGAGGCTCACGTTAATCAAGCACCCCGAAGGGAACAGAAAGCTACTACGTCCATGTTTTTGTTCCTGAGTTACGCTAAAAGTAGTTCATTCATCAGCCATTTGTATTTCTACTGGTACTTCATGAAAAAGTTGCAAAAAAGGGTTAAAACACAAAAGTTCTGTGAGATGGATGAAACATGGGTACCCCCTGTTTTCGCGAGCGCTGAATACGACGGTGATATTTTTAAGGTTCCCACCCCTCACCAACTACCCCTAAACTCGAAAAGCCACCCCTATTTCGCTTTTTTCCATGGTAGGCAAGCGGATCGGTTTTTTGGGCAGGATTGGGGTAGGTCGCATGAAATTTAACCATACAACATCTTATCCATCCCCGGGGTTGAAACTACACCCTCTCCTAATACTAAAATATCCCCCAAAAAATCAAAATAAATCAATAGTATTTATATTTCTGAAAATTTGTCTATCCACGTTTTCGAGGATGCTCAATACGATGGTAATATTCATTTCTTCCCCACCCCCACCAACTACCCCTTTCATATTTATTGATACTGGGCATGTGGAGACTAGTTCGATCGGGATTTTTAAGGAGATTTCGAGATTGTAAAGGAAGTTGAGTGGCGAGACATACCGTCAACTCCGAAGTTAACCACCACCACCCCAAACGTTGAAACTCACCGAAAAATACAAAATGGTGGAAAATGTTTTCTCCTCGTTTTCGAGGGCGCTAAACACAATGTCAATACTATTTCATCCGCTACTCTCCATCAACCACCCCCCCCTCTAATTAGGGGTGGTTAGTGGAGGGTGAGGAGAAATGAATATTACTATCGTGTTGAGCATCCTCGTAAATGGGGGCAAACAAATGTTCATGCATTTTGATTTTTATTGAGATATTTTAGTATTAGGGGAGGGGGTAGTTTCAACCCCGGGGGTGGATAAGTTGTTATGGTTTTCCGAGTTTAGGGGTAGTTGCTGAGGGGTGAGAACCTTCAAAATATCACCATCGTGTTTAGCGCCCGCGAAAACAGGGGTGTACCCATGTTTCATCCCTCTCACAGAACTTTTGGGGTTCTTCAACTTTTTCATGGACTAAGGTAAGAATTTCCCAGTTATTCGCAATTTGCAAAGTGAATAAACTTTTTTATGATGAATTTTGATTATTTACATTTTCTTGGTAAACATTTGTGAAATTGTACGCGGTTTCAAAGATGCTCAGTGTGCGTCGAGAATTTGTGAAAAATCGAAGTTTGAAAAAGTAAAAGCAGGTCGATAGCAATAACAGGACGTTAAGGCACGTGGAGCTTCTGAGGGTTCGGCCCCAAGAGGCTGAATTTGCCTAAAAAGGTAAAATTAATTTAATCTGTGGCAGTGACATTTAAAAACTAACGTGAATATATACACACAACTAAATTTAATAGACATAACCTAAAATTTTTAAGGACAGTGAAACTAGGCCCAAGTAGGTTCTTCTAACCTATAAGTAGTAGAATTAAGTAGGATTTCTCACAAACACCCCCCGACAACCGTTGGTTGGAACTGGTCGAGGGACATAACCTCAAATAGGTTTTAAATTTTTAGCGAGAAACGATCGGCGTCCTCCAAGTTCAAGTCGGAACATTAACTATGGGAAGTGTTGCGAAAAACAGGCCGGGATGCTTATCATCCACAGAGAGTGTCGCGCATAGCGAGAAAGACGCAGAAAATAATGAGACGGAAAAGACGTACGAGCGTATCCGGGGAGTTCTTGTGCCGCCAAGGCCGCCTCCGATTAGCCATCCCAAAGACATTGAGGCAGATGAAAGTGCTGCTAGCCTAGACAGGCCAATTACACTTAGACGAAAATTGAAAAAACGTGCGAGCAGGACACAGGAAGGCGCGTCGGACGCCAGTGTCGACAGCGTTAAGTTGGCGCCCGGCCGCTTAGGAAACCCTAAGACAAATGAAGACCTCTTCAAGATAACTAACAAGAGGCAGAGGCTGGCAGATATAGAAAACCCTAAATTCACACATCCAGGTAATGGAAAGCAGACGGTAAATGTGGTAAATAAAACAAAACTAAAGACAAGCAACAAATTTGAGAGGTTCTGCCCTATACCCATTTCGGAGGACATGGACGTGGTTCCTCCCCCTCATGCACAGGAGCCAGAAAGGAAAGAGAAATCTGGCACGGCCAACTGATAAATCACAGGGGAGCCAAGGACTACATTAAGACAATACTCAAGAGGCAAACAATATTAGAAGCTTCGTTTAACGGAACTTCCCTTCAAGTTGAAAATAGAAGACTGGAACATAGTTAACCAATGCTTCCAGCAGTCCAATGTGGGGTACCATACTTACACACCCAAAGAGGACAAGACGCACGTCTTTGTGGTGAGGGGCCTCCATCGCGAAGTAGACGTAGAGGAAATAAAAGAAGAGCTCAGAATCACCCATAGCATGAACGTAAAGGAACTATATACTCTAAAAGGACCAAAGATTCCAACCTACACGCTGGTAACCAATAATGGGGTGACTCTGAAGGAGTTGCAAGCAAAGGTGCGTTACCTTGACTAAACGGCGGTCAGGTGGGAGAGGCATATAAATAACAAAGGCATAATCCAATGTCACAGATGCCAGCAGTGGGGGCATGCTACATCCAATTCTCGGGCTGCTCCCCACTGCCTGAAATGTGCAGGGTATCACCTGACCCGAGGATGTCTAAAGTCAAGGGACACACCGACCAAATGCTACAACTGCGAAGGCCCCCATCCTGCCAACAATATGGTGTGCGTCGTGTATAAATGCAGAATAGAGGAGATGGAGAAATGCAGCATGCGCACAGCACCGGCTCCCGCGATGCGGTATGTGGCCCTACAACTAGAAATATCTGGGAGGAACGTACCAAAAGCCAGCAGCAGCAACACAATAAACAAGGCATCACCCCCACCCCCCAGGACGGTAGAAGAAGGGACAGTAAGAAGTCCGGCGCTGCTGCCCACTCCACCCCCCCGCAAGAGGCAGACCCCAGACCACCACTGGAGGGAAGCTCGAGCTCCTCAGGCACCAGCAGCAACGGCTATCCTCTCTCATAGATCTGGACAGACTGTTGGCGCTAGACAGCAATTTGAATGATGAACTGGGGAAGTGCATATACGCAGGTGAAAAATTCCTGGTCTTGCATCGCTTCCTGGAAACAATGCCAGAAAATGCATTTTAAATAACATTCAAAATCTCCTCTTGGAACGCCAATGGTATAGGTAACAAAATCCCATTTTTTATTAATTTTATCTATTGAGGCATAAAATTGACATTATGTTGCTAAATGAGACGAAACTCACTAGACGAGATAAATTGCAAATTCGAGGATGCGCGGTACATCGAAACGATAAGGCCGACATTAACAGGGGAGGCGGGGTTGCCGTACTCATAAAGTCAGACATTGCGCACACACATCTGTGGAGAATGTGTATGTGACGCTGGAGGCATGAGTATCGTTGCCGCGTACAATAGACCAGCGAATTGCTTGACGGCAGGTTGTCAGGAGAATTTGATAAACGTAAGCCCGCGCTGTCTGCTCATAGGCGACCTTAACGCTAGACATCTGGAACTGCCATCGCAACAACGCGAACGGCAACACTCTGCTCGACTATGTGAATAGTCGAAATGTCATCCTACAATATCCGAATGATCCCACGCATTTTCCTGACAACTGTACAACATCTACAACCATTGACAGCGCCAATTGGCGTCTCTATAAAGAACATATCAACACAAATTTAACACGAAACAACACAATCAGCACACCCACCGAGTTAGAAAATGCGGTGGAGGAGTTCACGAGAGTGCTGCAGGGTGCCAAGCAGGCTGTTGCCACCACTATCATTGTGAACGAGAACATAACTCGACGAAGCAGTCATACGAAACATAGTAGTAGTAGTAGTAGTAGTAATTGTTGGGGGAGGCCTGGTGTCTGGCAAGTAGTGAAGTACCTACCCCCTGACGTCCCCTCAACCGTACACTTCTACTCATCAAACATAAGGGGAAAAAATAGACTTAGACGGCTTTGGCAGCGAAATCGCGATGTCAACACTACGGTCGAGATGATCAGGCTGCAAGGGCAGATCAGAACCTCCATAAACACTGTAAAGAACCAGAAACGGTGGGACAGGCTGGCAACGCTGAACCATCAGGACAACTCGCTGTGGAAGTTGACGAGGGCCCTAAAAAGTACGCGACAGGCTGTACCTGCGTTGACGGGCGCGAACGGACGGACATCGATGACAGACGCTCAAAAGATGAGCGACCTAGCTACACATTTCGAAAGCATACACAATAACAACGCGCCAAATAATTTAGAGCACGACCGCATCAAGAATGATATTAACGAAATCATTGGGCATGACGTACAAATGACTCAACGTGAATTCCTGAAGGTCATCATCAAGCCCTCGGAGGTAGCAAAAATTATCAAGGACCTACTAAACAATAAAGCCCCTGGAAAAGACGGCGTCGAATACAAGCTACTCAAATATCTCCCGAGGAAAGATATTGTGCAGTTGACGTACATCGTTAACGTGATCCTGCGACTACAACACTGGCCCAGCCAGTGGAAGTGCGCCGTGGTCATTCCCATCCTAAAGCCGAACAAGATCGCGAAGTTCGTCGGCATTTACAGACCTATCTCGTTGTTGTCGGCGGTCTGCAAGTTGGTGGCGAAGCTCGTCCTGATCAGACTGAATACTGTTCAGGAGGAGCTCCACATCGACGAAGAGTCCCAGTTCGGCTTCAGGAAGGGCAAGAGCACGGTGCAGCAGGTCGTTCTGATAGTTAACGACGTCAAAGTTCAATACAACCTCGGGAAAAGCACCTCGATATTGAGAAGGCATTCGACACCGTCTGGATCCCGGGGTTGGTATACAAACTACACCACTACAACTTTCCGACTTACTTCACTAAACTCATTCGTTCCTGGTGGACAGATCCGTGCAGATGCGAGTGAATAATAAGCTGTCAACACGGCGGGATATTCTTGCGGGAGTCCCGCACGGATTATGTCTGTCACCGAAGTTGTACAACTTGTACGTCTCCGATTTCCCAGAGTTGCCGAATACGAAGCTGGCTAAGTACGCCGATGACACAGCCATGTACGCGCATTCTCATAACGCGCAAGCAGCGAACATGCTGCTGAAGGCGCACATGGCTCGTGCCACGGCTTATTGCTACCAGTGGAAGATTCGGGTGAACGCTGAAAAGTCGGAGGCGATAGTCTTCACGCGTCGCTTTACTGAGAACAAAATCACCAATTTCGATCAGAGGAAACAAAATTCCAACCAGGAGATGCGTGAAATACTTGGGGGTGAGACTCGACCAAAGACTGAAACATATAAACGGGACAACACGGACGGTTTACTCCCTGTCCAGGAGTCTGTGTCCGCTCATGGTCAGGGGTAGCAGACTCAACAGACAATCTAAAAAATTGTTGTACACGATGGTGGTCAAGCCGTCCGCCACATACGCGGCGCCGGTGTGATGCAGCATACCGACCACGACAATGAGAAAACTCCAAGTGTTTGAGCATAAATTCATGTGCCTCATATCAAACTCAGGAAGGTACACCTCCCTCAGAGATCTCTATGCACGTTGTAACGACATAACCCCGATAGCGAACTACGTCCAATGCATCTCTCAAAACTTCTATTCGTTCAAGCTGGACGATAGTCCGCTAACAAGACACACAACGCAAATTAGAGAGCATAATGCCCCATTTCGGATTAAATACCCCTTACCATACCAGACGTTACCGATTTTCCGGCAACCTCTGTAGCCAAGCTTCACTAACTATAACTTCCGCTTGCCCTATCCATCTTTACTAATATCTCATATCATATCAATCTTTTCTGTCCTCCTCTTCCTTTCTGTTCTGTTCTTTTCTTTTTGTACATTTTTGTTTTTAAATTCTTTTCCATCAAAATGTCAAATAAATTATAACTTTCTTTTCATCAAAATTTTTAGAGCCAAAAGTTTAGACCAGCTCTGCGCAGCCCGACGTTCATGCATTTCGCAGAAGGTACCTCGTTTGGATTGAGGTACCTGCGTCAACTGCAAAATTTTAAAAGTGATACAGTACTCCAGTTTTTAAAAATATGTGTAGGTTAAGTTTTTTTAAAAAAATGTTATTGTTTTATGTTGAAGGTTGTTAACTATTTTAATTTGCTTGTTGCAAAAGGTGCTTAGGTTAATTTTAAAATTGTTTTTTCCTAAGCAAGCCAGACCCGGTCCGCCCGGTCTTGCAATCGGCCACCGCGATTAGTGCAGCGGTTGCACGGCCGGCTCCGGGACGGGTTCTGGGGCGGTAATTTCTATATTATAATTTAATAAAGCTGCTTTGAATTGAATTGATTATTTACAATGAAAACGTAGTATTTTATATTGCAGAATTGTATGCATAGATTCTCAGTAGGAGAAATCGAAAAAAATTTAATTATGTCGATTACAGCGCCATCTATCTTGAATCGAAAAAAATGTTTCAGACAAATCCTACGTATTTTTAGCCGTATAATCGGAATCTGCAATAAAAAATAGGGGTTCCTATTTAAGATTACAAAGTTACCCATCTTCCGACCTATAAGGAGGGGGGGGGTGAGTAATTTTAGCACTAATGTATTTCCTCCACAGAATAATTAAATTTTGATTCTGGACATTATTTTCGTAGAGTTATTTGAGATATTTGAAAGTTTCAGGTAAAAAATATTACCCGATATAATGCACTAGCATTAAAATTTGAAAGCTAGAATTCTCAATATAATTTTAATAAAATCAAATGATAATCCCAGGTTTATATGCTAATGTCACAGAGAACACAGGGATAAATATGGGCACATGTAACCCTGCGTAATTGCTTCTTTAATTAAATAGCAAAGGATGCAATTTGTTCCAGCTTTAATTAAATAAATGTCGTAGGTTATCACAGTAATTTACGTACGGTTCGTAAAATTGTCATCAAATTTACCAAGGTTTTGGGTCTACTATGATAAATTAATGCTTTAGCTGCTAAATCTTTTTGAGATATGTTGCTCTCATATAAAATTTCTCATTTGGTTTTATTGCGAGAAATTACAAACATCAAAATAACAGTTTCATAAAATGCATCGTATGAATGTGAAAAACTTTAAAACTTTTTGTATACCTTAATGATTAGTTTATTAGAAGTTGTTAAGAAAGAATTATCCAAGCGACGAATGATAGAATTGAACTGTTAAAAATATATTGACTCTTGAAAAATGTAATTGGAACTTACTACAATCTAAAATTTAAAAAAAGTATGAGGTACGAGGTTTTACTAATCCTTTTAGTGAGGCAGAAGCAATAAAAGAAAACAGTTCTAAAATACAATTTATTATACATAAGATATTTACAGACAAATAATTATTAAAATATGCACTATAAGCTAAGGGAAAATATTATTATTAATTTAAAACAACTATGCAATAAGAAAAATTATAAGCAAAATCATAAATACAAAGATAACTTAACTTTTACAACAAAGGAGTACACCAGATCATCAAGACTTCAGATGTGCTTGAGCGTTCTTGTTGAATAGTTTACTTTTATAATCTTCACAAGACTTTGGAATCTGAGTTGCCATAATAGTGGTAAGCAGATAGGAACTTTCACAGATATAATTAAAAACTTATGGAATCGTCAGGGCAACATCGTTAAACCAATATGCCAAATTAGTTGCCAAAAGTTCAAAGCCCAAAATATATCACAATAACCAAAAAAGATTATATAAAGTAGTTAGTTCCGTTCTTAGACTCCGTCCAATTCGAATACAATAAAACTACCAAAAATTAATATCTCAATTAACCCCTACTATCGAGCACGAGTCCATTAAAAAATAAAAGAGAGTAATCTTACCCAATTTTCTCTTGAATGATAACTTGTTTTTTAACCAAATATTAAATCGGCTAAAAATATGCCGTTTGGTCGAGTTAACGGTTCAAAAAGAGGAAAGATTGAAAATTTGGACATTCTAATACACTTCAATTACACAAAAGAATTCAATGGTGAATAGACTTCATAATTTGGCATTTACTACTAGGTTTAAAAACAAATTGATCATTACAACTCTTATTCTACTATTGCTTTATAGACAATATTTATGCATTAATTTACTACAATAATTTAAACTTATCATATTTTACAGTATACATTTCATTTAATAATTTCCAAACTTTTCTCGAAATTAAATCACTGCCTCTCTTGGTGGAAAGTGTAACTATTGATTTTGACTGACTTTTTGCATATAGGTAACAATTAATCGGTGGCGACAGCTGTTGGCCAACAGCGTAACTTTATAGTAACTATACTATTGGTTTTTCGTAATTTGATAGATTAGAAATCATTAATAATGTTAATTAATTTAGAATGATGCAAAACATATTATTTGTTATTGTTTACAACTAATAAATGATTCATTTATTTTATAAAAACTTACCACTTATTTACAAAAAAATCACTGTATTAATTGTTAAAATTGCAACAAGAGGAAAGTGCATCAAACCTGTAAAACTGTAATCCTGTTAGACGCCATACGCAGTTTTCCCCATTGAATTACTGTCGTCTCTTGTGTAAAAATAATAGGATAATAATGTTATTATGTGCACGACTGCGTCACTGATTCTTGTTGCGATTTATTGAACCTACATACAGGGTGTTTACTGGAGATTGTCAACACGTAACAATGTTCTAAAAATAAATCATCTAACATTGTCAGCACATGTAGTAAGCCTTATACAAGATTATAATACACGTATTTTCTAGCCAAAAAACTGTTTGCTTTCTAATTATTTCACGTCCATGATTATCTAATACCATGTCAACATCAGAAAAAATGGTGACGCCCACTAAGGCAAATCTCTATTTTAGCACCTTTCTCTGATATATAATCATTATACTTCAAGACTGAACAGTTTCAAACAGTTGTCAACCTTCAATTATATCACAATTTTAGTTCATGAAAAAAATAAATAAATGCCTCTGATTTCGTAGTTGCAAACACAAATATTTATCACCCTCTACGTTTTACTACACGTTGACAAATTCATACATAATGGATTTATTTAGGCATCGACAATTCTTCATTTCCCAGATCACAATAGTTAGTAATCGCCACGTGACTATAATTTGAATTCCCTATAGAAAATAGCGCTCCTTTCAAGAACGGTCGGCACAAATATTTTAATGTTAAGTCACCTTATAATCACCTACAGACTAAAAATAAAACTGAGGAAACATGTCATCGTAATTAAAACTTTTAAAATATAATCACAATACAGAGGCTGGAATCCCTAATGAGCAGGATCAGATAATTATTGTTAAATTGTTTGTATTTGTTTAGGTACTTTTCTGTTCTTGAAACGTTTATAGACCCACTAGGGATGATTATGGGTCGTCCTTGAATACCTGACTCAAAACGGAAAAATCAGTTTTGGGTGGATGCACCTCGATAGTACTTTCTCATCATCCATATCCTAAACATATCTTTTTAACTTTCAAAAAATAATTTGGTAAAACCTAAAACTTGCAAAGAACGCTTTCGACACAATATTATACAAATTTATATTTGAAATTTTTTTATTTTTTAAAATTATGTAAGTTTTTTGGGATTGGTAGGGATGCGACAAAAATTTTGCTCTGGCAAAAAATTTGAACACATTCCTTTCTGATCATGGACAATGTTTACGTTTACTGAAAACAATTTCTGATTATACAAGAAACTGTTTAGACCTTCCACGAAATCGCCTCTAAGTAATCTGGTGGAAAATTTCCAAAATGCCTTTTAAAATTTTCCACTTCCATTTTTTCGATGAAAATTTATTTTTGAATCCCTCCTGGAGCCGTCGTTGTTTCTCTGACGAAAAATTTGGAAAAACCTTTTTTACACAATTTATCATCCTGAACAATTTATATTATTTGAAATATTTTTCAATGGACAATAAATTAATTGTTTTGGGCCCATCCTGGAATAGCGTTAAATATTGAAGACATTTGAAAAACATGTTTTCTATCCAACTTTCCACTCTAAATGATTTTAATGGAAATTTTTTTTGATAAAAACCTATGAAAAATATTCTCTCTTATGGTTTGGTTAATTTTTTACTGAATTTTAATCTTTGTTAGATTGAAATCGGACAAAGTTAAAGATAAGGCCCTTTTGACATATCGATAAACGATCACATTCGACATGGACATCGGACATGGTGAAATTAAAATACTGACGTTTTCGCTTCGCCTGTTTAGGAGGTATGATCAGATGCACATTTCAAATGTCATTGATTTACAATGATACGAATTTGGAGAAAATAAAATTTTATAACGGATCCGGCAGAATGAAGTCTCCATTTTCAAAGTTAATTTATGTTATAATATAATGAGACATAAATTCAAATGAAGTCGCCATGCTTTCGCGATAAATATAAATTTAAGACAATTGTCAAAGCATTTGCGAGAAATTTCAGTTTAGCTGTGGATATGGAGCGTTGTTCAAATACTCAACGTTCTTTTTCGGTTGAAGCTTATTTAAAAAATAACTATTCTGCTGTAATCACCCAGCGTTTATTTCGCTGTAACTTTTATTTATTTAAATCCACGAGATCCAGTTTCTAGTCGAATAACAATTAATAAATGGGTAGACAAGTTTCGCAGTACTGCTTCATATACCAGAGAAAACCCAAAAGGAAGAACTCGTTCTGTACGCACATTGAAAATGCTGAATGGGTAAGAGACTCTAAAAGACTTACACTTCCATTCCTACAAAATTCAAGTCGTACAAGAACTTCTGCCACAAAATTTTGGAACACGCGTTGATTTTTTGCGAACGTTTAGAAGGGCTATTTGCTGAAAACCCGAATATCGTTGATTGCCTGCTGATGCCAGATGAAGCTCATTTTCATCTTTCCGGGTATGTTAACAAACATAACTTTCGCTAGTGGGCTGTGGAATATTCTCTGCAATTGCATGAAGTACTACTTCATTACCAGACAGCACAAACAGTCTGGTACACTGACGGCTCCAAGACAGAACAAGGAATCGAAGCCGGGATTTATGGGACAAGGTCAAAAGCCAGTATCCCGATAAGTCTAGGGCAATACGCAACGATGTTTCAGGCTGAAGTGATCGCCATACACTGTTCCGCAAGGGAGATAATAGGACAAGGCTCTGTTAACCAGTCGATTACCATTTTCTCTGATAGCCAAGCGTTCCATGCAAATCAACTCAAGATTAGTGTGGGACTGCTTGACGGTCCTTACAGAGCTGAGAAGTCAGAACAGAGTGACCCTAACATGAGTACCAGGACACGAGAGACACAGAGGAAACGAAAAGGCTGACCAACTGACCAAGGATGGCACACTCGAAGCCCCAATAGGACCCGAGCCCTTTTGTGGCGTAGCAAAGCCATGAATACGAGCAGCCATTAAGGAATGGGTGCAAAACAAAACTCTGGAATGGTGGAGGAATCTCGCAAGTCAGAGACAGGCCAAAAAGGTCATTAAAGAACGTTCGGCCAAATTTACGGAAGATCTACTAAGCCAGAGTAGGAAGGCCATCAGAGTAACAGTAAGCCTTCTAACTCGCCACTACCTGGTCAATAGACACATGAGTCTGGCAGAGGACGCAACATGCAGATTCTGCCAAGAGGAAGAGGAAACCTCAGTCCACGTATTGTGCCACTGTGAAGGCCCGGCGAGACTGAGAATCCAAGTATTCGGAGAAGAAAAGCCAAGGGCGGACAGCTATACAAAAGGGCCTTTATCAAAACTGTGGAGTTAGTACAAAGTACAAAGCTATTCTGGAAGCATCACAATAGACCTGAAAAGGTCGCGGTGGTAAACGCTAACTAACCAGCTCCTTTGTTAATCTGTTAATCTAATCCACTAATTCATAGCAATAAGGTTACTGTGTGGAATGTTGGACTGTCCCTCTTTGAGGGAAATGACTTGACGGTTACTGTTACATCACAACGTTATCAGCAGGCATTGCGTAACTTTGAACAACAACTTCGTAATGTTGGTGTGGATATTCGAAGAATATGGTTTCAGCGGGATGGAGCCACTTCCCACACTGCTAGGGATTATATGACAATTTTGCGAAGAATGTTTCCTAGTCATGTCATTTCGAAATTTGGGGACATCAACTGGTCGGTACGGTAACCGGATCTCTCAGCTTGTGATTTCTTTTTATAAGGCTACTTAAAGTCAAAAGTGTTTTCTAATCGACAGCAAACTTTGGAGCAACTAAAATATAATATTCGGACAAAGATTAATGCAATCCCAATTAAAATGTTGCAGCGCGTGATGAAAAACTTTCATGCTAGGCTTCAAGAGGGTCAGCAGCGATGTAATATTTAAAAAATAAAATTTAGATGTTTTCCATTAATAAAATCAACTCAATTTAAAATCATTCTGCAGGACCCGTTATATGTGAAAATTATTTCGATGTTTAGTGGTCATTAGGTGGTAAAATATTTGTATTTATTAATTTATCAAAAATATTCTTTTGCGATTTTGTTTAGTCAATTCTATAACGAATTTTAATCTTTATTCGGTGGAAATTGGACATATTACGGTAAACGATAATATTCGATTCCTAGCATGTCCACGTAAAATCTTACACTGACCGGACATGGTAAAATGGAATTAATGACGTCTTCATGAAACATTCAGTTCGCCTATTCAATAGGCATCATCAGGCTCATATTCCAAGTTCCGTTGAAATTCAATGTCACGAACTGGAAGGAAGTAAAATTTTATATACTTATATGAATATTATTTCAATATTTAGACATTATGAGGTGGTCAAATATTTTTTTTAAATTTATTGATTTATCAAAAAGATTCTGTATTGTGATTTTGTTCAGTTAGTTTTTTAATACATTTCAACCTTTGTTTGGTGGAAATCTGATAAATTTTCGCATATTACGATAAACGATCATATTCAATGCTTGGCATACCCATGTAAAATTATGAAACATTCACAATATTCACATCTCATATTCAGTAGGCATCGTCAGGTTTATATTTCATGTTTCATTCAAATCCAATGTCACGAACTAGAAGGAAGTATAATTTTATATAAGTGAATATTGTTTCGATATTTAGGCATCATTTGGTGGCCAAATATTTTTATTTATTTATGTATCAACAATATCCTCTTGTAATTTTGTCAGTACACATCATCAAGTTCATATTTCAAGTTTCGTTGAAAGCCAGAGTCATATAATCGAAGGAAGTGAACCTACAACTCGGAAGACCTGCATATCGCACAGATCTGTTGCATGTCGTGGCATTTTTATGTTTAACGGGTCCCGTATAAACTCGCCAAGAAGTATTTTCAATACTAAAATAGCATGTTTTATGTGGAGCAAAGTGATCTTTTCTGTCTCAGCTATTCTTGCCAAGTACATCCTTGACACAAAAAATATCACTTTCGCCGCTATAAAACAACATACTATTTTTATATAACTATATTTATATGAACTTACCGGCTCGGCAGTAGCTCAGTCGGCTACAGCGATCGCACGTGGTCTGGATATGCTGTGTTCTGGGTTCGATCCCCGGCACCGACATTGCAA
Organism: Leptura quadrifasciata; assembly: GCA_963675555.1. Lineage (NCBI taxonomy): Eukaryota > Metazoa > Arthropoda > Insecta > Coleoptera > Cerambycidae > Leptura > Leptura quadrifasciata. The sequence goes on along the minus strand of OY776680.1, from coordinate 48,050,780 downwards.
TGTCGGTGGATAATGAATGTTTTCTGCGTTTTTTCAAATGTATAACCGCTTTCGGACAGCCTTTGGCTTTGAATTTGGGAGTTGCCTACTATATGTGGTGTGTTTATGTTTATATATGTACTCATATTTTGTGATAATTGGTCAACTTTCTTGAATATATTTTTTCTGCTAGCATAATTTAAAAATTACTTAAACAGTTATTGCCGCAAAAGTGTTCGCAAAACCATTTTTTTTTGACAAAAGGTAACAGAGTTCGTGAAAATGCTTTTATTGGAACGATACACCTATGTTTCAAAGAAATAATGAAATAACTTTTATCTTTATTAAATTAATTTTTTAGTTGAGGTACTAGCCTATATCACATAAGAATACATGAAGTGAAATAACTTTTAACCATCAAAAATAGTTATTTTGTGACAATCAGCCCCCCTCCACCTCACTTTGTTTGATCGGCTACTTTTGCAATACCCTGTATAATAATGTTTCTTATGATAATAATTGTGTCATATTAAACTAATAAGGTGCTAGTTTCGATTTATAAATTTCGTTTAAAAGCCGTTACTTACTTTAATTAATTACTTATAGCCCAGTTGTCAGGGGTTTTAAGTCGGAATTAATTGTTACCTCGCTAATTTTTTCATAAAAGGCTAGTTTTTTGCTAGTAGAAAGTGACTCAAAAAGGTTTACCAAAATTTACCCCCGCGAAGCCTTATAACAACCCTCTGAAACGGAAAAATTCAGTTTTTTGCTAATATCTCGAAAAATAATAATAAAAAAAAACGGATAGCACCATGTGAAAGAGCGGGAAATATTACATAAAAATGCTTCATTTGCCTGTGCGACGCGCTTGAAATATTGAGCGAACTGTAATAATTTCTCAAGCTAAGGAAAACATTTATTAAAAACACTTTTATACTATTTTTATGTAACATTTCCCGCTCTTTCGTTTTTTTTTCGCGATATTAGCAAAAAACTGAATTTTTCCGTTTCAGAGGGTTGTTTATAAGGGTTAATTTTGGTAAACTTTTTTGAGTCATTTTCTACTAGCAAAAATTAGCCTTTCATGGAAAACTTAGTGAGGTAACAAGTAATTCTAGCTTTTCATCAAAATTAGTCTCTGACAACTGGGCTATTATTTATTACTGCGACAAAATTAAATAAACAAAATGACTTAACCTAGTGTATAATCAGAAAAAGATTACTCCTGAGGAGACCTCGTATTCTGTTTCTTGTTTGTATTGTGTATTCTAATATCATGACGAATACTGTATACCCATACTCCTTTAGGATCACATAATGCATTTTCTATTTTATTAGTTTTATAAAGATATGGTAGTACTAGTGCATGATTATGCATTTATTAATCTATGTACATATTTTACCTACTACATTATTTGTGCTACACTTTAAACCCCTCATACAAGCTCAAGCATGCTCGGCTCGAAGAAACCACTTCGAAACAAGCATGCTTGGAGGTTTCCACACATGTACGCACCAACTTCATTTCATAATTTAAAACCGCGAGCCTCACTGCTGTGAAGAAAAATGGAAACCGAATACGAGAAATTGATGCACACCTCTCACACGATGGTGCCTCAGTGGGTTAGTGGGTCACTGTGAGTATACTTAGCGACGTGGGTTCGAGCCCGACCTACTGCGAAGTAATTTTTAAATATAAATTATCCCCAAAAAGTGGTTCGGATTCCACTATAAACTGTAGGACCCTGACTCCTTTACTCAGACAAATCTTAATCTCCTAGACTTAAGAGGGTCATTCAGATGACCTGGAAGGCGGTTAAAAAACATTTAAAATAACACAAACCTCTCACACAACTACTAGAAACTATTGCTAATCACCAGCATGTTTGCGAAATCACGATACATGTACCAACATGTCCGATGCTCGGCTCGTGTTGGTAGGGATCGGCAAGCCGCACAATGAGCAAAGAATTCCAACCGCAACTACGTTCGTCGTTCTAACACACCTTCAAGCATGTTCACGGAGCCAGGTTTCAACTATTTTTACCAAGATGCTCGTCCAACATTTTCGAGTGTGTATGGGGGTTTTACCATTGCGCTTTTGAGAGTATTGTATAACGAAAGCAAAACATGATCAACTATAGTCTAATATATTTTAACTTATATACTACTTAGGTTATAGATAATAAGAATGCATTTCCAGGAGTGCCGAATCATATAGTGCCTATATCGAAACGATGCCATGGTTGGTAGTGCCATTCCAACAAACCGCAGTCAGAGCCGAACTAGCCCAACTGTATGGTATAAGAGGAATTCCCACACTTTTGCTTCTGGATAACAATGGTCATATCATAACTATGGATGCAAGGACTGAATTGGCAGAAGATCCCTTAGCGCAGGTATCACTACTAGCTTTTAGAAAAATAATTATGAATATTCATATTTATTCATTTTTAGAATTTTCCGTGGAAACCAAGGCCAGTGAATATTTTAACAGAGAGATTTTTAACTAAATTACATGATTACCCTGCAGTTGTCCTATTTGTTGGTAAGACCGTTTTTTTTAATTTTGATTTTTATTATATTTATAAATATGTATCTCAAAATTATTCAACACAAATTTGCTTGAATATTTTTTTAGCAAAAACAATACTATCTACAAACTGAAGCTTCCTTTACTAATAAATAGGGAACTCCAATAACTACTTACAGCTTTCAATTTCTTTAAAAGTATATTTAAATATTGTCCAAACATCAACAATTCTGTTTAAGTAATAAGCATCTATGGATATGAATTAAATAATTTTTACTTAAAAATTGCAGGGAGAAGCTATTATACGGTAGGCAGATTTTAAAGAATTAAATAATTATTTTCTTTAAAACTGCAATAACAAAAAATATGTACCACTATGAGATCTAATTCCTACTAGACAATGCAGGGAGAGAATCTACGAAGGAAGGGATTAAAAATTAATAAAGGTCAAGTTAATAAAAAAAACTACAGTGGGAGCAGAAATTCAACTTGGTGGGTTTTAAAATTGTGTTTAATATTTTATCAAGATTACTTAAGAAATAACAGAGATTTAACGAAATAAAATGTTAGTTTATCAGATTTACAATAATTTGAAATAAAAATTTTAATATCACAATTTATTTATTCCTAAATGGAAAAATCTGTCCAAGTTGTCATTGACCCATTTTTTTTCTTAATCTGTACCATTCAATTTATTATTTTATCACTTTTACTCATTTATTTAGCTAATTATTGTAATTTAATATTAATACGAAACACCATCCTACGTGACCGGTCCATAACCACTCTGAAATTTTATTAAAAGCGTCATTTATCCAAAACAACGAGTCTTCATTAAATGCAAACACTGACATTGTTTAAAAATTTAGGCCCGCTAGTTTCTTATAATTGTAATAGTTTATTTTCAGCAGTTATAAAGTACACATTTAATTTAGGTAAACATTTTCTAACTCATATTCATTTATTTCTTATTCTGACAAAAAAAATATAGAATGATGTACCTACACATTTTTAGAACAACCTGTAAATGGTCTGCCATTTGAACAACCTGTAAACTCGGCTCCTCTTGGAGAGATACAAATTATTTGTAGATTACTATAAAACACCAACTAATCCCAAAAGCGTATGTCCAATTCTGTCTTAAAATCTGCAGTAAATGTTAAAATTTTAAGCACTTCAAATACACCGTTCTTGAAATAAGAATAACTGAATTGTTTTTATTAAAGCACCGAAACAGCAAAAGTATAAGGACCGCAATTAACTGTAGAACGATATAATTTGCGAGGCTAAAGAAAGCTGCGTTTATATGTGTGCTTAACAACGTCGTATGCATTGATATATACTTTATAAAAAGCGTCGCCTACAGTTAAATTCACGAAGTAGGTCGTGTACAGGGACGTATTTGCCTAAGGGCGTAGGGGGCGATCTCCCGGGTTGGTAGGTCTCAAAGGGGCGGCCGAAAGGCAGTCCCCCTAGGTTTTGACGGGAATCTCCGATTGTCTCCGGCTATCGTATAAAAAATATTTTGGTGTAATAAAATCATGCAAGTCCATTTATTACCCGTTTAAAATTTTTATGATCTCTTTACGTATAAGTTATATAATGAACACCTATACACGCCTCTTCGACTGGTAAAAATAATAATTTTTTGTTTGGGAAATTGAGCTTGAGACTCTGAGGCCGTAAATGCACTTTATTCGTTTCGATTTTGAAGTTCGGGGGGTTGCCTTAAAACTGTTGGACAGGGTCAAAAGCTATCCCATTGGTTGCCTTATTTTCGGTTTAGCAGAATTTATTATTTTGAATTTTTTGTAATTTTGAAAGTCACTGGCAGGCCCGAGAGTAACACCCTGTATATAAAAATAACAACACATTGTTTAAAACGAATTTACAATATTTATTTAAGTTCTTGAACAGAGTTTAGAATTTCATTTAACATATTTTATTTAATTTTTTACACTATATTATTTTTTGGTAACTTTTCGACAGTTAAATTTCGACTTAGAGACTGTTAATTTAATTGTAAGCATAAATTAATTGGGGCCGCGCAGGCGAAAACTTAAAACTACTCTTCTTAACCAGGTTTCGGCCTGGGAAGTGCTTCCGGGTCCCGATTATAAAAATTTCCGACGTGAAAGATGATAAGTGGAACTTGGCAATCGGTAACTACTCTCATTATTTCGTTAAACCGAAAGAATACTAGTATACTTCTTAACGCGAACAGTACACGAACTTTTATAATGTTAATTTAAAAATTCACACAAATTAATTTCACTTGTAGAAAAACTTGTAGAACGATTTAAATGCGCGAGAACGCACTGGAACATAACTGGATTTGAGCGTACGGAGCTCGGCTTTTTATATGATACAACGATTACGTTTTTCGTGCCTCGTGTGTCAGGCACAAACGTTTTTACCTCCGTTTTAGAGCTGGAAATGGTACCGTTTAGTCTGGATCGGCACGATTGCGTAATATTGCACAACATTGCGCAATAGTTTTCCAAAAGTATAACATTTCGAAATAAAAATTATATAGAAGAATCGGCGTTGAAGAGGAGAAAATTTTGATATAAAAATGGATTTTGAATCTATTCGGGATTATAAGTTATTGGTTTTATTGTTTGGAAATTAAAAGTTTTCGGAATGACCCTGTAAAGTCGAAACGAAAGTCCGACGTTTTACGGTTGCAGATATATGAATTTTTTCAGAATTATTTTTGAAAAACTATATTTTTTGATTAATTTGAATATGGTAATTACTTTTTTATACTTTTGACGTGGTACACATGAAGTTTGATTTATTTTTTAAATTTTGAAATTTTTTATATTTTTTATACTACTGATAGAAGAAAGGTACCATAACAATAATTGTGTGTAACTGTAAATACTATCTGTGTAACTGTGTACTATTTAGACGAGGTTCACTCATTGCTGGCAACGCGCGGGGTCGAGGACTCTCCGATGGTGAGACTACGCGCGGACGCGGGGTGCGGGAAATCTCACGTTAATGAATATAAAAGCTTCCAAAATGGCTCTATCAAAAGAAAACTTAGGTATGACGAATCTCGCGAGGGAGAAGTGTTATTGCAATCAAGTGACCATTTTCGAGTGTACGCATTTCTTAAAATTTGCGATCAGCTTTTAAGTGAGTTAAAAAAGCGATAGGTGGCAATATTAATGACTAGTTTTCATTCCTTTTAAGACTTGAGGAAAGAAGAGAAGAAGTAATGAATAGCGCCAAAGAGTTACAAAGGCTCTATCCGGAAGACCTTGCAGATAGTCTGCAAGATGAATGTGTGATTTTCAAATATTATATAAAATCCGAAAAAAGAAAGAAACCAAAGAGCTTGAGAGGGTTAGGGACCTTGATCAGAGAAAACAAGCTGGAAGAGGTGTTCCCGTACATTGATATTACGTTACGGATGTTCACCTGCACAGCAGTGACAAACTGCAGTGCAGAGCGTTCATTCTCCGTGCGACGACAAATAAAAAATTACATGCGCTCTCGCATAAAGGAAGAACATTTAAATAATTATTTAGCTATTCTTAATATAGAGGCCGAATTGAAGAAATCATTAAACTATGATGACGTAATTGATTATTTCGCTAACAATTTGGCATATCACAAACAATAATTATTGTAAAATGATATGTTTAGAAAAATTATTTAATTTTTATTTACTTTTTTCATTACTTTTTCTCGAAAGTTTTCGCCATTTTCTAAGAATAATAAATAACTATATAAAAAAATTGTAAGTTTGTATTTATCAGCTCATAGTTTTTTCACTTTTACTATCGAGTACTCACTGGGGCGGCCGATCATATTTGCCCAGGGCGCAAAATTTATAAATACGTTCCTGGTCGTGTATAAAGGATATGTTTATGGTATATTGTGAAGCCCAATCAAAATTTTTGAAACGTGACGATCCTGATCCATTTAATAATGTTTTAAGTTCAATTTTGGGCTAAACAATGCACTTGACTAAACAACATACCAAAACGGAAAAGTGTTAACATTGACCGAGTACATCTCTATGTGTATATGTATATACATTTACATATTATGTATATATGCATATATAAACACTGCGCCTGGAATACACAAATAAACAACAAATAAGTGCATTATAAAGAGGGAAGATAAACAAATAAACAGTAGGAATTATCACCAGTGCACTGATGGAATCATTAGAGCATAACCATGCAAATACTTCAACTACTCATAAAACAAATAAGGCTAATTGAGCGACAGTAAACGACAACATTAATTGGACCGAAAACAATAATTATAAGGCAATGCAAATGTACTCAATGAAATACTAGGGACAAGAAAAAATCTAGTACTGAACAGTAATAAACTAGAAACAGGGACATATGGTACACGTAGATAGGAACAATTGAGGGGATCATAAACAAGGAAAGGACCAAGTACAGTGGATACGAATGTCAGGAAAAAAGAAAGGAATGCTATAGTGAAACCACAGTGATATATGCGCTGCCAGACTCAGGAATGAAGAGAACAGAACAGATCGTCAAGTCTCAACAAATCTTATTAAGTTTTGCTCGAAATTGTATCCTAAACAATGTTTAACTCTTGCAATTTTACGATCCGATAATTAGATCAAAAACAATTACGAAATACCCACCGCTGAAAATGTTAATTTGCAAAAAAAAGATTGTTGAAAAATATATTCCCGGTCGTAAATTTATTTTGATGTCTTGAACAAGTATATAAAAACCATACCTGTCTGGTATTGAAGCTACAGACGATATGACTATTGACAATACTTTAACAACTAAAGATAAGCAGGCAAAGCAGCCGAAGTTAGTGGGAAAATTCCTAATGATAATACTGTGAGGATTTGTATCTCAAAATAATCATATTCTTCTGCAAAAAGAATATAGTTGATTGAATTTAACCGTTAACATTTAAAAAGAGCCAATACAAAAAATAAATAAGGTATAAAATTCTCCGAAGCGACCGAAGCACAGAGAGCCTATTTTATGATGAAGAATAACATAAGAAGCAAAGAACTGAGACAATTGAAGAAAGAAAGAGTGGCAAATCGCCAAGGAAAATAAACAAGTAAAAGGCAGTACGGAAAAGAATACAGTAGCAGCTAAAAGTATTAATGAAGGAAGGACAGTCCGAAACACTAGACAAGGGAATAAACCCTTCATATTTAAACAAAAATTACCATACGTAGCTTGTAGAGACGATCTGAATGTCCTGTCCGAGATCCTGTCTGACAACTAGTAGGTACACCGTTGGTTGGTGTTAGGTGGTTAATGGTAGCAAACTAACAGAAGCGCATTTTTATAGATGTTTGGATCCAGTTGTTAGAAAGAAATTAATACCTATTTTTTTGAATTGCAAAATGTACAAACTATGGACTTCTTTAATTCTAAATTTGTTGTTCTAATCTATGTCGTGGTATAACGATTTACTAATAGGTATTCATTAACTAGTCCAAAGCAGGCTCACTCATCTAATTATTTTGAAGAAAATCTACTCTGGCAGTTATAAATATTCAAATATGTTCGATATAAACATTACTTCGGTGGCAAAATATAAAAAATATATTTTAGTTTGTTAGATAATTCGTTAATTGAAAACCAGGATTGAGTATAGAACCAGCCTAAAACGTTAATTTTCTTAAGAACTGTCAACATTGACACATTCCTTAGAATTAACTAACCTAGAAAAATAATTGACAATTTTTTATATGTGCATCACATACTAATATCGCAATGAAGACATTAATAGAAGGAAAATAATTTTCTTATGTTTAGATCTACCTTAGCTCGGCGCAGTTACATCCTATTTATAAATAAACCTTCGGTTTCTTTAGTCTCTCCACACAATACACAATTCACTTCACAATAAGTAAAAAACGTTGAAACAACCAGTAAAATACTGAATTAATGAATAAAAGTCTCAAACAAACCTATACGATTACTATATAAAGCACCAACACCCGCATGCATAGTTTGTTTTCATTTCCGATTTTGACGTTTTTAATACCTACCGAATCACACAGAACATGTGGATAGAATTTACATCGTTGCCAGGCTTAAGACAGAACTCATGATTTCCAGGAACTAACATTGTTTCTATATCAAAAATAATTTATCATGACTAAAATAAATTTTAATCTGATATTTTGTTATATAAGTTTTGATTTGGGTTTACATATTGAAGAATTACGGCCGAATAAAAGGAGATAATGATAAGCTTCTTTTTAATTTTCTAAAGTTAGGACACCGAAAATAAAACTATGCAAATGACTAACCCGTTTGCAACTGGCAGATTCTCACTTGTTGAGATTTTATTCATCAAATTTCATCATAGTGATTAATAATAAACTTATAATAACATAACATAAATAAATAACGAATTACATGGAAAATATGATATCTTTTTGATTTCATATTAAATACAATACATATTGATCATAGGCTTAGATAATTTATAATTCAGATGGCCCGTACAGTTGGTTGCGTGCTTTGGGCGAAATGTTTTAATTTGATTTATGTTAATTTCATATACATTACTCATTAAGTATATCTTATACTAACTCTTGCTCTCAAATTACAAAGTAATAACTTATTGTAATAATTTTTTATAATAGTATTCCCTCCATTTCGTATATCTCTCTTACGTTGCCTTTTCTGCACATCGAAAAAGTGATTTCTAAAAGTGACTTGATGTTAGATCTTAAGTACCTAGTTTTAAAATGCTTGTATAAAGTCGTCAGGGAGTTGAGATGCGTAAAATACCGTTTTAAATCGGACAAAAGATTTTACTGTTGGAACCAGTTCATTATAGGCCTCTTTTGGACATACTAATTTAAAAATAATGTGTCTGAACCATTTCAATAGAGAATTTATTTATGTTTAACTTTGGTAACCATGTTTTTCTTTCGTAGGACCATTCAGAAAAGAGATATTTGCAAAAAAATGATTTTTAAGCGATATTGTCCCAAAATTAAGGGTGTTCTGGAGGGCGAACGAGCGGGAAAAATTAGTATGTCTAAAAGAGGCGTATAATAATCTGGTTCCAACAGTAAAATCTTTTATCCGAAGGTATTAAATTAAAAACAGAAGATAAAGTAGAAGTTTTCTGTGAGGTGGAGGATCACATTTTTATCTTCAAAATCACTGGTTATATGAAGAGAACGTATATATTTTTTTAATTATCGTAAATAGCAATTTTATTCTTAAAATTTATCCTTGTGGTTTCAAAAAATAAAGTAAGCAATGTTGGAATAATATGAGTCATTGCTTCATATAGAAAGGCAACTTTCTATTTTTCAGCGTTTTCTTGAAAAATATATCCGTATGTAATACTCAAATTACTTATAGGGATATGCAATTTTTGATTGTTTAATTTCGAAACGAAACAACGAAACGCCTTTGCCTTTTTAATTACTTTATTTACTTCAATTTCTGGTGCACATTTAAAAACGTAAACAATTTGAGATAGTTTGCCTGTCATTAAATTGGTTAATCAAATATTTGAGCTATTGATTCGAACTGCTGTAATTCTGACTGCCGATGCGAGTTGGAGAATAGCGACTTGAACTACCGTGATACAGAAAATCAAACTTCAGAACTCATTGAAATCACTACTAACAATGATGTTAAAATGAAAACTACAAATAATAGCAAATGTGAAAGTTTTACAGAAATGTTCAATCATGAAGAAATTGTCACTGATTTGCCCAAGAAAAAGAAAATAAATAGCAAAATTCCTTTTATAAAACCAAATCACCACGAAAAAGAAAAAAATATGTCGCCTTGGATTATGAAAAATCCAAATGAAATGGTTAACATAAAGGATTATGACATAAAGGAAATGAATCTTATTAATAACAAGATTACTAAAGACGTAATTGTTAATGTTTAATATATCCGAAAATATTTAACAGAATAACCATGGGACATCTTACAATGCATCATTAATAAGAAAAGGAACAATCTAACTGGATCTATGCTGCTTGTGCCAATGACATTGATCAATATTTTATTAAATGTGTTACCATCAAAAATATTCCAAAACGAAAAAAATTGGTTTTGTCGTTGATTTGTTTGCCCAGTTTTTATTTACCTTTTATATTTTATTTCTGTAAGATTGTGTTGAATGTGGAAAATTTTCGTACAAATTTTAAATAAATAAATAGCCATTTAGTACTCAATCTCAGTATTGTAAATGATTTAATATTGTAAATACTCAAAATACAGAAAATTTTGAAATCTGCAAGTATTTCTGTTACTTTTATTTAATAATTCCGGAATTTTAAGTTGAAATAGGACGGGTTCCGGCATCCAGTATTTTAAAAATGCCTTATTTATTATTTACTAGAATCCGTTGAGCTTAGGTCACAGGTACCTATCCTTCCGAAATTTAAGTATTATTGCACTCAAAAATTATATATCCATTTTAACAGGTTAATATTATATATTTAACGGAAAAGAAAGTACAAATAATTAAATAGTACTATTGTGGGCATTCACTGCACGATACAATAAATTTATTTATTGTAGCGATACGAAAATTGACCCAGTCCCATTTATTTTGAGAAAGATACTTTTGTTTATTTTGGTTATTTGTTGACCACCATAATTAATTTCAACAAATTAATATTTCGGGGCGACACGTGACAATTTGTAAATTCCTTATTTGACGACCGGTCACCTACACCTTCCGCTCCAAATACATTTACATTACTAACCGCAGCAGATCGACCAGCTATCATGCCTATGCCCCTCCATCCATTTTATATCAGATCGTGATTATAACCAATATTGCACATATACTATTGCGGTCGAAAAAAATAATCTACTGATTTCCCGTTGTAAATTTGGTTCTCGCCAGTGGCGCAACAATCATAATATATTTTATTATTTTTATTAGTGTCAAAGTCACTCTGATACCCACTAATGATTTCTTGTCAAAATAATTTAATTGGCATAACTAACATTAAAATCCTTATTTATAACAGACTTTTTTTGAAAAACATACTACTTGATCAAAAATCGATTACTTTAATTAGACCGCAATAGTATATAAGTGTACAGGATTTTCCTACACGCCTAATAGCGATCCCCGTACTGTATACTTTGAATTAAGCTGATGAAGCTAAATCGGGTTATCCCATCCAATATTATTAGTGACGAATATGTAGGGTTCGCATAAAATTAAAATTAACGTACTATTTCTGTTATATAAAAATTGATTAGTAATTAATATTTCTTAATTTTTCGTTATTGTCAAGCACCTTTACCTATAATTCATAAAATTAACAATAAAATTAAAAAATTGCCCTCTTGTGGGGGTAGAGGGGTGAAACGGAAACCACCTCGTAGATCGGTGATTGCTAACGAGAGCAGTTGATGAACACACCGACAGGACCCGCCAAGCCTATTTTCAATATTTTAGCAGAGAAGCAACAATAAAGTAAATAATATAACGGTTCTATTAGCTGAAAATTATATAGTGACTACTAGTTGGGACAGACACATTAATAAACCTAAAAGAGTTTTTAAAAGCCTAAAGACTATGACAATTTTTTTTTGCTTAAAGAGCGTTATTTCTTTTTGTTTATATTTTTGCTGTTTAAACAATATCCGACTAATAGGCTGGGGCCGTTACGGATTTTTAATGCTGAAAAAAAAAAATTAATAGCAGGCAACGGCCGGCTGGAATATATAGTTGAGATCATAAACAATGAAAAAAAAAACTTTGGAACTTGAGATGAAAGGAACTAGTGAAATGGGGTGCTATTTAAGGGATGAAAACAGTTTTTTGTAATTTGTGGCGAAATGTGACCTTCTAGAGAAAAGTGTTTCATACAAAAGTTGTAGATAATAAAAAAATCTAAAACTTTTATTCTATATATTTTTCGACATAACCTCAAAGTTTGCGAGAAAATGGCGAAAAACCGATTTATCTGTTTTTATTTTTTTTCTCGCGTGAAAATTATTTAATTTAAATGAAACTTTGTGAAAGTACGTAATTATTTGCATGTAATAAGCATGAATTTTTTCAATAATGGGAAATAAATATTTTTAGAGATTTTACCATTTTTCCGAAAAAACACCCCTATCTTCGGCGAACAACTTTATTGATTTTTCTTTTGGATTTTGATGTTCTACTAGTGCTCATTTTTTTCGTCGAGATGTCTGCTTTCAAGTGGTATGTGATTTATTGTCATTTAGCAGCTTAAAATTAAGAAAAACCGAAAAAAATTTTTTCGAATCTCGAATTTGTCGATTTTTTCATTATTTACAATTTTTTAGCACATTTATGTTAATAATTCATAATATTTTAATGAAAAAACTTACTTTGGTATAAAATAACTAAAGTTGAATGAATTTAGTTATTGGAAACCACGCTAAAATTAAATACAAACAAAAAAAATACTGTTACGTATTCAAACAAAAAATATCAAAGTATAAGTAAAATACCTTTTTCACAAGAAAAATTTTTATCAAATCAAAATAATAAAAACAATTTAATTATCACAATATCAAATAAATTACAGTCCGAGGGCTTTTTGTGTAAGGGACCTCCTGAAGACGCCGACGCACTGATTAATACTGCGATCCAATTAGCTAAACAAGATGATAAAACTGTAATAATCGTGGGTCAAGACATCGATTTACTAGTTCTTTTACACCAATTAAATTCGAATGGGCTGGATATTAATTTTCACAAACCAGGCTCAAGCAACGTCAAAGATTCATTTTATACATCCCATCGTCTTGCACACGAACCATACACAAGTGTAATAGCGTTTCTTCATGCTTTCTCTGGGTGTGATACAACTTCAAGTTTTGCTGGAAAAGGGAAAAAAACAATAGTAAGATCTTTATTGGACAATAAAAATTTATTAAACCTAGCCAGTGTTTATTATCAAAAAGATGCAGACCACATAACCATAGGAAAAAATGGATCTCAACTTACAGCTAGTATTTACAAAAGTAAGAAAATTTATAACTCATTAAATCAATTACGATTTGAGCTATATCAGCAAGCTACAAACAATCAAACAAATCCACTTTTAAATTGGAAAAACTCCCTCCAACTGAAGAAGCAGCTTGCACAACACTCCTACAGAGTCTATTACCAATTGCAAACTTGGTTGGGTAATTTTGACAACGATCAGGACAACAAAAAAGCAATGGACTGGGGCTGGAAAATGTAGGAAGACTCCTGCCGAAATACATCTCTGACAGTTCCGACTTGATTCCCGGAAAGTTGTTAAAAAGCATTAGCTGTACTTGTGAAAGTGGATGCAATAATCAAAGGTGTGGCTGCCGAAAACACGGCTTAAAATGTACCAATCTATGCAATACATGTACTGAGAACTGTTCAAATAGAGACAGAGAAGTATTTGTAGATTTAAGTGATTCTGAAGATATTGATGAAGAGCCAGTAAAGAATAATGACATCGAAATTGAACAGCCTGAAAATGCCAATGATTTTGAAGATAATATAGAATTTGAGAGTTTGATCGATGAAGAAAACGAACCACAACAAAAAAGGCCTAAAATTGATTAGATTTTAACAATTATTTTATTGATTTTTCTTTTTATAAGCTATACACAACCAATATTAATAAAGTAAATATTTGTAAGTAAAGTAAAGAATTCGTAGCCAATATAAGTAAATTGTATGTTGTATTTTATTATATGTATTTAGAATAATTTAATATACATATAAAGTTTTCGAAACTTAACTGTAGCTTATGAAAATTAATAAAGTACTATTGATTTCCATGTTAATGTTAAGTTTCATGAAGTTTTCCCTACCTTTCCGTGATAAAATTCATTCAACTTTATTTACTTTATACCAAAGTAAGTTTTTTCATTAAAATATTATGAATTTATTAACATAAATATGCAAAAAATTTGAAAATAATGAAAAAAATCAGATTCGAAATTTTTTTTTTCGGTTTTTCTTAATTTTAACCTGCTAAATGACAATAAATCACTAACATCGACGTACCATTTGAAATTAGACATCTCGACGAAAAAAATGAGCACTAGTAGAGCATCAAAATCAAAAAAAAAAAATCAATAAAGTTGTTCGCCGAAGATAGAGGTGTTTTTTCGGAAAAATGGTAAAATCTCGAGAAATATTTATTTCCCATAATTGAAAAAATGCATGCTTATTATATGCAAACAACTACGTACTTTCACAAAGTTTCATTTAAATTAAATAATTTTCACGCGAGAAAATAAATAAAAACAGAAAAATCGCTTTTTTGTCATTTTCTCGCAAACTTTGAGGTTATGTCGAAAAATATATAGAATAAAAGTTTTAGATTTTTTTATTATCTACAACTTTTGTATGAAATACTTTTCTCTAGGAGGTCACGTTTCACCACAAATAACGAAAAACGGTTTTCATCCCTTAAATAGCACCCCATTTCACTACTTCCCTTCATCTCAAGTTCCAAAGTTTTTTATTTCATTTTTTATGACCTCAACTATATATTCCAGCCGGCCGTTGCCTGCTATTAATTTTTCCATCTCAAAAAGGTAACGGCCCCAGCCTATAAGACAATGATAGACACTTTTATAATCAAGCTCACCCCATAAGACAAGAAATGTTGACAATATGTTGTTAATGCTTCCGCAGATTTTTTTCAAGAATCATACAAACATGGTCAACCTACAGCCGCCTCACATTAAGAGGCATCAAGAGTCAACAATGCTTTACAAATAGAACCTGTCGACAAACAACATGTATTACATGCATTGAAACAGATTAAACTTAAATTCACCACAGGGCCTGGCAACATACCAGCTTTCGTAGTAAAAGATTGTGCCAGTGCACGAGCGACTTCCCTTTGCATTCTATTCACTTTGTCAATAAAATACATTTCCAGCTCGCTAGAAGCAAGTCAAAGTATGTCCAGTATTTAAAAAAGGCAAGAAAACCGAGATTACCAACTTCAGGCCTACTGACTTCTCCAATGCGTTCGACAGACTCAACCATGATAAAATATACTTTTATACAAATTAAATATATATGGTATTTCTTAATCAATTTCTTTAAGTCATACCTCACGAACGGGTGTTAATATGTCTTCTATCGTGGTTATAAGTCTGTTGAATACACTGGATCATCCGGTGTCTCCCAAGAGCCTATACCGGGCATCTTATTTTTCAATATATTTGTCAATGATATTGATGAGTCAGGCGTTTGTGTTTAATGTATGGTGATGATCTTAAAATATACTCTAGAATAACGCCAACCACTACAGGCAAATTTGATAAAAATCTTTTGTCTCTTGAAAATAACCTTAAATACACAAAATTGTTGTGCAATGGCTTTTATACTACAAAGGCGTCAGAATTGCAATATGATGAAAATATTGATCTGCACGTTCTAAAAAAGGAGGATACATTTAAAGACCTATGTGCGATTTTTGGCAAAACTTTATCTTTCACCGACCAGATACAGACCAACGTTGCCGACACTTACAAAGGGTTGGGATCGATAATAACGTGACAGTCTTCTAAAAAAATTCCATCAAACTATTATATTCTTCATTTATTCGTTTTAAGCTAGAGTATGCCTGTCTTATTTGGAATTTCCTGTATAATATTAATAACATAGAGCCGATAAAACGAAGGTTCTTAGAATTCGTAACATTCAATTCACAATGCTCACACAATATCACCAATATCACCTATTATTTTATTCACTAAAAAAGCTAAATATTATTTTATTTTACAGATGGAGAGGAAACAGAGGTGCAATTTGCGGAATCTGTACTGGCGCCAGCTGCTGATAATTACTACAAGGCTCATAATATAAACTTCAGCTCTGCGCAGGAAGATTTTTTTTCGAATTGCGAGGAAGACTCTTTTTTACAATTCTTAGTAGGCGTTGACAGCGAAACGTCAGATATTATAAGGGATCTTATAGGTCTAGACGATGTAATGCCTCTCTTAGTGGTTATAGATTTGCCAAATAGAAGATTTGCTATAATGGAATATGGAATAGAAATAACGAATGAAAGCGTAAATGAATTTGTTACGAAATTCCAAAGAAATGATCTAAAATTTGTTGATGTTACTGAAGAAAGGGTAGAAGCATCAGATAATAACAGTTAGGAAAAACATATTCCGAGTATTAGTGTTTTAAAACTTAGCATTGCTACAAACAACATATAACATTATATGTTCTCCTAGTCCCATCAGAAAAAGTCTTATTTATTATTTTTTTGTTAATGTATGTTATATTTTTGTAATATTTTCCCTGTTATTCATTTAAATAGCAAATTATTCTGCGGCGAATAATAATCGTAGTTACAATCGGAATAATTGATATTACTTGCTCTGTGTTGTTGACATAAATATTGTTTATTTAATATGTCGATAATTTAGATAATTCGAAGATGAAGCGAAGAAAAATTATGAAATTGTAGTGATACACTAATAAAATAGAATTTACCTTTAATAAAGTTTCAGTTTAACATATCTTTATTGATTTTTTTTATTAAACTACCCGCAAAGAATTAACAGATTTTTATAGCATTGAATAAAATTTCATTCAATTTTACATTCACTACCTACCTAGTAATAAAATATAACAATAATAGTTGGACTTTGTGACATAATATCAATTTTAAAAAAATAGCCAAGAAATTTATAAAATAGCAAAATTAACTAGTACCTATTTCACTATACTAACTAGTACCTATATAGTGTAGTTACCTGCTTCTCGAAAATGCTTTGATTCTTCCACTTTTGAATAAAACCAAATCTTTACCACGAACAAATCTTTGAATCTTTAATCAAATTATATGAAAATAAAATACGGAAAGGTGTCCCAAGCTTTCCAACCTTTATAGAAAAATAAAATAGTGGTATCACAATCAGTGAATGGAAAAGAGGAATAGCAAGACATTTATCTTTATGACGATTGGCGAAATCCTCACAAGCTACACATTTTAGTTTCTGTCCAGTGTCAAATTCTATCCACATGTATCACTTCTTCCTTTTTAGGAAAAGGGAAGTGTTGGTACTTAACATTTCTTTTCGGATATCACTGCCTTTTTTGCAGATTTAGTTAAAGATCTAAAGTAGCCAAATAATGAACGATTAAGAATTTTCTCAAAATGTGTCATAACAACTTACGATAAGTAATTCCTAGACGCATTCGATACAGATAACATCGACTTATATCATGTGTGTTATTTACACAAAAAAGCGAGATATTTGATAACCTACTCCAAACAATAAATTCTCAATTGATCATAGAACTTCCATATCCGTTGAAATGGGAATAGATTTTGGATTAAAAAAACTGATTCATTCCATTATAGACTGAGAAAATTTTGTTTTGAAAACAACCCACTGGGCCCTATTCAGCTGATGCCAATAATTTAGCTTTAGTTTCACATCTCTGCATTCCGATAGCTGGATCAAACAAAAATATTACTAAGAATAATTATTTTACAAGCAAGGAGTTTGCAGACCCGTTTTTAAATCAACATAAGTTTACAGTTCTGGAGACAGTGAGAAAAAAAAGTACTTTCACTTTATTCCATTTATCCAAGTAGACAAATCTACCATTGTGTCATACATTCCCAAAAAAAATAAAAATGTGGTTCTACTATCTACTATACATTACGATGACTACACTGCCAAGGCCACAGGTGAGCCTGAATAAGTTAGTCGACTACAATAAAACTAAAGAAGGGGTAGGTACAATAAATAAAATGTTTGCAGTATACAACTGTGCAAGGGCTACGTCCAATTGTAATTTTTTATTCGGTAATGAATATTGAGTCGCATATTATATTCAAGTGTGATCATTCACTTCAAAGAATGTGAAGTGTAACATGCCTAGACGCATTTTTTCGAAAAACTTGAAATGGACGACGTGCAAGTAAACAAAATATTAGGCAGATATGTAATACAGACGTAGGGAATGTTGCTCCTAATATGGAAACTGTTGGTCGATATTTATATTGAAGCAGCAAGAAGAACATAAAAGAAAATACTGATATGAAAATTGTTACAAATCCTTATCCTTATGTAAAGTACATAATATGTGGTGAAAACCTCAGCGGTATCAAGGATGATCATTGTTGACGCTTAGGTTGTAAAGTTTTTATGATATGAATAATATTTTTGTTTTCTAATGTTTTTTCTTCAAATATTTTTGAGTTTAATTAATAGTCTGCTCATGATACTTTCAATTGTTGCTATCAATATGAAGGATGATCTTCCAATTTTTCTTTTGCTTCTGTTCAGTATTAACGCTTTCTTCAATACGTGTGTTGTTGCATCGAAGCGATTTTTATTTCTGAATTACTGCCGAGTTGACGGACAAATTGGTTTTGATTTGAATACAAAAAATTCATCGGAAATGCGTTTTCATTCAAACTGGTACGTTTGAAAGCTTCAGCGCAAATTGAGTTATCAGTTTCAGAAAGAAATTATGCAATATGACCTAAAAACGAGCTTCGGACGTTTTAAAAAGTAGAACTATAACAGAAGTTGATTTAGTAGATAATAATTGTCGCGATGACACATCTAAAGAAATATTCTTCGAAATTGCAACAAAACGTAACTTGTTATTTTGATAAAATTGAATATTTCCTCTTTCAGATGAAATTTTGCATTCAAGCGATTATTAATTAGACTCTGTCGTGTCGATGGACGTATAGTTTTTGAGTGGAGTGCAAAGAATCCGTCGGAATTGCATTTTTCGTCCGAAAGCACTATAATTAGCAACTATAGCGAAACCTGACAGTCATACGAAGACAACGAGTTTTGAGTCATTTTTGGGATTTGGAGAGAATTTGTCACAGACATCAAAACCTCCGATGGGAAAATCAAAATTCTTACAGTCAAATTTGGCGGAAAAAGTACCTAAAGGTTATGTTTGCCAAAGTCAGTTCGCACGTAATCCGTGGGTCAAGAACCTTTATGTTCATGTCACCAATTACCAATTTACCAATTAAAAGATTTTATTCAAGTATTAAAATATATACAAATCATTTTGCCTTATTGTATCTCATTATGTCATTTATTTTATTTAACAATATATATATGTTATATGAAAATATACCCTGTATCTCTGAGACATTGGCCTCACCACTCTCAGCGGTATTATATTACATAGATATCAAATAACGACTCCTCTCAGCATCCGCTCTCCCGAGAATTAGATAAGATTGTATTCTTGCAAAACTGCATAATTGCAGTTCCTTTGTTCCCAAAGGTTATAAATGGGAGTAGTGTACTTTCAGACGGCAGTCTTAAACTCATGTTGGAATAAACAAGTCAAAATTATTATTGTTCTAATTTATAAAGAGTCAACGTTGACTCCATTAATAAATAAATAAAGTTTTTAAAAAGTGATTTCAACAATCGATTATCTAACATTGGCGCAGTCGTACGGATCTGAAAAACACCCTGTAACCCAGAGGTGGTGGATTTCAATCCTTCAATCAGCAAAGAATCTACGAGAAACAAGAAAAATACAATTTCAAGCAGACAAGCAACGTCTCAACAAGCTCACAAGAAGCATCATATACACATCGAGAAATAATTAGCAAGTAAGAAACATTCCTGGCCCCTGAAAGTCGGTGTCTTCGGCACTTGGAACACGTCACCGTGGATAGGAACACCTAGTGATACCCCTGACGGTACATCCCAGTGTAGCAACGCTTACGAAACCTCATTCGACCTTCCATCTGGACCCCAGGCATGAAGATAGTAATGTAAGTAATTTAAGAATCATCTCGATTTATTTTCTATTTCAAACTGCACTAAACATTTATATTTTATCATTCGTACATTGCATTCACATTTGCATTAAACCCACGACAGTTCTGCAATCTAATTTAGTTGAATATATTATCTAAATATCGTATTACTTTAGCCGATATTTTATTTTATTTTAACACATAAATATTTTCATTGCAATCAATATATTAATTTGACATATATCAAGTTTAATCTTTATCTTGTAACGTTTTTATTGCAATTTAATACTACTACTACTAATAAAGGTTAACGTATTGTTTATACCATATGACTATAATATCTGAATAAGTGCAAATACCATCGCAAAAATAATTTGTTACATACTTTATACAGAAAAGAATACAATTTCGTTTCCTTTTATTCATTATTATTGCCAGTGGCGTACTCTTGCACCTTTTACAATTAATTTTTATTATTTTTTGTGTGTACCAAATTAATTTTTGTTTGTTTATCTGAAATTTATATACAAATCTTAATAATACAAAATGGCGAACCAACCAAATACTACAGCAAATAATACCAATAACGCTGACGAAACCCTTACCATAGAACCCTACAGGTTAAGTGAGATTTTCTCAATAGTTCCAGAGTTCGACGGGAACCCCATTTTCCTACAAACCTTTATTTCCGCGTGTGTTTTCGCGAACGGAATGTCTATAGAGGACCAGCGTATTTTACTTACTCTACACATAAAAAATAAACTTCGGGGAAAAGCTGCCGAATTAATAAATTCGAGGAACCCTGCCACTTGGGCAGAAATTAAAAGCCTACTTGAGGCCCACTTCGGTGATTCACGCGACTTGACAGCCCTTATACAGAACTTACAACGGATTCACCAACTACCTAATGAAACTGCCCTGACATTCGTATCTCGTTTACAAACACATAATGCCAAAATGCACGCTGCTGTGCAAAAACAGACTTTGACGTTGGAAGAAAAGACAGCCCAATCATCCCTAATTGAAACCATGACTCTAACAACACTACTTACCGGACTAGAACCCAAACTTGGACAAATAATCCGTGCCGGAAATCCCAGCGACATGCTAGAAGCAATCAATAGAATCAAACGCGAACTCCAACTGTCCTACTTCGAGTCACAAAAATTCCCAAAACAAACTATCAACAAAAACCCCATCCAGAACCAACAGAGGCGTCCCAACTCCCAACAATTCTGTAATTTTTGCAAACGTAACGGGCACAATTTTAATGAGTGCCGTACAAGACTACAATTCTCACAACAAAATCAGAACTTTAGACAAAACAATTTTGCCAGTCCTCCACAATTTTCTAGACCGAATTTCCAAAATTCTCCCAACCAGCAATATCAAAGAAATTTCACGCCGCAACAAGATTTTCAACAGAATAGGCCTTCTGTAATAAGACCTAATCCGAACTTTCAGAGATCCCCAAATCAACAAAATTCAAATTTCAATCCTAACTTTAACAGACAAAACCCGCAGAGAACACATCACGTTAATTTTGACAATCATTTCGACTCTCAAAATTATGATACTAATTTTTACAATGAAACTGATAATTTCAGTGACCCGCAATTCCATAACTTCGGAAACTATCAAACTAATTCTAGCCTTGATAATATGGCAAACATGCCACAAATAAATTATGAAGATTATCCCCATTTTCCGCAAAATAACGACGATAACATGCCATACCAAAATGAGAATTATACAGCTAATTCTCAGATGTCGCAGGATTATACTGCTAATCCTCAGGATTTTCCATTAGGCCCGGAGTATTCAATGAATACTCCAACCCAAGAAATAAATTTCGAAGTGGACCAAATGTCCAACCAAATTCAAACATTAAACCTGAAAGACAATTCCAACCCACATTCGAATCCCCAAGAACAGTGTTTCATGTAAAATCACCATCTAACCCTCCGTTTCAAATAAGTTCGAAAAACCTGTATTTCATGAAAGACCCAACAAATAAATTTAATATTCTAATCAATTTAGGTGCAGATATTTCCATTTTCAAACCCAAAGCAACAGAAAATTATAACCTAAGACACCCCGAAAATTTAAATATACAAGTAACAGGTCAAAAAATTAAAATCACTGAATCTGTTCTTATACCGTTCAATTTTAACGATCCACACAAAGTTTATGTATACGATTTAGATACAGACTTCGATGGCTTTGTAGGTAACGACTTTCTAGAATATTACGAATGCATTATAGATTTCAAAAACAATCAACTAATTACCAATTTTGAAAATATACCATTATTTAAAGTTAACGATTATTTACCTTTACAACCAGTTACAAATTCAAACGAAAATATTAACAATCACCTTTCAGATAACACCATTAATCAAAATCTTATTTTTTTCGAACCAGACACTGAAGAAATATTTGAATTTTATTGTGACACTGACGCTATACCGCTAGCTCAGGAACAAGAAAAAATACACTTACCTAACACCTTTGCAAAGACAAACATACAAAGCGAATTTTTCGAGACAACGTCTGATGAAAACTATCAAAATTCAGACTCCCATCAAATAGACAAAAGTTCTAAACTTTCAGACATCTCCTGTAAAGACAAAGACCAAAATTCCATCTTTGCCGAATCTCGTATCAAAGGAATAATTAAACATAAGGTACAAGAAACAAAAACAATTTCAAATGTAACCCCTACGGTTAACCAACAAAAAATGAACCTTTCAGAAACAAAATCATCTCCTACAGGCAAATTTAAATTGACAACCTTAAATCCAAACATGTCCAATAACAATTCGAAACAAACAATAACATTAAACAGAAAAATGTTTATTTCGCAAACAGTTTTCAAAATTAATAATAAAATATTCAGGAAATCGAAAATTCGAAAAACAAATAAAGTAAAGAATAATCCAGGAAACACACATACGATCTTGCGTAATCAAAATAAAGGAAAAATTTATATACCCCACACAATCAGAAAAATATACCAACGAAATTCATTTTTATCCCCGGTAAAAACAATACCGAAAATAGTAGAATATTCTAATTTAAAATTTGAACCAGTTCAAAAATTCAAATCTATATTTAAACTTAATTAATAACGATAATACCGATTTCAGTCTCAACTATATGCCGACCCTGCAAATAAAACAGTTACAAAAAATTTGCAACCCAAAATTACTTTCAAAATTATCTCACAAATATTTTTTTAGTCGCCTAAACTAAATCTTTTAGAAAATTATTATAAAAAAAAAATTAACAGTTTATATTAAAAGTATTTTCCATTTTTCTTAGACCTTTCTAAATTAATACTACCAGAAAATTTTACGAAAAACAATTGTATAACAAACTAGTTAACTATCTAAACACTTCTTATGTAAATAATTTTATTCCTTTTCTCTATTACTAGGAAACTTCTCATGTAATAAATTCTGTTCTATGAAACAAAACCTTAATTATAACGAAATATTTTTGTTCATTTAAATAAATGCACATAAAATATTTACAAATAATTCAAAGAACTCATAATAGTAGTACTACTTTGATAACAGTACCTTGAACTTTTGCACAGAGGCACGTCCTGTATATTTATGGACTTAAACATATTAATAAGAATTGCATGATATCCAGCACCATAGTATCGCATTGCACTCATTATAATTTCTCCCTACACCAATATAAACGCTTTACAAGCACAAGTAATAACAGCTGTTAACTATATAATAATTAATACCAAGGGCAGAAAAATTAAATAATATGCAGTAAGAACTTTTCAGAATTTAATTAAAACTTAAAATCAGGACATACCTTTTCCAAATTAAATAATTGAACTACTCGTAAACCCTGAAAGAAACGCACAAACGTTCAGAAGAAATTTCAGAAACTGAAAATCAAACATTCTTCAAAATGTTCAAAAAATATATATTTTTTATTTGAGAAGCCCTCTCTAGAATCAAAATAAACCGTTTTTCCAAATGTTCTAAATTCCATTCCAAAATCTTAGCCGCGAACGAGGACACAGACGATGACGGAAATCCAGACAATGACGATGAAATCACAAACGAACAACTAATTCAAGAATTTAATACTTTCTCCCGACTATACAAGACCAAATCTTTAATTGACTACTCTAAAATTCAAACTTCAAATAAACAACTCTTGGACCGAGAAAACAAACACATCATAACTTTCTTTCAACAAAATAACATAAGAGATCTTCATCACCAAATTATTGATGACATTTTCGAGGAAAACCCCGAATTTTACGACGACAAAATAAATATCCTCTCTAGTAGATCGGTTAGACATAGGAAATACTATATCATTCCTCTACCCTTTGACCCTGAATCTGTAGTAGAACATTTGTTCTTAGCAATATATAAAAATCAAAATGAATTAGATCTTTCTAATACTTATCATGTCGAAAATAACTTAGACCTCCCCATACTCGAAATTCTGTCATTTATCTTCGCAGAAAAGGACCTAAAGCTCATTATCTGTCAAAACCTAGTACAAACACCTGACGAAGACCAAAGACCGATAATTCTTGACCAAAACCATACCGGCAAGAACAACCTACATCGCGGAATAAACGAGACGATGCGTAGGATCAAAAACAAATACAATTGGCAAGGACTAACCAAAGATGTTGAAAATTTCATTAAAAATTGCGAAATTTGTCAACGGACTAAAGTTTGCCGTAAAAATCTTAACAACCCTCTAGTAATCACTGAAACCCCGAGAACACCTTTCGAAAGAATTAACATTGATCTATTCGAATTTCCTACACGAAATTACGCTCTAACTATCCGTGACGAACTTACAAAATTCACACAAGCCTATGCAGTACCGGATAAAAGCGCAAAATCTGTGGTAAACACCCTATTGTTATATTTTCAACATTACGGTACCCCACTAAGGATTCACTGTGATTACGGCGGTGAATTCGACAACAACTTACTAAAAGACCTCTGTACCCTCTACGATATAAAACTGACATATTCTAGCGTAGGACACCCCCAATCTAACGGTTCTATAGAACGCTTTCACGCTACCTTAGCCGAAATGATCCGAATTCACAAAACTGAAAACCCAAATGAACACCCTTTTACCATATTACCATATGCAGTAATATGCTATAACAATTCGGTTAATAAAACGCATGGTTTTACACCATACGAACTGGTTTTTGGACACACAGCTAATAGACCACCAGAGACCCTGTACAACCAAAAAGACCTAATAACTAAATATGTTAGGGACTTAAATAATAGGATATCTCACTATTACCAAATTGCACGCAGTCGGACCGAAGCGCAAAAACAAAAAGCTAAAGTCAGATTCGACAGAAATATCCCAGAAAATCGCCCCACGTATAACGTTGGAGACGAAGTATATGTAAAGGAATCCCAAATCAAAAGTAAGTCACAAAATAAATTCAACGGCCCTTTCGAGATCAAAGAAATTTTCCAAAATTCTGCCACTTTGTTAAATCCCGAGACAAATCAAACAAGTAAAGTAAATTTTGATAGAATGAAACCATATACTGAAGATTAAAATTTATTTTTAGGTTTCTACTGCTGTTCGGATCAGCATTTTCTCAATACGAAATAACACCAATAAACAATACTATCGGTGTTTACTATCACAAAGACACGGACATTGTCATCTCACACAAGAAATGGACGTTACTCGTACATAAAAATATATCGACCTTTAAGACAGCTCTTGACAGAAACGACAAAATCTTACAGACAATCCTTACCACCCTTGACCCAGCATACAAAAACATGAACGAATTCGCGAGTGAGGTTAAAACGCATTTAAGCCTCCTAGGACAAATCTCAAAATCCATACAAACTAAATTTGACGAAATACATCTCGACACGAAACGCTACAAACGCGGAATCATAAACGGAATTGGTTCAATATTCAAAGCAATTACCGGAAATTTAGACGCAGAAGACGGTAAATACTACTCTGACTGTATCAATAAACTAAACCAAGACGAACGTCAGATAGAAAATTTGATGAAAAATCAAATATCAGTTACAAATTCAGTTATTAAAAATTTTAACACGACAATTCAAAAACTACTAATAGACGAGGAGACATTCAACAAAGACATAAAAGAAATCGAATACGCAATCTTAGACATTACGTATAACGTACGAGCAGTTGAAACAAAATTAAAATTCTTGGAAATTTGTGAACAACTCATGGCGAGCTACCTATTTATAGAGGACAACCTCAACGATATTTTAAATTCGATCACTTTCGCGAGACTCAAAGTAATTCATACGTCTATCATTAATCCCCAGGATTTGGTAAACTCATTGCAGGAAATTTCACAAAACCTACAAAAGGACAATTTGCCACTCCCTATTAAACTTTCAAATATTGCACAGTATTTAGATATTATTGAATTAAAAGCTTTCCAAATGAACTCAGAATTAGTATTTGTATTAGATATACCCCTAGTAAACCCTCAAACGTACTCTGTTTTCCAATTATACCCCATTCCTATCTTAGATAGTAGAACTGGTCTGTATCATATTTTGTCAACTTCTCAAAAATATATCGCGAGAGATGATGATTCTTTGATGTACATACCCGTTGCTGACCTCAGAGAATGCAAGCCACTCCATACCAATACTAAATTATGTCCAAATTTGTTTGCATATCCAATTGACAACAACGCCATATGCGAAGCCCGCCTTTTCAAGGATCTACAAACCCTACCAGAAAACTGTCAAACGTTAACTATCATCGGCCAAGGATACAACATCCAAAAACTAGATGAAAACGTGTGGATGATCATCAATACAGAGCCACTACAAATGAATATCAATTGCCCGAAGGAGACTTCAAAAACCGACACCATCTTCAAAAACTCTATAATTAAATTACAACCAAATTGCTACGCCTTCATAGGCATCACGAAGATCCAAGCTAGCACAGACGAAACGACAGACGTGAAGAACGACGCTCACCCCATACAAATCCCTTTCGAGTGTTGCAACCAGGTTCCGGACAAAGTTCGAGTGCCCAATCTGAAACCACTAAAACTAAGTGATCTGAACACCGAAGACCTCGATATCGCCAGACACCAATTAGACCAGTATTCAAAAGACTTAGACGACCTAATCAAGGAACCCTTCATCACGAGACACATTTCTTGGTTTACCTACCTTACCATAGTGCTAATTTTCGGACTCTTATTCTTGTATCTATTCTGTAAGTGTAAAGCAAGAAGACGAAGACTAGCCATCAACGTTTCCACGACTCCTTCATCTCCACCAAGGCCTAGTGAACCCCTCAGGACATTTACTAGCCTATTTCATCAACGAAGACGACCCCCACTAAGAAGAGAGGACGAAGAAGGTGAAGACATCGAACTTAATTAAACCAGACTGTTTGTGCCTTTTACTGACTTTTTGTACCAAGACTCTTCAGTGAATTTTTACTTCATTTCATTGTTTATTTAGTGTATTTTATTATTCCTATTTTTTTTTGTTAGTTTCAAATGACTAACATTTTAACATGCTTTTCGTAACACAAACAAGCTAATACGCTTGCGTCTTACGCCTAGCATTTTTTTGTACATTTTATGCTTTTACATTTTACGCTTTTTGTATTTTTACATTTTATATTTTACATTTTATATTTTTATATTTTTCAATCTTACAATTTTACCATTTTACATTACTTTATATTTTTGAATTCTTGTTAAATCACAAATTTTGTTCAACTTAAAAGTTGCTGTATAAACAACAACTTTTTTTATAAGGGGGAAGTTGTTATATGAA
Organism: Leptura quadrifasciata; assembly: GCA_963675555.1. NCBI lineage: Eukaryota > Metazoa > Arthropoda > Insecta > Coleoptera > Cerambycidae > Leptura > Leptura quadrifasciata. Next base: position 48,022,690 of record OY776680.1, on the reverse strand, counting down.
AATATACCCTGTATCTCTGAGACATTGGCCTCACCACTCTCAGCGGTATTATATTACATAGATATCAAATAACGACTCCTCTCAGCATCCGCTCTCCCGAGAATTAGATAAGATTGTATTCTTGCAAAACTGCATAATTGCAGTTCCTTTGTTCCCAAAGGTTATAAATGGGAGTAGTGTACTTTCAGACGGCAGTCTTAAACTCATGTTGGAATAAACAAGTCAAAATTATTATTGTTCTAATTTATAAAGAGTCAACGTTGACTCCATTAATAAATAAATAAAGTTTTTAAAAAGTGATTTCAACAATCGATTATCTAACATATATATATATATATATATTATAATATATGATTTGCAGGAAACAACTACTCAGCGGGCAAATACCCCGACCTGCATTGAATTACACCTTACAAATCATTAAAGAATGGTAACCAATATCATTTGTCAACTCCCTGACCAGACATAGACCGGTTTCGAACTTATTAGTTCTCATCAGTATGCCATAGGTCATGGAGCAGACAAATGATAGTGGCCAACCTGCTAGTTTTATAGAAACTATAGTAAATTAAGTAGTGGTGAGAGGTAAGTGAAACCTCTCAAATGGTCAATTGCTACTATACACCATAGATGTCTCTATGGGCGTATAACGACTTGCGATTCTGCAAGTACCTGAGAGCGGCGACCTTTCAGTCCTAGGTGGACTTAACCTACTGTTATAATATATGATTTGCAGGAAACAACTACTCAGCGCGCAAATACCCCGACCTGCATTGAATTACACCTTACAAATCATTAAAGAATGGTAACCAATATCATTTGTCAACTCCCTGACCAGACATAGACCGGTTTCGAACTTATTAGTTCTCATCAGTATGCCATAGGTCATGGAGCAGACAAATGATAGTGGCCAACCTGCTAGTTTTATACAAACTATAGTAAATTGAGTAGTGGTGAGAGGTGAGTGAATGATACCTCTCAAATGGTCAATTGCTACTATACACCATAGATGTCTCTATGGGCGTATAGCGACTTGCGATTCTGAGAGTACCTGAGAGCGGCGACCTTTCAGTCCTAGGTGGACTTAACCTACTGTTATAATATATGATTTGCAGGAAACAACTACTCAGCGGGCAAATACCCCGACCTGCATTGAATTACACCTTACAAATCATTAAAGAATGGTAACCAATATCAGAGAGGTTTCACTTACCTCTCACCACTACTCAATTTACTATAGTTTGTATAAAACTAGCAGGTTGGCCACTATCATTTGTCTGCTCCATGACCTATGGCATACTGATGAGAACTAATAAGTTCGAAACTTGCAGAATCGCAAGTCGCTATACGCCCATAGAGACATCTATGGTGTATAGTAGCAATTAACCATTTGAGAGGTTTCACTTACCTCTCACCACTACTCAATTTACTATAGTTTGTATAAAACTAGCAGGTTGGCCACTATCATTTGTCTGCTCCATGACCTATGGCATACTGATGAGAACTAATAAGTTCGAAACCGGTCTATGTCTGGTCAGGGAGTTGACAAATGATATTGGTTACCATTCTTTAATGATTTGTAAGGTGTAATTCAATGCAGGTCGGGGTATTTGCCCGCTGAGTAGTTGTTTCCTGCAAATCATATATTATAACAGTAGGTTAAGTCCACCTAGGACTGAAAGGTCGCCGCTCTCAGGTACTTACAGAATCGCAAGTCGCTATACGCCCATAGAGACATCTATGGTGTATAGTAGCAATTGACCATTTGAGAGGTTTCACTTACCTCTCACCACTACTCAATTTACTATAGTTTGTATAAAACTAGCAGGTTGGCCACTATCATTTGTCTGCTCCATGACCTATGGCATACTGATGAGAACTAATAAGTTCGAAACCGGTCTATGTCTGGTCAGGGAGTTGACAAATGATATTGGTTACCATTCTTTAATGATTTGTAAGGTGTAATTCAATGCAGGTCGGGGTATTTGCCCGCTGAGTAGTTGTTTCCTGCAAATCATATATTATAACAGTAGGTTAAGTCCACCTAGGACTGAAAGGTCGCCGCTCTCAGGTACTTACAGAATCGCAAGTCGCTATACGCCCATAGAGACATCTATGGTGTATAGTAGCAATTGACCATTTGAGAGGTTTCACTTACCTCTCACCACTACTCAATATATATATATATATATATATATATATATATATATATATATAATATATATATATATATATATATATATATATATATATATATATATATATATATTTCTGCGGCGTGACAAAATGCCGATGGCATCGACCCACCACAGCTGCAGGATGTTCTCGCAAGAGGTATAAGCCAATTTTAAATTTTAGGAGAAATGATAACCGCTCACAAATGTATTCGGTATGCTTGTTTCAATGATTTTATTACCAACGTAATTTTAATTAATTAAGATGCAAATATTTATGTTTAGTGTGTTTAATATTTGATTGCGTAGGAAAACCAACGAAAAACCTACTTTAAACAATGGTATGATTACAGCCATTCATGGTGTTAAATTTAGTGTTTAAAATTGTGCACACACACTAGTGTGTAAACTGTGTTTAAAAGAGGAGGATGAGAAGGTGTGGTAAAAGGTAGGTGGTGTAGGGGGAAAAGAGAGATAGGGGGAGGATAGTATGGTCTGTCTGGTGCTTGTGGAATCTGTTCGTCATAAATTGGTAGTCGTTGATATATAAGTTTGTGTGTATGTCCAGTATTGTGGTATCGTCTAGTCGCTGTTATGTCACTTGTCAGAGTGGAGAAAGCAATTTTGGTTTTATAAAATTTTTGCGCTGTTTCGTCGATGTAGTCTCGCACTCTGAGAAGTTTTGTTTGTCTGTGTAATTCGTCAATGGTTATGTATCTCGTAGAGTTCGTAAGTAGTCTTAGTAATTTGTTTTGTGTTCGTTGGAGTCTGTTGCACTGCGTGTCTGAAACCATGTTCCAGACAGGGCAGGCGTACGTCAGTATTGGTCTGAATATTGTTTTGTAAAGTATTAGTTTGTTATCTGTCGTCAGCAGGCTCCTCCGATTGCAAATCGAATAGAGCCTGCTGAGAGTCACGTATGTTTTATTTATTGTTTTAGTAATGTGAGGTCCAAAAGATAGTCTGGTGTCTAGGGTGACACCGAGGTAATTGACCGTGGTCTTTTCCTCGATGTCCCTGTTGTTGAGTTTCAGTCTAGTTATTGTACGTATATTGGTAAATTTGCGGTGAAACGTGGCAGTCTGTGACTTATCCTCGTTCACCGCAATTTTCCATGTTTTGTAGTAATCCAGTAGTTTAAGTAGGGCTTTACCGTAGGAAAACCGCATGCAACATAGCATACGTCTGGGCGTTAATAATCTAATTCGTTGTATCGCATATAATTTCTAATTCCACAGTTCTGGTGAATTAATTTAAACAATTTTACATTCGCTCATAGGAACTCAAAAATCAAATTATACTTTAGGTCGGTTACACGAGCTTAGCTATTAGAAACTGCAATAAAAAATTCTCATACTGAATATTTCTGTGACGCCTATTGCTCAAAGTCAGCTATTCCCTGAATGGTGCAGTTGGACACTGCGTTTCATAAATTCTCCATATTAATCCTGTATGGTAGGAATAGGTTTGAAATTTTATCAAAAATCTTTATTTTTTATAAAGTTAGGTAGACCAGTTTAAAATTTTATTTTACACACAATTTTAATTGATGAAATTTCAAAATCTTTAAAAAATCAAGATTATTTAATAAAATTGAAAACCTATCCTTATATAACTTCTTCTTTGTTTGTATTTTATATGTACTTTCCTACATTCCAGCGTGGGCAACCCTATTTTTGAAAAAAATTCGCAAATTCCAACTGCATATTTTTTCCACAAAGAAACTGCCTTTGTTTAGTCTTGGTAGTCATTTCATAAAGTTTGGCGTGAGTCCCATGCTCCATTACTAAGGTATAGCTTACCAAAATTTCACGCGCCACCACAGACGGTCAGGTGAGTAAAGGAAATGTCTATTTGATTAGAAATATAATAAAACAATCGCGTGAGACCATAGTGAATTGATAACTTTCTTAGTGACACTGTAGTAATAGACAGTAATTATAAATTTTGTAATTTCATATATCAACGTCACTTACGCAGAAAGAATCCCCTTGAAAATGGAAACCACATTGAATTACATTTAGACAGGTTCGCGACGTACCGTCCTTTTTAACACGCTTTTATTAGCTTCATCTGTTTGTTACTTCGTTAGTTCGTTAGTTTGTTAGTTTGTTTGTGATGGAATCTTTGAACGTGATTCTCGCCCACTTCAAAATGTCAGATTAAACTGAAACTTTGCACACTTATCAAGGCCCGTTGACAATACAATAATTTGATAACTTTGTCCTAATGTCGTCACCAGGATAAAATAAAATTTAACAAATGACCAATCTCTTTCGAGATTTTGCTGGAGGAGCCGCTGTTATTAATATGTATTCTAACTAACTCAAAATACAATAATAATAAAAAGCGTGTTAATTAAACGATTTTTAGTTTAGTTTTAAAAAATTACAGTTTAAAAAAACTAAAAAAACTTGCTTTAATAGCAAATCGAACTAAAAAATAAAAAATAATGTTTAAATATTAAGATTCATTTTATTGTAAGAAGCGTGGGGTGCTTGATATCAATTGTTATAAACCCTACGCTTTTTACAATAAAATTAATCTTAATATTTAAACATCATTTTTTACTTTTTAGTTCGGTTTGCTATTGCGTGTTTCTTTAGTTTTTTAAACTATAATTTTTTATTTGTAACTTGCTGTACTTTGGGTATTTATGCAAGAATCCTTTTTAATTAGACGTTAGAGAATGCTAAGAACTTTTGCGTCATAATAGTTTTTTTTTTGTTGAAATCGATATTGTAATTAATTAGTGTCATCACAACCGCGATAAAATATAGTTTTTCGGCAACCAACCGGAAATTATACACTTTCCGGACATTTTTCCTTTCAAAAAGAAGCTCTTTTTCGACCTTCTGCGGGAAATACGTACGAGTCCGGAAAGGACACATAATTTTTATCATTGCACTTATAGTCCAGGCATTAGAGACCCAGTAAGGCCCTTACCTGGAAAAATTCATGCTAGTTCTGGAAATAGGCTTACTTTACGTTTTTGGAGCGCTAAATCCGAATTTTTAACTTCTCACCAAAAATTCCCCCCGCAACCTCCTCAATAATTTGGAAAATAAAACCAAGAAATTGTTGTTTTTATATTTTTTTCTTTGTTTTTAGGAAAAAGATACCCAAAAACTCGAGAAGTAGACAAAATCTGTAACAAAAAAGGTCCTTTGATATTTTAACGTAGAATGATCGAGGAAGCGCTAGCACGCCTCGAAACATGAGCCTCGGCGCCGCGGTGCTGCATGCTCAATAGTCTGGCCGAAAGAGGTAAATAGTAGAGCCAGGGGAGTCCGGATTTGCGAATTTCGTAAATTCCATAATTCCACAATATTTCGACAAAAATTATGCCTGCCATTAAACATTTTCTTAAAACAACTCCAGTTTTTCCTTTTGGCTGAGTTGAATGTAAAAACAAATTTTAATTATATTTATTTTTTTTTTACTTTATAAAATATATTATTATAAAATATTATTAAATGTGTGACGCCCCTGCACGACGGGCTACCCGAATATTTAACATTGGTCTATAATAGCTCCGCCTATTTCACAGCAGTCAACAATTATTAGGTATAAATGCGGCATGTTCACACATTCAACCCATTTGGTCGACTATGGCAATTACACAAAATGTTTTAGTCGTGGTTTTCATTTCTGGTAGGAGGCAAAAATGGATAAAAGTTAATATATTTCTATGGTAGAACAAGGTGCCGCTTTAGTATTAAATAACAGCTAAATCCTTTGACGAGAATGCCGCTGATTTATTGCTCTATTATGTACTCTTTTTGGCTCCACTATAAGTTACGCAACTCTGCTTAACCACTCACGTAGTTTACGCTCTTTCAGTCTAAGTTGAATATTGAAATTTTCATTTCAATTCATATGGGAAGTGACTCTTCTTCTTCGTCTGAATCAGAATGGAATGGAATGGAATGGTATAATTATTGTGAATAATTATCTAGAAATTGTATTATTATTTATTTTAAATAAAATAAATATATATAATAAAATAAACATAAATTGTTTCACCTTGTATAATACAAATGGATCATATAGATTTTATATAGAAATTCAAAAATTAAGTATAACCGTATATGGGTACTTGTTTCTTGTTATAAATAATAAAGAATTTTAGATTTTTTAAATATTTATTTAAAATTGTATTTTATTACCTTAATTCCTCAAAAAAAAAATTACATCAAACTACATCATTTTTTAATTATCCCGCTTTTATTAATTTGTCGCATGTAAAACTGGTAATTGTATACTTTGGTCAAAACAAACATAAATTAATGGGGAGCGGCTTAACTATTTCTATTCAATAATTAGAGATAGTAATATCATAGGCACCCGGTATGCCAATTGTAAACTCCAATTTTCTTGGCTTTGAAAATTACCTGAATTGTTCAAATGGGACTATGGCTCTTTACCCCTTATTGTAGGTATAATTTAGAAACTGTGAATGTTATGTATTATTAATAGTTGCTATTCATAGATATCATTTGAAAGGAACTGTTTATCTGCTAATGTAACGAAAGTGATTCTTATTGGCTGAATATTTTACGGCAAATGTAAAGAATTCCAACGATACCCAAATTTTCAACTTTCGCTGTAGTCTCTTACGTCTCAAGTCCAAAACATTAAGAAACACGCATTGGTTTTTGATTATACTATACCTCAAACGTCTCAAGTCTTGTGCCAAGCTACTCTGAAATGGCCCTAAATCTGATAATGTGGTGCATTTATGAACTCCTTTATTTCCAACCTGCAAAACGCACATAAGGTATTGTGAATATATGTTTTTGTTACCAATTTATGTATAGTGAAGACTATTATAGATGCATTAGTTTAAAATCGATATTTTCGGATTACGGTCATAAAATCAAAATAATCAAAAACTATGATAAATTCCTCAATGTCAATTACAAGCCGATATTATAAGCCCTTTTTATGTGTACTGACATAAATTTAATGTTGTCTCATGATTCTTTATTCAAAATTGTATGTGTTTATAATCCAATTTCAAACTAGCTACATGTAAAGTTAAGTATGACTTACAGTGTATGCAAATAAAAGAACAGTGGCTTAAGACAATACAGTAGTGTAGCAATGTATTTTGGTTATGTGATCATTGTGTTACGTTAATTCAGAAAGGCTCAAAATCGTAGAATAAATTATTGAAAAACTAGAAAGTCTTGTAGTCGAAAACAAAGTTAATACAAGCAAAATAATTATTAGAATGAAATATTTAACTTTACAGTTAGTGATATAAGTGTCCGCCGTTGATAATAAAACCGAAAAATAGCAGACAAGATAGCCTCACTACAAAAAGCGTAGTTGAATAAAAAATTAATCGTTCAGAATTTATCTGTGCCCAGGTAGAATATAATATTGGCTGGATCGTGGTTCAATATTGGATCAATATAGATACATTGAAATTGTAACAAAAATATTGAACTAATATTAATATACACTGGTATTAAAATATCGGTGTGCCTATGTTGGTAGTATATTGTTTTAACACATTCCACATCCAGATATATGGAGACTATATTGATAAATATCTATTAATATTAATTTCGCAACATTGAAAAGTCTATATTCGCGTTATATCGTTATTATATTTTTTGATAATATTGTACAAAAAATATGGATTGATAAAGATAAATATTGATTCTAAAATATTGGGAAACTCATATTTAACTCATATTTGTCAACTATGTGTAAAATTAATATTTTCTAATACCAATAAATATTGATTTTCCAATATTGGAAAGTGTATATATTATTATGTTGTTATTGAACTTTTTAGTAATATTGCACAACAATAACATCCGACCGATAATGACAAATATTAATTTTAAAATATCGGGATATTCATATTGAAATTATATTGTTAAACTCTTTTAAATAATATTATTTAACCGATTTATATCTATATTGGATAGTCATGCTGCGCCTAGGCTGACTGCAATAAGTTGCATAGATGGCTCTCCTCGCAATATGCTTGTACAAGCGTACAATTTTTGACTTAGGGTCTCCAGGCAATGTGATTCAATAATGACAATGAGAAATTCACCGTGGTGATGCTCACCTAATCTGTACTAACAAAGGCTCAAGATGCCTTTAGTAATTTTACAAATGATGTAGTTGTACCTACCATACACAGGTTAAATATTTCAGCTGGAGGTTTTACTACAATCACTTCTAGATCTTGTGAGGTTCTTAAAATGATGATTATTATTTAAAAAAATGTACTTTATGAAAATTACAAGAAATAGCTTTACCATCTTTGGGCATTAGGCTAAATTTTCATGAAATATTGGGCCAATATATGATTTCAAATAATAATTTATATTGGAATATAGTTATTTGTTTAACTAGGCAGCAAAATGGTAGATTGACTGCCGCGGCTGATAGGAACTCAGCCAAGGCAGTCAATCTATTTTGCTGCTGAGTTGAACATATAATTTTTTCGTCGATTGTTTAAATATATTCTAAAATAATGAAATTATTACAATTCTCAATCTGTCTATTTTTGTTGTAATAAATTCAATAAAAATTCATTAAAAATCGCAGTTGTTACTAGTTGGTTACCATGGAAACTAAATGTCACTTTCCCTGCCTAGGCAGGACAGTGCTCACTTTCCTGCCTAGGCAAGGAAAGTGACAGTTTGCTGATTGATATTAGTTAGCAAAGTTAGTACTTTGCTGTTAATCGGCGAAAAAAATATTATATGATATGATTTTTAAATATTTGTTGAATATAGCTTAACCAATATTGAGTTTATATACAAAAATGTTCACATATTTTATTGGTTCAATGTTGCGTTTTTTACATTGAGCCAACATTTTTGTATTACTAAACCAATATTGGTTCAATATTAGTGTTCTACTTGGGTGGAAGTAGAAATAGTTAAGTCGGTCGGTCAAAGTAGTGTAGTTATAGAATAAAATAACAAAGAATCACCAAAAACGGCAAAACAAGACGGTCGTTAAACTATAGTATTGAAATTTCAAGAAATGCTAACTCGAAATTTGCAATTGTTGGCTTACAGAAAGAATATGTAGACAAAGATAAAGGGTTTATTAAGATAATTAAACTTCAGCTGTCCTTCATCAGTACTAGAATCCTTAGAAAATTATTAGAAAGTATCAAATCCTGGCTATGTTATAGACGTTTAATGGTGCTTTAAATATGTTACCCAGTTGGTAGCAGTGGACTAAACGAGGATGTGTGAGAGATAACACGGCTAATCGACGTACCACTCCTGAGTTCGAGTCTAAGCTGCGGCAGATGACAATATCGCAATGAATCGTCGTTGTGCAATTGTCTGTGTATGTGTTCTGGTTGAGTTGTAGAATGTGTTTGCGCGTATAATTCTTAGGAGTCTAATTATCATTGTGATTATAGGCAATACAACAAACTTATTTGTGTAAACCGTTTTCTGTAAAGATATTTTATTACCGAATTCATAGACAAAAAAAGGGACTTTCTTGGAAGCAACAAAAAACCGCACTGTTGATAACACACAATTATAGAATTTACCATAGCATGGTGTAGACAGTTTAATTGAGACAAGCCAAACATTTTCTCCTCGCGAGTACAATTTCTATTCATTTGCAATGTAAACCGTTTTCTGTAAAGATATTTTATTACCGAATTCATAGACAAAAAAGGGACTTTCTTAGATGCAACAAAAAACTGCACTGTTGATAACACACAATTATAGAATTTACCATAGCGTAGTGTAATTGAGACAAGCCAAACATTTTCTCCTCGCGAGAACAATTTCTATTTATTTGCAATACAATTTCTATTTATTTACAATATTTAGATTAATTGTTATAGTTATTAGTTATTTGTGTTGTGAAAAGTTTAATACGCCTACGAGTGTCGCCGATTTTCCCATCATTCCTTGATATTCTCTCTATCCTTCCCTACAATCGCCCGACAATAACATGGTCGAGATTCTTCGATCAACGCATGGTAAGTTTTAGATTTTATAGCATTTAACACGCTCCAGAATCTGTGTATAGCAACGAATGTGAAGTCAGAGCACCTAAATCGACAGCAGGAAAGCTTACCTTTTCTCTTCCCACAGTAAGTATTCGTGTTTGCAAATACACTTGTGTGAAATGATATTGATTTTTGAGGATACTTATATTATTTTTATTGGCAAGGGTTTCTTTAGAGCCTGGTTTTGTTAAAGGCGATTCTGGGAATTTATTTTTTATTGATATGCTAATGGCATGGAATATTTTAATAAAAATGAAGATTTAATAGTACAGTGTATTTGTTTTGTAGTGTGTAGGTGTTAATGTAAATTAGATGTCATGAACTCAGGCTGGGCGTCATTAGGTGACCAAATATATCTAACTTTTTTGACTTATTAAAAAGGTTCTCTTCTGTGATTTTGTTCAGCCATCTTTTAAATTTACTTTAATCTTTGTTCGATTGCAATCTGACAAAGCTAAAGTCTCTTTGGCATATTACGGCAAAAGATCACATTATACACACTAAATCACATTTTATTTTTTTTACTCCCTTTCATAATAGTGGTATTGAGGGTGATAGTGGGAGGGGGCGATGCAAAAAAATTTTGAGACCTTAACTTTTCGTACATGCCTTATGCAATTTTATAGACTCTTACCTGGTTGCTTTGCCTATTTACCGTTACTTACCCCATTTACCCCCTAACCCGTCAACGGAATTAGATAAAAATATAATCTAGATTTCGTTATAATACATAAGCATACCAAATTTCAAGTCAATATCATAAACGGTTCCAAAGTAAACATGCACACAAAAAAAATTACAGACAGGCAGGAAATTTTTTTCGCTCAAATTTAAAATCTCAACGCTTCATGACATTTTAAGTCTATCAACTACAACAAAAAGAAATTGCGTTACGTGGAAGTAAAATAAAAATTTGAATCAGTAATTACAGTGAGACTCTCCCATTAGCAAGGCGACAACAGTGTAGGTAACTAGATTAGATTTTATTGTGCCATACCAGATATGACATACCGGCAGCTTAGGGTTAGTTTTATTTCCACATTAGGCGGAAATAATATATATTTTTTTGTTGAAATAGGCTTAAAATGTCATGAAACTTCGAGATTTTAAATTTGAGTGAAAAAAATTCTGTCTGTCTGTCGATCGGTCTGTAACTTTTTTTGTGCGCACTTTTACTCTGGAACCGTCTATGATATTGACTTGAAATTTGGTACACTTATGTATTATAACGAGGTCTGGAACTAGATTATATTTTGATCTAATTCCGTTGAAGGGTTCGAGGGTAAATGAGGTAAATAGGCAAAGCAAGCAGGTAAGAATCCATAAAATTGCATGTATGAAAAGCCAAGGTTGCAAAATTATTTTGGCATCAGCCACCCGCCACTATCAACCCCAATACCACCACGCCCTACCATTAAAGGTAGTAAAAAAATAAATTGGGATACGAGAACCAAGGGACTTTTTTGGCATTAGCCACACCGTGTACCACCTCCCATTGCCACCCCCACCCTATTATTAAAGGAAGTAAAAAATTAAATTGGGATTTAGTATGTGTACGAGAACCAAGGGCCTCTAAAATTTTTTTGACATTATCCACCCCCTCTACCACCCCATTGCCATCCCCACCCTATTATTAAAAGGAGCAAAATATTACATTGGGATTTAGTGTGTATAAAACTTGGATACAAAATCTGGATGTGGAAGTAGTGATTCCTTGGGCAGCGGTTTTTAATTTCGTTGTTGATGATTTTTTAACTTCATTGTGTGAAAGTATTGCAGCAAGTGCTTTGAGTTTTCAATCTAACTGTTAACTAGGGTAAGGTAGATATTTTGATATATTATTATACAATGGTTTGTTTTTCAAAGTGTTTAATATGTTTTTTGTCCAATACTTTGATGTGTTGATGCATTCGGAATTAAGAATGTTCATATACATACAGAAAAGTTGGGTATTTTCTTATTCGTTTGTGTTTGCTAATATTTAAACTTGGTACTTTTATGTCATATTTAAATGAAAGTACGTCAATATAATGATAAAAAAACAGATAATTTCTCATCAGTATGGAAGTTTTGCTTGCTTAACTCGTAAATAATATATGTCTCTAGTACTCATTTATCAAGCAATGAAATATAGAGGAAAAAAGTTGTACCTATATTGAAAACAAAGGGCCAGCAGAGGAGATTGAAAACTTTCGCCACATCTTTCTATTAAGCGTAGTTTCTAAATTATTTGAAAGAATTGCTTACAATATCTTATACCACAAAATATAATATCCTTGCAGCGTCTCAGCATGGTTTTACTGCTGGCAAATCAACAGAAACAGCAAATTACAATTTATTAAATTATGTATAAATCTGCTTATACAACGGCAAATATGTGGTCTCCATCGTGTTTGATTTTTCAAAAGCTTTTGATATGGCAAACAATTCATTTTTAGAGCAAAAGCTATATAAGAGGGAACTTTCTGTCACGCATAAATAGTTATATGGAAAATCCATTAAAGTAGAGACGACAACAAAATTCCTAGGAGTAGTAGTAGACGAAAATTTAAAATGAATGTCATATCTTATAGAACAGCTATTAAAACACTTAAATAGTTCACATTATGTCATTTTAAATCTAAAACTACAGGTAAACATGTATACGCTGTTATTATACTATTATGCATTTGCACAGGGTAGGCTAATATGGTATTATAATTTGGAGCGGGTCATCTGAGTTAGAAAGAGTTTTCACTACCCAAAAAAGAACAGTTAGAACTATATTTAAGGTCGCCATATCCAAGAGAGAGAGAGAGAGAGATCAGATAGGGAAATATTTACTGTTTTTAACCATCACTTATTATTCTAAAACACATATTACAAACAAGCTATAAGACTACCTAAGTAGAACTATAACAAGAGTAGTGTTATAAATTTTCACTCAATAATTTCAAACATATGCGAAATAGTTAGATTTAATTTATGAAATAGGAAGCTTGACATAATTTTTAAAATTAAATCCAACTGTTTTGCAAACAACTGAAATTATTGATTGAAAATTCATATCACTACACCTGTGATAGTACTACTTAGGTAATCCTATACTTTTTACCAATATATGTATTAAAAAAAAATTATGGCTATAAATAATGGTGATGGTGAGTGTATAGAGCTGTAAATATATGTTTAAAATAAAAAAAGTACTAGATTGTAGATTGTTTTACGGGGTCGTTTGGCTTCGAACAGCCTTACTTCACTTCGACCTAAAAGATCTTTTGTGATTTACCCTACATCTAGTGGTTATCCCAGGATTCCCAGGCTTTTAACAAAGCTTGTGATTTTCCTAGGGGCTAATTTCGCTATGTCTTCCGGCGTTAATTCCGCCTGTTCTAGGAATTTTAGCCTAGTGTGGACTAACACCTTGCATTCACAAAGTATGTGTTCCGCAGTTTCAATTGCAATATCGCAATATCTGCATTTATTATCTACCGCCTTGCCCATATTCTTGAGATGGTATCTCAAGGTGCAGTGGCCAGTTAGAAGGCCTGTGATTAGCCTTAATTCAGACTTTTTCAGTTCGAGAAGCCTTGTGGCATTCTTTGTCAAATAAGTTATAATCTTCTTCGCTTGTCTTTCGCCTGGAGTATTCCTCCAGTAGGACTTTTTCTGATCCTTTTCCCAGTTTTGGATCTCCTCCGCTATATGTCCCTTGGCTGGGCCACAAAACGGTTCGGGTCCAATGAACGGTGCTTCAGTTCCTTTTTTTTGCAAGACTATCAGCAAGTTCATTTCCTTGTACTCCCTCATGCCCTGGCACCCACATCAAGGTAACCTTGTTGTTATTAGCCAGTTGCTTCAAGGATTGTCTACATTTCCAGGCAATTTTAGATTCAGAGGTATAGGACCTTAGAGCCTTTAGTGCTGCCTGGCTATCTGATAGTATATAGATCTTTGCCCTTCGGATGCCTTTATTTAGGCATACCTGGGCACACAGATCTATGGCATACATTTCTGCCTGAAAGATGGTTGGGGTGTTACTGAGGGCTTTGGATAGCCTACAATTTGGCCCTGCTACTCCCACTCCTACCCCTTCAGCCACCTTGGATCCATCTGTATACCAGATAAGTGACCCCTGCTCCAATCGCAGTGACTCGATCTTGCTCGTCTGACGACTTTCAATTAGCACGTCAAATGGGTAGTTAAAGTCTTGTTTGACTGGCATTGAGTCAGTGGGTTTGGTCATGGACTTCAAATGGATTTTCTCCAGAATCCTTAAGTGACCAACCAGATCGCCTAGTTTGAATTTATGTGCCCGCTGCAGTCGTAAGGCACTGAGTGCCGCCTCCTTCATTACATATAAGTGAAGGGAAGTAGGTCAAGCATAGCCTCCATAGCTGCTGTGGGATACGAGTGCATTGCTCCTGTAGTCCCTAAACAGGCAAGGCGTTACAGTTTCTGCAACTTTCCCTGTGCTGTTTTTTCCTCTGTTTTTGGCCACCATACGCATGATGCGTAGGTTACCATAGGTCTGACAACCGAAAGATAAGACCAATGTGTCATTTTCAGCGTTAGACCCCAAGTCTTACCAAACAACTTACGGCACGTCCATATTGCCGCTGTTGCTTTAGTAAGAGTCCGTTCCAGATGTGAGTTCCAGGTAAGTTTTTGATCCAGGATTACTCCTAGATACTTGACTTCACTGGAAAGATTTATTATCGTTCCATTCAGTACAGGAGTTCTAAGATTGAGTCTTCTTCTTTTAGTGAACGGGACAATAGTTGTTTTGCTCGGATTTACATTGAGTCATTCTGACGAGCATCATTTGGATATTATATTTAAGGCAATTTGCATGAGGTTGGAAATCATGACCTCATTTTTGCCTCTCACAGTGATGACCAGGTCATCTGCATATCCCTGGACGTTAAAGCCTGAATTACTCATTTTATGTAGGAGATCATCGACCACCATTGACCACAGCAAGGGTGATAGGACTTTGTGGACAACCCCTGACCGCAGTCACCGTAGCCGACTCATCCCCCACACTTGTGGTAATAATTCTGCTTTTGAGCATGGATTGTATCCATTTAAGTGTAGGTGACTGTATTCCCCTTTTTCTGCGGCTTTTTGTATGGATTCATGGGAGGTGTTGTCAAAAGCACCCTCTATATCTATGAAAGCACACATAGCCACTTCTTTTGTTGTAAATGTCTTTTCAATGCCTTGAATCAGGCAATGTAGAGCATTTACTGTTGATTTGCCAGGTTGATAGGCAAATTGTTTTGCGTGAAGCGGTGTTCCTATAAGGATTTCGCTTCTAATATGTTGATCTAAAAGTTTCTCCATTGTTTTTAGGAGAAATGTTAAGCTAAGCTAATGGGGCGGTACGACTTAGGCTCGTCTGGTGCACGTCTGCCTATTTTCGAAATAAACGCCACCTTAACTTCCCTCCAAGCTTGGGGAATATCGAATCCGGTCGCGCTTTAACCAATGGGGCTATCAGCTAAACAATACTTTGGTATCTATCAAATTTTTAAAAAACATTAAGAAACATGGTTTAAAACGAGAAAAAATAATTATGTTAAAGTAATCGTAAATTACTTTCAAAACTCTGTAATAAAAAAAGTTACTTTTTGTAGCAAATGACAATTCTACGAGGTATTGCATATTTAAAAGTAAATAAACAATATAGCCATTGCAATAAAAGTGTTCTGAGTTGGTGGGTTAATTCTAGTTCACAAAAATATGTTGAATATTTTTTGGATACGTTAATTTGCTTAAAATCGCCAAGTCTCGGATATAATAAATATCGGACTAGCTTCCCCAAGCTCAAGATCAATTTGAAAATTTATCAGTTTTTGCAATTTTGCTATTGAAAAACTAGAAACAAAGAAATTTTCTCGAAATACCGCGATGAGTCGTTAACTTACAGAAGGAAATGTTAAAAAGAATTAGTACACGGAAATTAGGCAAATTTATAATTATGGAATATAAGAAAAAAATTATAGTAAACTGAAATGTCTATACTAGTTAGCTTATTTGTGTAAGAATACATATCAAAAAAGTTCCCACCCCTAAGGGGTAAGCTTCATCCCTATCTCACCCCCTTTAGGGATACCGCACTGGTTTTTTTACAATATATTTTAAACGTATTATATTAGGGAAAAAACATAAGTGTAGAATAAGTTTTGTCATAAAATTCTCTACAAAAAAGTTCTGTGTTATATATCGATATTTCTATTACTTTTTATATTATTAAATCTAAAGATTTGCAGTTGCCAAATGTCCTTAAGAATTCAAGAAAAACAGTTCTTTTTGTTCATGCATTTAGTGGTAGTGACACGTCTGCTTTTTTGGAAAAGGCAAACTCCGAACTATAAATTTATTAAACTCGAAAACAATTTTACAAGAAGTTGTTAAAATTTTAACAAACCAAATGTTACAAAACAGGATATTACTGAGGCTGTGGAAATATTTGCTCTTGCACTATATACAGCACAAAAAAATGAAACGTCAGTAATCATCCACCAAATGGCTTGGCATGGAAATGTTTTAGAGCCAGAAGAATGGGGATGAAAGAAATCAGGTGATATATTTATACCTGTTTTTACTACTGAAGCAGCAGCTTCCTTATCAAGTTTAGAGCTAATTTCTTTGTCTGCAGAAAGGGCTGCGGAAAGCGATGCGGATGTTTAAAGGTTGGTTTAAAAATGTTCGGCTATGTGTATTAACTGCCATGGACAAGCATGCTTTAATGCGGAACGGACCAACGAAATTGAATTTGAGCAAGAATAAATCCTTTAGTGGATTAGCCCTCAAGGAAAAATCACATAAAAAAACACGCACCGACAAACTCTACCTCCTGGGTGGTGTGGAAACGAGTTTGGCTTAGAAATTGCTAATGACTATTTTTGGTTCTTTTTTTAATTAAATTCTGTATAATTTATAAAAAAGTGTTGAAACCGAATGCTACAAAACAGAATATTATAAGGCTTAATAAATATTGTGTTTCCATCCAAAAACGTTTCTGTTACCTAACCCTAAGTTTGCCGTCGATTAACATAAACACGCCCCTAATAATCTGCAAACAACCTATAGGACATGTTTCATAAAAAAAAAATACTTCTGAATATTTTTCAATACCTCTATTTTTGTCATTGAACATCACATTTCCAAAACATTATTGAAAAACCAGCACGGTATCATTATAAGGGTGAAAAAGGGATGAAGCTCACCAGTTAGGGATGGAAACTCTTTGATCCTGTATTTCTACCCCTATCAACTGTCGATTCAGAAAATATTAGCTTATTATAATTTTTTTTTCTGTTTTTGCTAATTTCCGATTTGTTCTACAAAACTTAACTATGAACTTACTTTGATGTCCTGAACACGTGGCAAAAAACCAGACCCGACTAAGACATTTCCTTTTCTGATTTTTTCGAGTCTATTTTGCCTCCACTAAGAGAAATATTTCTACCATTTAAATTAAAAATGGCATTCCAGACCAACCGGTGGTAAACGGGTGATAAAAAGGGTGCAAGTTTAATTTGCTGTGGATTAAACATTACAGTAGGCAACCGTTGCTGTTGATGGTGGACTTTAATGGTATTATAGATATTCTGGTCTTCTTTTTTATTCTTTAGATTAGGCGTATTCCCAGAATAAAATAAAAATAATATTTTTATTATTGATTATTTCTTTAGATAAATATTATCTCAGGTCGAATAAAACTGTAAAGTAAATACTTATACCGCAATAATTGAGTTTACAGAAATTGTAGTTATATTTTATCTTTAACAGAAATTCAAAAATGATATTAAAACGCTGTGAAATTTTTTTGAAATCAATTTAATTCGTGTCCCACCTACCATGAGTCGCCACTGGTATGTAGGTGTCTAGTAGGATTTCCCAAACACCCGGAATGATTAGTTGTATTGTACATTATTTCATTAAAGCGTTCACGTTTTCTCATTTTATTACCTATCTTTTTATTGTAGCGCGAAAAAGAGAAACAAAAAAGAACAATGCTATACACCAGTAATAGAGATGCCTTCGTATCTAGTGAGTAGTGTATTTTACTGGTTCCGTTTCATGACAAATGAGAAATGACTGTGAAGAAATGTTAGAAATTACTAGAGACTGGGGAAAATATTATTATATCAATTTTTTTTTATTGGTAAACTGCACACTTCCATTAGACAGTATTTTCAATTGGACTGTGACAGAGTAAACACGCGTGCAACCAGTGGACGTGTTGTGGTGGTTAGTGGTGATTAATTGTGTAATTATTTAAATTATAATGACTTTTATTGTGAGATATTAAGAAGTATTTAAATAATTTGCGTCAACTTTGGACATTTTTTGTAAAATTTTTAATAGTACTGAACCAATCAGTAAAAGAAAATATGTGGATATTGTGACCATTAATCAGAAATAATAATCGTAAGTAATTTTATTACTGTAAATGACTTATTTGTAATGATTATTTTCCGATGTTATACCTACTTAATTAGTTAATGACAAATAACATGACCTGCTGGCCACTTGAACTTGTAAAGTAAAATATCTTCAAAAAGAAAAACGTTCTTATCGAAATGCAAGTTTCTTTCTTTCATTTGGAAAAAAATGGCTTAATTAACTTGGACCTACGATAGAAGGTATTAAAAATGTTACTTGATTAAATTTCAAAAATAAAGAACTTGTATGTAGCGTTTTTTGGAGCTTTGCGTTAGTTCCATTATTATTCATTGAGGATGTGATTTTATTTATCTCTAAAACAGTAGGTACACAAAAAATACAGATGTATGAATTTCAAAATTTTATTTTTCTTCTATATTATTTATGCAGAATGTCCCAAATGTTACTGGGAAAATAAAATATTATTGTAACATTTTCCTTGGAATATATAAAATACATTAAGTCTGTTAAAAAAGAATGGTTAAAATTTTATTAATTATTAGTCCTATTTTGAACAGTTTAAAAATTAATAATTTCATCACTTAAAAACAAAATAACTACTGCGCAGCGAGGCGATGATAGATAGTTAAATAGTGTACTTATCTAACTAAATATCATTCACTCAATTAGCTCTCCAACAGGAGAATAAAAAAAATATTTTTGACATTTTGTTCAGTATTAATTTTTGGCCATACGACATACAGTGAAACACTACCTTACCATAATATGCCTAATTAAAATTTATTTAATGGACCTATGCATGAACCTATGAATGCAAAATTTGACATTAATATGATAAAGGTGAAAACAGAATTGTTTCACTTAATGGTGAAACGATTAAAATTGAACGAGTTTATAAACATTTTTTAAATGACTAGGTACTTCATTTTTGAAGTGCGTTCATTTAGCCGAATTGTATGTTTTTTTTATGCAATTCTATTTCTCTTGGACATTGGTTCGCTTACACTCATTCTTTGTAATAGCTCCAAATAAGGAATTCAATTGGATTCAAACTGGGCGAACGCGGCGGTAGCCTTATTGGTCCACTGTTAACAGTAAAGTCTTGTCTGTATAATACCAGATAATATTTATTTGGTTAATTGCAACATCAAGTGAAAAAATTATAAAGTTTAAGTATTTTTTCTATGATAATGCTATCAAAGAGGGGCTCAAGCTATTTGATAGATAAACGTGTCGAATTTGAAGAGGATCTGAATCTGCACTGTAGTATCACAAAGTGCAAGTAAACCTTCAGTTGCTGATATCTCAAAAACTATTAAATATTAAATTTAAAACACAGGCCACTACGAACAAAAAATGTTAGTAGAAAATGAATTTAAGATTCATTACGGGGTATTCCATTATTACTCCATGAAAAGTTGCAAAAAAGGCTTAAAATACAAGAGTTCTATTACAGGGATGAAACATGAGCCCCCTCCGATTTTCGAGAGCGCTGAACACGATGGTGGTATTTTTAAGATTCCCACCCCTCAGCAACTACCCCTGAAACACCCCAATTTTGCATTTTTTTCCATCGTAGGCATGCGGATCAGTTTTTGGGCAGGATTCGGGTAGACCGTACGAAGTTTAACCATACAACATCTTATCCAAAGCCGAGGTTGAAACTACCACCAACCACTAATATTAAAATATCCCCAAGAAAATTAAAATGCATGAAAATTTGTTTATCCCTGTTTTCGAGGATGCTCAACATGATAATAATATTTATTTTTCCCCACCCTCCACCAACCACCCCCTTTTCATATTTCTTGATATTTGGCATGTGGGAACTCGTTGGACTGGGATTTTTAAAGAAATTTCGACATTGTAAGGGAAGTTGAGTGATGAGACATGCCATAAAGCCCGAAGTTTAAACTACCACCACCCCTAACATTGAAATCCACCAAAAATACAATATAATGTAATGTGGAAAATGTTTTCTCTCCGTTTTCGAGGGCGCTAAACACGATGTTAATACTATTGCATGCCCCACTATCCATCAACTACCCCCAAATCCCCAAAATCACCCCCTTTTCACATTTAGAGATACTAGGTACTCGAGCACTTGTCGGATCGGATTCTATTATCGAACTCTGCATTATTTAGTATTAAAATATAATTAGCGCCCGGACTCGACGCTCAACTTTAAATTATTTTTTTTTCTATAAAACAAGGGCTGAAACTTTTCAAAAATTTCCTTATTAATTGTGTTTTAATACAATTCGTTTCTCGAAATTCGAAACTTCGTCACTCAACCTTTGCGATAGAACGTGATCATCCGTATAATGCGTCCGTGGAAATTTAAAGATTTGTCATTTGAATATCAAATGCTTTAAAAAGGTCGGATAGGGCTTATTTTTTTGCTACTGCCATCAGGAATATGCAATTAAAATTTAGAAAAGATATCATGAAATCCGCCGAAGATATAACTAGCTGAAAGTGAAAAATTATGAAAAAATGTTCAAAATGCTTCATTTTTCGACGCCTTTTTTTTTAATAACATCGGATTCGTATTCAACCACCTCGGGAACATAAGAATAAACTGTTTTTGGCGATTAGGATTGCCATGGTCACTAGGTCATTTTAGGGGTTGCTCCCGCTCGCCTATATGAAAGCTATGTGTACATAGAGGCTATTATTTTTAAAATAGCTTATTTACATACATGATTTACATTTCTAAAGTATTACAGATACATTCTATATTATAAATATTTATTATTAATATTATATACCGGCTCAGTGGCTCAACACTTACGTATTAGGCTGCAACCAAGGAGTCCCGGGTTCGAATTCTGGCTAGGGTATGGATGTTTAGTGATTTTTTTCTATGCGTTACCGAGTTGGTAGCAGTGGACTAGATGAGTTTGCGTGAGATACAACACAGCTAGTTGCTGTACCACTCCTGATTTCGAGTCTCAGCTGCGGCAGATGACAATGCATATATATTAACATCGTGATATATATTTTTTTCCCCTTAAAAACTCCCACCCAACGGGTCCCCACATGCCCAGTATCAAGAAATATGAAAAGGGGGTGGTTTTAAGGGTGGTTGGTGGAGGGTGGGGAAGAAATGAATATTACCATCGTGTTGAACACCCTCGAAAACGGGGATAAACAAATTTTTATGCATTTTGATTTTTTTGGGGATATTTTAATATTAGGGGCGGGCGGGTGGTGGTAGTTTCGACCCCGGGGATGAATAAATTAAATTTCATAGGGTCTACCCGAATCCTGCCCAAAAAACCGATTCACGTGCCTACGATGGAAGAAACGCAAAATTGGGGTGTTTTTTCGACTTTAGAGGTAGTTGCTGATGGGTGGGCACCTTAAAAATATCACCATCGGGGAGATCCATGTTTCATCCCTGTAACAGAACTTTTGAGGTTTTTTTAAACTTTTTCATAGACTATATAAGTATCAAAGTAATTTGAGTTTGATAGTCACTTTTTGCAGTACTTCCGGTTCAACCGAAAATTAAATTGTGATATTATTAAATTTTACTCACCAAAAGGCTTAAATCTGTAATAGATTTTTTGCTACATTCATTTATTTTACGTACTAATGGAATAATTTATGATCGATATAATATTTTTGATTGTCATTTTTTCGAAAACTATCAAGGAGATAGGGTATTCGTATTTTTGTAGTCAAAATTTCCTGAGCCATATAAACTTTGAATAATATATAGGGCGGTTCATTAGAAACAACAAAATTTATACTATTTCCGGCAAAACCGAAAATAATAATCCGTTATTAGAGCAATCAAAATGTGTACCTGATTCAATCATACTAAGTTTGAAATCGATATCTTTTTTTACAAGAAAGTTATAGGCTGGCTAATAATATCATAGATACTCGGTATATAACAAACTGACTTAAAAAAAATCATCTATCTTTAGAAAAATCAAAGACGTACGAAAGCACTTTTAAAATGGTTTCTCGATTTTGTTTTACAAAATTGGAAGGGTCCCATTGAATATGCAATATACTCTTATCTACGCATTGATGGGTGTTCAGTACTGTTAGAATTTTTTATGTTTTCTTGGTGGTTGATAGGCATCTAGATTATGATTATTTAATCGATGTTTAGATACAAGGTGTTCCAAAATTGTCTCCCGATATTTCTTCGGCTGATAGTACAACTAAAAATAATGCTAGTCTTTTATATAAACTTATCTCAGAAAATGAATAACAAGGAAGTTATACCCCTTAAAAGGGGGATAATAAATTTCAGTTTTTTTGCAATATCTTCCTCTCTTCTCATTAAGGGGCAGTTTTAGGGGGTGATTCTCGATATTTTCCTCATAACTTTTTAATTTTGTTCATATTTTTAAAAATTATTATCAAAAAATAATTTTCAGATCGTTAGAAATAAAAAAGGGTTATTATTGCATTTCGATAAACCAAGCCGTTATCTAGTAATTTATGTTTAAAAAACAACGCGCATTTACAACATTTTATTAATAAATTATTTTACACCAATCAATCAAACCAATTTTTATCAATACGGTTGGTACGTTGTTTAATAAAGATTTTGATTAATTTTGATCAGAGAACCGAGTACCAACAAATATGAAAGAAACTGAACAAAACTATTTTGGATTAAAAAGCAATGCACCCCCTTTTCTGGTTGAATTTCAGTTTGGTAGCTCTTATTGATATAAAGTAACGCACCAAATTTCATCGCAGTAAAACAAAATATTAAACAAAAAAACCTATTCTATATAGGGTTTACCACATTCAAATCATCCTAGCTCCCTTAGGAAACAATTCCTGGTACATGTTTATAGGGACTTTTTTATATTTTGATAAGTACTACCTTTGTAGAAAGTTCCTAACACTGTATATATGATATGAAGTGGCTTCGCTCTACCCCCACCCACTTCTTCATTAATGATAATTTCTTTAACTCCTTAATCTTGCTTCTAGTAATATTTTAATAGATCTATCTTACGAAAATGAAAGTTTAGACATTTGTAAATATTCAGGGCTAATTTCAAGTCAATAGGTTGATTTGTTTATTAACAACATGGTAAAACACAAATGTTAATCTTGATAAATATGCATCACAGAAAAACGTTATTCCTTCAAATTGTTCGCCTTTTTATATACTTTTAAATCGTATAAGAATATATCAATTTGAAGTCTCTTTGCATGACAAAATTTAATTTGTTTATAACCAATTTTTATGAAATGCAAAAAGTGGCCAAAAAGTTAAAATAGTTTTTTTGCTTTCAATTATGTTAAAGTACCCTTAAAATGCTACAGTTTGAGCTGTCACACACATTTCGCGGTTTTAATGGCATGAGTTCATAACGGTGTAAATTTTTAGCAACAATTATTACGATTTTCAACCTGTTTCAATGCCTTTTCTAGTTTGAAATTTTAACTGAAAACTATACTTTGTAAGACTTACATTTTCCCTAACTTTCATTGGGATTTGCCTATTTTCTTCAAAAGAATAATAATTTGTTTATAAATACCTAATTTTGCTTTATCTAATTTCTTTCAAATAACAATAATAATAATCGGAGCGAATTCTAGTTTATATATATATTTGTTTTAAACTAATAAAGGACATTTTTCATCTTTTCCGTTTGTCTCATAGAACTTATAAATCTCGAGAAAACCTATATAAAACAGGCTCTAAAAAATTGTTTAAATATATAATATTCCGACCTCGCTGAAACTGCAAAAATGGACTGTGAACTCAACTTGACCCCCCCTAAAAAATTGCCCTAATCAGACAATTCACATTAAAATTCGAATTTGCCTCCAGTAGCCATGTTCAAGTTCTCAGTGATATCCTTTGACACATATTTTACTTCCACGTCCAGTGGAAGTATAGTAAAAAAAAATTATTATTTTTCTGTTGCAATTTAAAATGTCATGAAACGTCGAGATTTTAAATTTGAGCAAAAAAAATTTCCTGTCTGTCGGTCTGTCTATCTGTCTGTAACTTTTTGTGCGCACGTTTACTCTGGAACTGTTTATGATAATGACCTGAAATTTGGTAAACTTTTATGTATTGTAACGAGATCTGGAACTGGATTATATTTTGATCTAAGTCTGTTGAAGGGTTCGGGGGTAAATGGGGTAAATAAGGGTAAATAGGCAAAGCAAGCAGGCAAGAGTTCATAAAATTGCAATTTAGGGCATGTACGAAGATTCAAGGTCTCAAATTTTTTTTTGGCATAGGAGTAAAAAATTAAATTGGGATTTAGTTTGTATGAGAACCAAGTGCCTTTAAAATTTATTTTGGCATTACTTACCCCTTCTGCAGCCCCCAGTGCCACCCCCACCCTATTGTTTAAGGGAATAAAAAATTAAATTGGGATTTAGTGGGTATACGAGAACCAAGAGCTTCTATTTTTTTTTACATTTGCCACTCCCTCTATCGCCCACACTCTATTATTAAAGGGAATAAAATATTACATTGGGATTTAATGTGTATAGCTACAAAATCTGGATGTGGGAGTAGTTATTCCTTGGGCAGCTGTTTTTAATATTGGTTTATAATTCCAGTAGCGGATTTCACTCTTATTAATAAAATAAATACAGAACACCCATTGTAAAGTAAACATATATTATCTTTTACATTTTTAATGCTATTTAAAATTATGAATTCCTTAGATTATTGGGAATCACACCGATAGCTCCATACGTAGTGATTAATGATTAGTTAATATGGGTAGTCATCACTGATATCTCATTATTATACTTATTTGACTTAATCATATCTGTTTCATAATTTAAAAAATATCGAATCAAAATAGGTAACTTCTTCAGAAATGAGTTTAGTAGAAAGAATTAATTAGATTAGCAATAGAGTTAATACAATAATTGTGAGGTAAATATTTTATTTCATATTAAATATTAAAAGAGGGTTATTATTATTTTTCTGGATTTGCCGTATTGTTTATTCAGATTAAATAAAAATAAAATAAAAGTTTTGATGAAAACAAAAATTTATAACTTCAAAAAGTTACAATAGAACCTGAATAATCGTGTTTATCTAAGGAACTAAAAAAATTAAAAAGCAAACTAAGCTGTTGTGAAAATAACACGCTTTGAAATTATGACCAAAACATTTCAAACAAAAAAAAATATTTGTTTTGGATGGTAAAGTACCTACTCATCTTGCCGAGGGTAACAATATAATTTTATTACATCCATATCCATCTCGTCTTGAGCGGTTAATACCTTGAATAAATAAAATGTCCTTGATATAAAATTTTAACTTGTCATACTCAGAGAATTGATAAATAACCGTTCAAGATCATAAGAAAAGATATTAATATTTAACAGTTAATAATTAACTATCTGTAAAAAATAACTTCTAGATTGTATATATTTAAAACAAGATTTAAAATATCCACCCACCATTATTGTAGTGAGCATCAGTTAAATCGTTAAATCTATCATAAAAACCCTGCAAATTTATAAGGTCTCCCAAAATGTTTATATATTTATTTATTTACGTAATTCTTTAATTTTTCGAAATCGTTGAAACTTTTTGTCTCTTTAATTCATTCACAATATCGCTGATTTCCTTGAAAAGCACTTTATTGAAACATTCTAGTATCTTATTACGGAGCTGTAGTCAAAAAGAATCATTAGTGCAATTTCAACAAACTTATAATATTTAACAAAATATGTCGTACTGATGAGAGCCAACAAGCTCGAAACTAGTCTATTGCTGGCGATGCAAAACAGCCCTGCACTGGAGTCCTTTCTTTAGGATTAATATGTCTGCTGGGGGCTTATTGCAAGCAGATTTTATTTTGCGTTTTCCCATTGAAAATGTATTATGTCGCAAGTTATAGGATATTATTTTCAATTGATTTGAAAACACACATTGTGCACCTTGATTGTTGGCAATGAATCCATTTCCTTTCAAAGGAACAGTTGAATACTGCACTCGTAATAGGTATTTTTGCTTTACTACACTTTCATTATTTTTGTAAACTTATAATAATTAATGCTTCGTTATAAATAGTCTAGTCAGTATGTCGAAATCCCTATGTTCACCTTGCATACGATGAAATTGGAACACTGACGTTTTCATGAAACTGATTCCTTTCGCCTATTCAGTAGGCACAATTAGGTACATATCCATTACTATGAATTCGAATTACGTAAAATTGCCTATTTCAAGGTTATCATCATTCTAGATATCGAGACGATTTTTGGTATCCCATGTCACAGCAATGCCCTAAGCACGGAGGCTCCGAGCTCCATGAAGCGAAACCTTATTTTAAGGTTGTATTATCATTCTAGGCGTCGAGATGATTCATTTGATACCCCACATCATGGTGGAGCCCTAAATACGGTGGTTCTATTTTGGGATTGCGGTCTCACGTATCATCATACCAACTGCCATTTTATCTAAATCTAGTTAATTTACTTATTTTAATTGTTCATGTTTCGTCTTGTCTTCCCATATAATATTTGAACATCAAATCAAAGTTAAGTGTAATAATTGCATATTACCATCAAAACGCTAATGCTTCGATTGCAACAAACATCAGCCGAAAGACTGATCCTACTTAAAGGAGCTCCCTTGCCAGTCGTCACACACCACTTGCAGACTGCAGTTTCGAGCTGTTGGCTCTCGTCAGTGCAAGGTAGGTATGCAACGACCGACATGAGAATCCTTTGACTATAGTACATCCCGCTATTTTTACAATAGTGACATGTAAAACAGCCGGTAGGAGCCATCTAGCGGTCCAGTGTCTGTTGCAATCGAAAAATAAATAGCCTGACTTGGCTTAGCATAGTTCAAATGTGCTTTTAGAGGGCGGAATATTAAACATAATATTTTCAGTCGCAAACTCCTCTATAAATCCTTATTTTACTATAAGGAAAGTAACCAGACTGCAACCAAAGTTACAAATCTGGCGCGTTAAGTGTAATAATTGCATATTACCATCAAAACGCTAATGCTTCGATTGCAACAAACACCAGCCGAAAGGCTGATCCTACTTAAAGGAGCTCCCTTGCCAGTCGTCACACACCACTTGCAGACTGCAGTTTCGAGCTGTTGGCTCTCGTCAGTGCAAGGTAGGTATGCAACGACCGACATGAGAATCCTTTGACTATAGTACATCCCGGTATTTTTACAATAGCGACATGTAAAACAGCCAGTAGGAGCCATCTAGCGGTCCAGTGTCTGTTGCAATCGAAAAATAAATAGCCTGACTTGGCTTAGCATAGTTCAAATGTGGTTTTAGAGGGCGGAATATTAAACATAATATTTTTAGTCGCAAACTCCTCTATAAATCCTTATTTTACTATAAGGAAAGTAACCAGACTGCAACCAAAGTTACAAATCTGGCGCGTTAAGTGTAATAATTGCATATTACCATCAAAACGCTAATGCTTCGATTGCAACAAACACCAGCCGAAAGACTGATCCTACTTAAAGGAGCTCCCTTGCCAGTCGTCACACACCACTTGCAGACTGCAGTTTCGAGCTGTTGGCTCTCGTCAGTGCAAGGTAGGTATGCAACGACCGACATGAGAATCCTTTGACTATAGTACATCCCGGTATTTTTACAATAGCGACATGTAAAACAGCCAGTAGGAGCTGAACTATGCTAAGCCAAGTCAGGCTATTTATTTTTCGATTGCAACAGACACTGGACCGCTAGATGGCTCCTACTGGCTGTATTACATGTCGCTATTGTAAAAATACCGGGATGTACTATAGTCAAAGGATTCTCATGTCGGTCGTTGCATACCTACCTTGCACTGACGAGAGCCAACAGCTCGAAACTGCAGTCTGCAAGTGGTGTGTGACGACTGGCAAGGGAGCTCCTTTAAGTAGGATCAGTCTTTCGGCTGGTGTTTGTTGCAATCGAAGCATTAGCGTTTTGATGGTAATATGCAATTATTACACTTAACGCGCCAGATTTGTAACTTTGGTTGCAGTCTGGTTACTTTCCTTATAGTAAAATAAGGATTTATAGAGGAGTTTGCGACTAAAAATATTATGTTTAATATTCCGCCCTCTAAAAGCACATTTGAACTATCAAATCATTTTGTCTAAATCTCTTCGACAGAAATAGCAACATACAATCAGTAGGTAACATTATATTATATGAACACAACCAACCGCGGAGTTGATGTCTGCGTTCGAACAGTCTATCTGATGTTATCTCATTCTGTGATACTGTGCCTACGCAGCAGAGAAATCTGTAACATGTTCTATTTCTCGGTAGATTGCCCTTACACGCCCGCAAAAGTATATTTTTCATATTAAAAATCGAACATAATTACCCCAATATATAGATAGTGGAATAGAAAACGGTGCGCCGCATGCCCGACTCTAATCTGAATCGATGGTGCTGGCGCTAAAAAAATGCACAATTAAAATTTGTAAAAAATACTTAAGTACTTACTTTTTTTTAGAGCCATATATTTCTATTGAACTTTATCATCTTAAAACACCTTAAAAACATATTTTTAAAATTTAGGTGATGGAAACTTGATTGATGAAATCCTTATCTGCTCCAGCGTTCATTCTGTTAACGTTTTTAGAAACTATGTTTGTGTTTATTTGGAATTCTGATGTAGTATACAATGAATATTCACTTTAAATAATACAGTTATGAATTTTCTCTTTTTCAGATGAAAGCCACAAAATTACTAAAGAAAAAGTTTGAGTCACAATAAACGTCTAAAATCAAGACACTCAGGAAAATTTAGTGTAGTGTAAAAAACTGTGATAAATTTCTAAAATATTTAAGAGAACAACGACTTATATATTAATATATTTATTTATTTATTTTATAATTTAACATATAAGAATCAAGATGTTTCACAGACGTAATTCCTACGTAGATTATTTAAAAGTTTTAATAATTCTGTCGTTAATTTCGTATAATTTGTCGGCGATGATTAATAATTTGTTGGAAAGTCCTTGCCCTAACTTTTTTCAATATCAGTATGATGGAAATGGAATGCTGTATGGAATTGTGCAAATAGATCCTCCCCATGGCAACAAAGTGCAACTAAATATGGAGCTGTCTGTAGGAAATCAAGTAGCGGTAAGTATATATTGTAAAAATTAAGAGTACACCTAATAATAGGATCGTATGTTTCATTTTGTAACTGAAAATGATTATTAAAAGTACAAAGAAAACTAAATTTAATTTACTTAAGTATTACATCATATGCAATACACACTATGTAAATTAGAAGCAAAATAGAATACATTTTATTAACCATAATCTTGTTATAGAACAATATCGGTTTTGCCAATAAAAGTACATAAAAGTATAAAAGTGTATAAACAAAAATAAACAAATATAAAGAAATGTGTAAAACAAAACAACAAAGTACAATATCATAAATAATGCTAATAATGTGCATATACGAATATACGCATACCAAAGGTATTGACAACTGAATAGCTACATAAAACTATACCTGTTTATCTGCTCAAAAAACTCGATCATGTTATAAAAGCAATGTTCAGTCACAAATATTCTGTTTTTCCTAACTAACCTGAACAAATCTTCTGATGTTATTTGTAGAGGAATTCTATTAAGTATACATTTACCGGATGTCAACAGAATCGTTAAACAAGCCATAGTTTCCAGAGTTTTCAAATTCTCGCAGGGGCAAAATTTTGGATTTCGAAGATGATTTTAAGCACGATTGCATAATTTTAAAAACCTTTCTGAGACTATTGATTTTTAGGGCTACTTTTATTTTGCATCTAGAGTGCAGTGAATTCACTCAAATCAATCAAATGGACCAAAATGATAAGAGGAAAAATGTAAACGTGATATTTTTTGAATTGGTTTAAAACCTACGACCAATCAAGATTTCCGCTAATCTGTAATTAACCTAACTTTTTCAAATATCAACATATTTTAGACACTCAGTAGTTAAATACTAATTTTCACGACAAATTCATTGATCAAATCGAAAATCGGTTTGATATTAACCCAAAGGTACATAACAATTAAAATATCGAGAAATCAATAAAATATCAAATCAAAAGATATCAATTAAAATATCGAGAAAATACGCCTTTCAAGTATGCCGTGAAAATTAAATAAAACTAGATTGAAAACATTTATTTTGTCAACAAAACAATGCTGCAAATAACAAGTGTTCTGTCCGAAATGATTTATTTTTAACAATAAAAACCATATTAAAAGGTTAATTAAAAGACAGTAAATGTTCAAACTGCATCCCCCTTTTTTCTTTAAATTTTTTGGTTCGGCCAATGGTGTTTTGTATAACATTTCGCAACATAGCAAGAGTTACACTTACAAAAACTTCGCGGATATGATTTTGTAATATTTCAAGTATTTGAGGAATTGTATAAAAAACTTGTTCTTTTACATAACTCTACACAAAAAAACTAAAATGCTTAGATCTGATGAGCGAGCAGACGAAGATACAGTGTTACAGTTACTCGCCCATTATACCGGGTCACTAAATAGACCATAACTCAAACGGCATTATGAGGCAGAGCCCCATCTTGTTGAAAACACATTTGTTTTGAAATTGCAAGTGGTGTGTCCATTAACATTTCTTCAATATCTTGTAAGGATTCTAAATAGATTCTCTCTGTCAAAAGTCCTTGAAAGAAAATAGGTCCAATAATTCTTGTTCCAATCCCCCCAGCTCACGCATTTACTTCAAATCTTTCCAAAAAATAACCTTGTCTCATTAAATATTGATTTTCCTGCGGTCAATATCTACGGTTTTGTTTGTTGAACATTCCATTGTTGGTGAATCTCGACTCGTATGAAAGAAAGAAAATTCGGGTTAGTGGTATCGTTCTGAAGTAACCAGTCACAATAAGGTAATCTTCGATTACCATCATCTTCATATAAATTCGGGTACAATTTATATTTAAACAAGTGGTAACCATATTTTTTGAGAATATTTCTAGCTGACTCATAACTAATTTGTATAAATACCTCGTGGCCAATTTCTCTAGTAGAAGCAATAGGATTCACTTCTATAATAGCCAACATGTTAATTACTGTCGCTTCATCAAAGATAAAAGCTTCACGATTATTGTCGATTCCTTATCTTTCTCCACAATTGGAATATATTGAAAAAAATATGGATGATGTCTGGTCGGATATCTTTGGGCATCTTTGCTTCATTTCTGGAATTCTTGTGGCATTCTCCAAAAATTAATAACATGTCCAATTTTCCATCCCTGTATACATGTTTAATAATAACGATTAAAAAACAACAAACAACAACAATAAGCTTAACTATAAGGCGTGAACTTATTAAGTTATCAATACACACGTGTTATTATTTTTGTCAAACTTCTTTTTGTTTCCACAGCACACTTTTTTTAATTGATTTGTTGTTTTGTTGACAATGTGCATGCTTAGAATCTAGTTTTATTCACTTTCCATGACACATTTTTCTCGATTTTTATCTATTATTCACCAAAGAACTTGTATATTTGCATTAATATCAAACCCATTTTCGATTTAAAGATATCATTGGATTTGTCGTGAAAATTAGCATCTAACTACTGGGGCTCTAAAAGATGTTGCCATTTGAAAAAGCTGACTTAATTACAAATTAGTAATTTCGGAGATTTTAGTTGGTGGTAGCTGCTAAACCAATTTCAAAAATCGCACGTTTACACTTTTCTCTTACCGTTTTAGTCCATTTGATTGATTTGAGTGCATTCACTGTACACTAAGTGCAAAAATAGAAATGGCCCTAAAAAAGTACCAAATTCTATTTTAAAACTATGCAGTCGTACTTGAAATCGTCTCCGGAATCATAAATTGCAAGAGTATACAGGGTGTTCTATTTAAAATTGCAAAGTTGAGGTAATTTCCAGGGAAACTGGAAGTGATGGAAAAGTGTCAAATAATGAAAAATTGGCAGCTGTTGATTTATATTACTCCTGCCAAGTTGAATCTCATACCTTGAAAATGCTAGATACTATGACTTGTTTAATGATTCCGTTTGACATCCGGTATATAACTACCATCACAACATATGGAGATTTCTTATACTTGCCAAGATTGAAAGCTTTAATATGTATTTCTTGTGCACTTCTTGTAGGAAACTTATGAATGCTATTATTAACATTAAATTTATGAAAATTCTTGAATACAGAACAAAAGAGTTTAAATATATAAATGCACATAAACCGTGAGTATTTTTATTGTTTTAAACGTGTCTACAAGATTCGCTATAGTTCAAGTTAAACAATACGTGAATAATCCTTTTTTGAATTATAAAAACTGTCTTTGCCTCAACTGATTGTCAACACATGCTGATTCTGATGCTAAAGAATAGTAGCATGTTACTAACCCACTGACATCTAGCGCTTTTAAATTTAAAATGGAACACGTTGCCTTCGCTTACTTGGAACAATATATAAACTATTTGGGGAGTAAAATTTAAAGTTGAGTCTGTGGCTATATCCAAGAATGTTGCTTCTTTACTTGTATTAACATATTTTATTTCGAGAATATCCTTTTCGGTTATATTTGTAACACATAAAAGTATCGTTTTTTTTTCCTACTAATAATTAAGGAGTTTTTATAACACCATTCATTAAATTGTGGAATGGCCCTCTTTGTTTTATTTTCTACCCCGTTTACATTATCATTGTGAATTATAACAGATGTTTTGTCTGCATATATACAAATATCGCCATCTGTTATAAAGGATATTCCATTCATAAACATCCAAAACGAACAGAGTGATAGAAGAACTCAAGACCAATAACAATGACTAATACATATTGGGTCCGAGTCTGGACTGTTTAAAAGTTACGAATTTTTTTTATGTTTTTCTTTTGGGTTCACTGGACCCTATACAAAAAAATTCATCAATTTGAAGAAAATAACCGATGTAGTTATCTGATTTTTTTACCTGGTATAGTTCAATAATGTAATAGTCTAACCAAGTACTATTCGTTCACTTACTATTGTCTGAAAGTT
Organism: Leptura quadrifasciata; assembly: GCA_963675555.1. NCBI lineage: Eukaryota > Metazoa > Arthropoda > Insecta > Coleoptera > Cerambycidae > Leptura > Leptura quadrifasciata. The sequence goes on along the minus strand of OY776680.1, from coordinate 47,989,109 downwards.
ATTTGTGGCATTTTACGAATATTCTTTCCTTTTATTTCGGTTTTCTACCACATGTACTATCCTCTTCAAAAACAAATCTATTATTTTGTAGACTCGGTGATTTGTTTTTGAAGAGGATAATACATATGGTGGAAAACAGATAAAAGAAAAGAATATTCGTTCACTTACTGCTACAATAGTATATTAAAAAAAAAATTGCAAAAAATCCTCCGTCATACTTCACAAGCGATTTGAAAAAAGTAATATGTAATTTAAAAAAGTTTCCTCTTTTAAAAACTACCTCATTATGCCCCCAAATTAAGTTGGTAAACGCAGTAGACCTGTAAATACCATATCGGGCATAATGTGATATTAAAGCGAAAAGGTAAAAAAAATATATTAATTTTCCATTTAATGTTGAAATTAATCAAAACAAATATTATCTAATATAAAAACATGATTCATATAATTTATGATGATGAAAAATAACTATTTTTGCATGTTAAAACTACAAAAATATTATAGCAGCAATGAACGATTATTTTCCAAAAAATATGTATACGATTCTCCATTTAATCTTCGTGGTAGCTCAAATGGTCCAATTAACTGTCGCATGGCAAAAATCAGTCAATTTGTTATGCCGGGGTTATCACTGATCCATCTTGACTTGATAATAAATGATTATAATTTATTTCAACGTACCCAAAAATAATATTTTTTTTTTTTAGCATGCAAAAATACTTATTTTTTCCAAATACCAGTAAATCGTCATAATTTACATGAATAATGTTATTATATTAGATAATATCTGTTTTGATTAATTTCAACATTAAACGAAAAATTCATAGAATAGAATAGAATAGTTTATTAACCTCAAATTAACATAACATAAGTTACAAAAGGCAAGTCATAACTAACAATATATAAAATTACAGAAAAAAATATAAACAGGAATACATAGTAAAATTCTATTAAAATAATCACTAATAAAAATACATAGTTATATTATAAAGTGAGAAATGAGTGACAGATTATGTAAACCCAAATTTCAGGCCTTATCTCCCTACTGGAAAATTCCTTAAGAGAGTAGAAAGCATTTAATTCTAAAAGTGACTTTACATTTTTTTGAAAGTAGTATAGTTCCCTAATAATTTGATACCATCAGGTAATGCATTATAGAGGATGATACAGTTGTAGCGTGGAGATTTACGAAACATAGTTGTTCTGTATATAGGCAATCGGAGGTTTGTAGTTCTTGTATTGTAGTTGTGGATATCGGATTGATGTACAAAGTCCATTAGATGTCTTTTGGTAAACATAATACATTTCAGAATGTATATAGATGGCACGGTTAAAATTGCATACTTTTTAAAGACTTGACGAAAACTTGCCCGATAGTCCAAATTAAACATAAATCTTAATTTTCTCTTTTGTGAAATCAAAACTCTACTGAGATCAATGGCAGAGCCCCAAGACAAGATGTTATAGGAAAGATGGCAGTAAGCAAAAGCATAATAAAGATTTATTGTATACTCTACAGTTAAGAACGATTTCATCTGTAGAGTCGCGTAAAAGGCCTTGTTTAACCTTCCACATACGTGTGTGATTTCATTGCGGAAACTCATATCGAGCTAGATGCCTAGTAATTTAGTATGTGTTACAAAGGTATAATGAAAGTCCTTTATAAAGGTATCAGGAATAGTTTTCTGAAGATGAAAATCTATGCATATTGTTTTTTGCTTGTTCAGAATTAAAGAATTTTTGTGGCACCAGGAATCCATTTCGCTAAATGTTTCTTCGATTTTTATTTGAATTTTCTCAAGGGATTCGTCAGCTACCGTTATTGTGGTATTGTCTGCAAACATAATGACTCTACCCTTACTAATAAAGTGAGGTAAGACGTTAACAAAAAGTAGAAAAATCAACGGACCCAAAAACGAACTTTGCGGAACCCCTAGTGAAACTGGAAATCTGTCTGACAATTCATTATTTATTTTTACTATTAATTCTCGGTTTTCTAAGTAAGATTCGATCCAGTATAATAAATTTCCTCTAATGCCTAAGGTGTATAATTTTTTCAAGATAAAATGCCTATTTAGACTATCAAAGGCCTTAGATAAGTCAAACATGATTGATACAACGTAACTGCCTTTGTCAAGTTCTCCATAAACATAATTTAATAGCTGATTTGTTGCAGTTTCTGTGGATTTCTCTTTACAGAATCCATGCTGGCTAGTTGTTAAAATTTATATTTGTCATTGAAATCAGTTATTATATTATACACGCACCTTTCTAGTATTTTTGAAATTTCGGATAGCAAAGATATTTGTCTGTAATTATCAATATTTGTGGCATCACCCTTTTTGTACAGCGGAAACACAATAGCTAATTTAAATAAATCAGGAAATTTACCCTTTTTTAATGAGAGGTTTATTAAGTGTACTAAAGGAGGTATAATAAATTTTGAGACAGATTTTATTAGCTTGGGAGAAAGTTCATCAAAACCTGATGACTTTTTGTTTTTAATGTTAATTAGTATATTGATAACATCAATTTCAGTTATGTAAGGAACAAAAATACTATTTTGTATGTGTCGTGCAACAGTACAGGAAACTGATGAGTTAGTATGAAAATGAGTTGCAACCATATTACTGCATGCAGTTGAAAAATGATCTGCAAAAATGTTACTAATCTCCTTATTATTACAAATATGCACATCGTTCACATTAAGTGAAAAATCTGTTATATGCTTTCTGTTTCTGCCCAAGTTTTCATTAATAATTTTCCATGATTCTTTAATTTTGTTATCAGAACATTCTAATCTACTATTATAATAGGACTTTTTAGAGCAATTTCTGTAGTATACCACTTATTAGATTTATAACTATTTATTCTTATGTCTTTCAATGAACAACTAACATCGGGACACCAACGGATAGTATTTAAGAAGTCCTCACAAGCTTTGTTTACATCAGCATATGCGAAAAAGTCTGACCAATCAGTTTTGCTTAAGTGCCAAGATACAGTATGTAAATTATTCTGATTTAAAACACGCATTTTTATAGAACAAGGTAGAGTTTTGACTTTTAAATGCATAATTACTTTTAAGGATAATCTATGTCCACTGTGATCGCCCAAATTTGGATTAATAATTGAGCACTCATAGTGGTCCTAGGTACATTTGTAATCATGTAATCTATTGTACTAATGGATTTTACACCATTTTTATTAGTAAAGATACGAGTTGGCTGGTTGGAAGTTATATTTAAGTCAAAGGAATCAATTATATCACTAAAAATTTTTGTGTTTGTTAAAGTGAATATTATAATCTCCCGATAAAACAAAATAATGTTGAAATTATTAAAGGCATAAGTTAATACAGATGTAAGACATTCCTCAAAAATGGTATCTCCCGGTCTCTATATACAAATTACAAGAATTTATAACTCACCGATTACGTACTTGGCACTACATATTTCACAGTAACATTTAACTGAAAAACTATTTAAAAATGGTATCTCCTCACAACTAATATTGTTTTTAACGTAAATAGCTGAACCACCATGGATGTGGTGTTTTCTTGAAAAGTATGAAATAAGCCTGTAATTTGGGATTGCTATACATTCAGGATCACAATTATCGAACCAGTGTTCTGTTATACAGACAATATGCAATCTATCATTATGAAGAAACAACTCTAGCTCATATAGTTTATTCGAGAGACCCTGAATATTAATATGAAATATTGATGAAAAAACTACTTGATCTTGAAAGGCATCAGAAGTGATTTTAGTTGGACATTCCTGTGACTTCATGTAAAAACCGAGTTTTCAGTGTTAAAGGAGCTATTATCAAGCCCTGTATTCCTTCGACGAGGATTATCTAGAAAATGTTGACCTTTTTTAAAATCAAATCTCTGGAAAGCTACACCACGTGGCCAAAAATTTTGTTGGTACACCAATTCTTGAAAAGTAGGGTCAACTCCAATCAAAAAGCAATTGTTGTCTTCATTTTGATAATATGTTTTGATAATATATTTTTACCTTTCTGCTTTAACATTACATTATGTGGCATTCACAAATCCATTCTGTCTTTGCAACGCGCTTGAGCTACACCAATTCACATATCAGCTATATTAGATGTTTCCGAGTTCAGTGAAGCTAAAATTCTTCTATTTTCTAGATCGATTATTAACCAATTGGATATATTGCCACATATTGCCATTGCATGTAATTTATTTTCTAGAAATTCCGGATTCACAACTGATTTGCAACTGAACTCTTAAGATTTTCTGTATAGTTGAAAAAAACTTTGTTACATAATATTTTCATTATTTCCATATTTTGTAAATTTTAGAATACCTTGTCTTTAAGTTTAACAAGAAGTGTTCATGACTTCCAGCAAAGTTTTTTATAAAAATGACATTTTCTCGGAAAATCAAAAATAACAAAGTTTACAAAAGTGCGATACCCCATCCGGGGGGCACACTGTATACACTTACCAAATTAACCAATTGAAGCGAAAATTAAAAAAGATCAATATGACTTTAATACAGTGAAAGAAATTGCTCATATTTTTTTCTTCAAACGTCAAGTATGAATTAGGTAAATACTATTATTTTTTCTTCAAAAACTTTTACTGACCTTCAAATGGTTTCAAAGAAATGACAATTTAAGTTCACGAAATTTATCATAGAAGTCAAGTTTTTTTGATGTTTGAAGAAAAAAGATTAATTTCAAATATTCTTTCTTCGAATCAATTCAAATTTTTAATACGAAATAATTCCATAAGTACAATATTATGATATTCGTGCACACTAGTCGATAATTTATAAATCATATCATTGTACAAATGGTGTAATTTGTTTGACGTTCATAAATTACATCATTATGTTAGACTAGAAAAGGACAGAGCTATACATGCGTGTGAACGTTTGCCTTATATCATAATATCATGATCTGAAGTTATCTAGCCTCCTAAGGTAACAACAACACGTTTTACTAGGATTAATCACGTCCTATACCAAACTATATAAACGGCTACATGATTACAATAGACTGATTATTCTAAATTATAGCCGTAATTTTATTATGTGAATGCATAAATATAATCTTTTTTTAACTACATTAAATTGGGACTTAATGAGAAGACACTTAAAGTTGAATTAAAAACCTATAATAATAGTTAACATTGAGATTACTTCATAAACTGAAATTTAATGTAATGATAATTAATGAACGATGTATTTTTATGGTAACAACAAGAAATTAATAGATAAGTATATAATAGATTATTGTTATTTATGGTGTGTATATTTAAAATTTGCTATATATGATAATAGAAAACTTACGTGAACAACAAATTACAATGGTACATATCACAAATAACATCTTAACATAACATACCTATATATATACCTGTATGACTGATGGTCGAGAGGTGAGCGCACTTGCCTCTCACCCAAAAGTTCCGGGTTCGATCCCCGGTCGTGGCAGTGGAAAATACTGTGAGAGGGATTTTTTCACTATACACGAATATTGGGTGTGTGTCCCTTGTCTCTAAATGTGTAGCCCCCTCCCACACAAGGCTCTTCTAGAGCCTTCCGGGATAAAGGGGGTCGTCATTACCTGTGGTGTATTTATTATTATTATTATATTCAGCACTTACTCCGGTAAAATTAGGGAAAAAAAATTCAAAACATTCAGAATCTGTCGCTATTCCAAATTGTTCAGTACTACTGGGAGACATCGTACTATAAAGGCCTAAGGCTTTGAACGTCGGGAATGGGTGAGAAGAGGCCGATAAGGGGTCTAAAACGTAGGTTGTGTTATTTTTCGGCTATATCTCGAAAACTATATATTTTTATGAAAAATCGTTCTAAAGTTGAAGATGATAAAATTCTATACAAAAATATTTTCATGCATTTTTCGCTAAAACTAGTAGTTTGGAATACTGGCTATAGAAAATAGATAAAAATCAATATTTTTCTCAAATTCTTGAAAATCAACTTTTCTACGTAGGTTTTGATTGTTGAATCGAAATGATAATTATTGTTGAGAGACATAAATATGTGCATAAAATGGGGGCTACATATAGAAGGCAAATTGGGAGGCCAAAACTACTGACCAATATATGAACTGCGAGAAGCCTGTAGAAATCAAATTGTTAAACATTTTTGCACAACGGCTTGGAGACCACAACCCTTTTAACAAGAATCTTCCACTCTCTTCATTCTCCACGGGCATAGTAGCTGATGCAAGTGTCAACTGTGGTGAAGCATTTGAAATTGGTGTCACTGCCATCAAAGTAACTGAAGGTGAGGAATTTAAAGAGGTCCACTTGAAACGGAAACATACTGTGAAATCATTACCTTCAGTGACGAAGTCTATCCCTCTACGCAATGACGCTGTGTGTGTCAAACTTAACCAGCTTCTTCATCGAACGATATGCTCAGTAAGTAGTAGTGAACTAGCTGAGTTTTTCCAAGCAAGATGATGGAAATGCTGACCTATTGATTGTGTCAACTATAATATCAGAAGCAGAAAGAGGAAATGCGACTATATTAATCGGCGATGACACATATTTGTGATACTGCTTATAGTTTTAGCTCAGATAACCATAGTTGCGCCAGAAAAAAATGATGAGCAAATAAATATTTTAATATTTCAACAATCTAACATGAAATTGGAGATATGAAAGATGTCCTAGTTGCAGTTTACGCTTTTACCGGAATTGGCATGGTTTCGTCAATCTATCGGAAAAGCAAAGTCACCTCTATTAAGAAAGTTAAAGTCAACAATTTTTTAAGACAAAAGTTACTGGTCTTTAATGACTCTAATGCCTCACTAAATCACATTGTTGAGACTGGTGAACTTTTCTTTGCGACTATGTATGGTTCAACTATCAACTTTCATTTTACAGTTGCGCTACCAATTACATGTGAACCAAATTGATAAGCAACCACTTCATGCACAATTCAATCAAGCAGTACTTGTCCCACGACCGACGGCCGCAGCAAAAGTACCCTTACTGCGAGTGCACCACCAGGTACAGCAGTTTTGTGAGGTCTACAAAGATCCCTTACAGTGGGTATGGAAGAAATATCAAGATCGTCTCCGCCCAGTAACAACTGCCTAGGCTGCTGCTCCAGAATATTTATTACTCCTCATATCTTGCTGCTGCGCTGATAATTGTGCTAGTAACTGCGAGTGTAAGAAGAGTAGTTTACAGTGTCCCAATATGTACTACAGCTGCGCTGAACATGGCTGCAAGAGCAGAGAGTCTACTAACGAGTTCTGCTCGGAAGACAATTAATCGGGTTGTGCCCGGAAATGAATTACTACTTGAACTGCCGGACATCGTTGCACCTTCTGAACATGAAGAGGTCGGTGAAGTGCCACAGGAATAATTCATAATTAGAGATGGCAACGATGTAATATAAAAAAAATTGCAATTAGTACTTGTTTTTAAAAATTTCCAAATAACGTTTTTACGAAATACTCATTTTTGACTATTTTCTATATCCAGTACTTACGAAAGTACTAGGCTTAGCGAAAAACTGCATAACGACATTTTTGTAGAAAATTTTATCATCTTCAACTTTAGCTAGAATAGTTTTTTCACAAAAATGTATAGTTTTCGAGGTATATCCGAAAAATGACAGTAACCTACGTTTTAATTATTTTTACTTAGATGATTAGAGTAAAATATATCAAGTCGACTTTCCAGGTGTGTATAGTGCATATACAACTAAGTGTGAATTCCACTTACGGAATAAAATTTTTTGCTGTATTTTAGAGAATCGTGAGAAACGCTCGAACGGGTCAACTTTTAAACTAAAATATACGCCATTTAAATGAAATTTGAAACACACAGGTGATTCATATAATCACAGTATAAGAGTAGTGATTTTTTTTAGTGGAAAACTCCGTATATTCCATATTTATAATTATCCTTGATGAGCTAATTTTAATGTCCTACAACACTTAGAAATTAACTCATTGATTAGTTAATTACAGGCATTAAAGCTATGATATTATTGAAAGATTTTATTTGAATTTTGTTTTCTGTTCTGTCTATCTATCTGTATATAAAATTTCCGTTGCCACCGACCCTATTTGTCACACATATTTTACACGATTAATTTTATCATTATCGTAAATCCTTCATAATAATGTTCAGTAATTAAATATTAAGTATTTTTAACGTAAAAGAACTAGTATTTCCCTGCGCTTGGGTAATTAACTTAACAATCGAATAAATTGATTTACAGTTTGACTTGTATATAAATATTTTGTTATACTTTTGTCGTATCTTTTGACGTATAATATTTTCCTGTAGTATATTTGAAATCAAATCCTGATTATTGCTTTCAGTATGCCTGTCCAAACTTTTCAGGGTTTAATTGATTAATTAATTTTCTAAATGAAAGTACACTAGCACTCGCCCATTCTGCTGAAGAAAACACGACCAGCCAACTTGATTCCCTGGAACGACCGATCTTCACTGAAGCTACTTAGGAACCTCTATTATACAGCTAATAGAGAAAGTGGTGTTGCCACACTCTAAAATAGTAACTGGTGATCGAGACCTACCTTGTTGCAAGTCTCATAATCCAAATTGTAAGTGTTGCAACAGTCCCTTGTGTGATATAGGAAAAATTAGGATACTACTGATTGACTTCCTCTTGACTTCTACATATATCTCCGTAACCGTTCATCATTAAAATTCCAAATCGATGAGTTTCTGTTAAAGATCTACATAGAATCCTTCAGGAATATCTGAAATAGGTAGTACACAGAACTCCGTTGCTAATTAAAAAAAAAACAAAATTTATCCATTTTTGTGGTAAAATATTATGGTCTAGTCTGTCAAAGGCTTTTGGCAAAATCTATATATTACATCTGTTTGCAGACCATCATCAATTACTCCTGAAAGATGCACAATAAATATATGCACCTCTTTCTCTAGTAACGGTATAATGGAGGTTCCCGAGTAGCTTCAGTGAAGATCGGTTGTTCCAGTGGATCAAGTTTTTGCAGTAATTACAGAGGAATTGTTAAGCAGTCCCGGGTTTTTCAAGTATCGCCAAGGCCGTAATAGTGGTCTAGACCGCGGTTATATGAAGGATAAAAGGGCTGCTAGTCGCTGTCTTCTCTTGAATTCGAGTGCCATGTCTTGCAGATGGTAAGCCGGCCGGCAGGGAATGGTTGTTCCGTTGTTGTCTGTGTACGTGTATCCTGGTCGCGTGGTGTAATAACTAATGATAAACTCCGCCAGAACGTTAATCTGAATAAGGCCATTAAAAAATTACTTATTAATTGCGGATCAGAAATTATTTCATTTTGGAAATTCACCTTTCGATAAGTTCAAATGTTCTTTTAAAAATATACGTAATGCTATAATGTAGAGGGGTTCCGATTGATATTAATATCGAGTAATACAGAGTACTTTAATTAATAAAATAAATAAACTGTGACATGATTATGGTTTCTCCAAATTTACAAGAATAGTAACCGACGATTTCACTTCTGTTGTTTGTAGTAAAGGCTTTTAATAATATTTATCACCAGGAATATAGGTATCATTTAATATCTCAAATTTAAAGTGGGTGGGCGATGAATGAGTGCTGATGTGACAGGGATTAAGCCACATGCAGTGTACTGTTTTCTTGTAGATGCAGATTTAATTTTTTTCCCTGGCACCCCACTATCGGACAGTCCCACCGTGATTTCTGACATCACACAAGATTCAAGTACTATATTTATCCACTGATTTACTGTTGTTGTCTAGCTGTGATGAATTGGTTCCTATTTGAGATGTATGTTAAAATGCAGGATGATCTAATTACCAGTTTTTTCTTGGATTTCCCAGCGATCATAATCACAATAGGAGATCATTATTTATCATTTATATAATATATATATATATATATATATATATATATATATATATATATATATATATATATATATATATATATATATATATATATATATATATAACCATATGTTCCAATTCTTAACCAATTTCAGTATTAACAATGACTCAGTGTCTTGGAATACAGACAATACGGATGCTATTAATCCTATTTTTAAACTTGTTTAATGAACGCATTAATTTTGATCAAAATGATACCCCTTCTTCCATTTTGCCGAAGGCTCTTATAATAAAAATTTAGGGCGTTACCGACCGCGATAAGGTCACCAATATAAATATGACAAATAAAAAAATGCTTAAGCAAATCTTACCATCCTTATTCTGAAATAACAGGAAAGACAGGAGTTTTGTTAGGAATTCGAGAAACTGTTTTTATACATATATCTATTCAAATCAAATAATTATAATCGTACAGACATTTTCAATAATCATCTGAGAAGTTTTTTTATAGAAATCCGTATCATAACATTTTGTATGTGTTCGCGTGTGAGTTTTTATGTATAGTTGGGAACCGAGGCGTCTGGAAAACGCTTGTAAAAATAGGTCTATACCACCCGAGGGATCTAAGAAAATTGAAAATGATTTCTCGTAGAAAATAACCTACTGGTTGATTTTTGAGGTCGATGAAATTCGGATTTGCAAACACCCCCTAAAAGTCAATTTTATCCCAAAATTCAGAAATGAAAAATACACGTTTCTTAATAGTCCTCACGTTATATCTTATTAAAAAAGCTATTTACGTTTTTTACTTTCTCATATGCGTACATGTAGTGTATATAGGAAAGTATTATGATTGTGCAAAAAATCTATTTTGAGTCTTTGATGAATTTACATGCTTTCTGGTTCCGTGAAGCCAAAAAGTGGTTTTAAAAAAATATCCGTATGCCGTCTGTAATCTGTTTTCTGTGGTCGCATCTAGAGCCTAAACTACTCGATCGATTTTTCTCAAATTTTCTATGCGTTTTGTCTGAAAGTTATTTGTGGCATTCTACGAATATTATTTCCTGTTATTTGGGTTTTCTAGCACATGTATTATCCTCTTCAAAAACAAATCACCGAATCTACAAAATAATAGAATTATTGGAAAAAAGCCTCTGCGCCTGTGACGTTTACGTCACAGAAACAGTCAGAGGTTATGTTTTATAAATAATATAAATCGGAATAAACACAGAAATAATGTATTTTTGCTGACGTTTCGGAAAGTAGTCCCTTCCCGTTTTCAAAGCTTTTTTGGAAGAACTCTTATTTGCTATATACGTCAAATACACAGCTTTAAGATTCTGTTCATGTTATTTCCATAAATACTTACTACTTACACAGAACTGATATTATTTTCTTTTAGGTAATGTTGAGTTTGTTAAGTTCTTCTTTTAACATTGGTAGCCAGGTTGTACAAATATCTACAGAACAATTCTATACGCATTTATCTTCATTTAATTATTATTTATTATTATCATTTAAAGATTATTGCTGATTCTTTAATTTTTCTTTTTTGTTATCTGCCTCTTTTGTTAAAATTTTTGCCGAGTCCCAGTTTATTCTATATCCGTTTTCCCAAGCATGCTCACAAATCTTTGATTTCTGAATTTCATTCTTTCTAATGTAATTCTTGTGCTCATCTAACCTCACACTGAAAGGTCTGGATGACTCACCCACAACATTTATCACATTGGCACGGGATATTGTAAATGCAGTTTTTTGAATTCTGCTCCCTGTTTATGGGTTTTGTTTTTGTTAAAATAGATCTCAAAGTGTTACCCGTTTGAAATACCGTCCTAACATCAAATCTGTCACCTATACGGCGTAGCTTCTCCGATAGCTCGTACACATAAGGAACTATTGCTGTATAATGATGTTACATTATTTCTGTGTTTATTCCGATTTATATTATTTGTAAAACATAACCTCTGACTGTGTGTAAACGTCACAGGCGCAGAGGCTTTTTTCCAATAATTCTATTATTTTGTAGATTCGGTGATTTGTTTTTGAAGAGGATAATACATGTGGTAGAAAACCCAAATAACAGGAAAGAATTGAAAATTGATCCTAGTTTAAAATAATTTTTCCTCAAATGGCAGAAATAGTTTTGATCAACTTTAACACACAGATGCTCCCTTAGCGCTAGTATCGGATGAGATAACCAGTTATTCCTAAAAAATGGAGTGATGGAGACTGTGCGGTATAAGGTTAGAGAATTTAAATAATTTCTTTCTCTAAAACAGTATCATATCGATTGTGATTAAAGGCACATTGATAGTTCTTTAGTAACAGTATAAGTTGGCATGGCTATTTGCTTCTAGGAAATTCAGGGGGGAATGTTGCGAGTGGAGTGGTTTAAAGAATTAAATAATTCTTTTCTCAAAAACGACTCTAACGAGTTTGATCACATTTAACACACGAATACTCTCTTAGTACTAGTAGGAGATGATATGAATCGTTAGTCCTAAAAATGCAGAGATGGATGCTGTGGGGGCAAGGTTAAAAGAACTAAATAATTTTTTTCACTAACGCGGTTGACAGTTATAACGACTGTGATCAAATTTGGCACGCACATTTTATATGCAATTTATAACAGCAAAATTAATTCATCGTTATTTTTCAATGCCAATAGCAGGATATATTAGTCTGATGCATTCTTAAATGGGAAAGTTTATCTAAGTTGAGTCGGCTTTTTTGCTAAATGATTGTTGGTATATATCTGCTTGTGACACTAATTTTCTATAAAGACGACTACAAATTTATAAGACCTTGCCATATTTGTGTAGTGTAATTTTGACTCATCGAGAAACATTTGTGGTTTTTTGAAAAATTTAAAAAGGTCTGTGATAAAATTTTGCTTAGAATGCCATAATTATTTGAATGTGTGGGCCTTTCATTTCAATGTAAAAAGTTATAGCGAGTTGAAATCAAAAATGTTTAGCGCGCTCTTCGCGTCCCTTGCCGCACCTTAGAACTTCCCTCGTCAACGTTGGATAACACTAAAAGTATAGTTATGACCGCGTCCATGCCTCACATCTTTCAGCGGCTTGTATATCAGTGTATGCGCCGAAGCTACAGGGTTGTGTAGGGGATATACCATCATTCGGAAAGGATGTAAAGCCGTCGGTCCCTTGTCTATTAAATGTTAGGCAAGTAAAAGATCCCTACTCTTCTTAAGGGAAGAGGTCCGGCAAAATTCCTGGTTGGGGGTAGCTTGTCTACTGGCGTCGGTGTTAGGCCTCAGTAGCGGAAATAGGCCGACGTTAAATAAATGTATATAAAGAAAAAATATATAGTTACAATTTAAAAAATAAATTGGAGCATATAAAATTAAACAATACTGATAGGTAAGTTATGAAAGAATATAATAACCATCTTAATTATGTTATTTTAAATAGATCTAAATCATATTATATGCTTCATATAATACCTTTTAATAATTTAATTTATTTAATCTATATTATGTATTGAACAATATAGACATTTTTGTACAAATTTTGATTATAAATTATGGCAAAACTTTTATTTTTAATTTAAACGTTATGCCAGATTTTAGAAAACAGAAACTTAAATTGCACTTTTATCATATATGATTTGCAGGAAACAACTTACAAATCATGAAAGAATGATAGCCAATATCATTTGTCAATTTCGTGACCGGACATAGACCGGTTTCGAACTTATTAGTTCTCATCAGTATGTCATAGGTCATGGAACAGACAAATGATAGTGGCCAACCTGCTAGTTTTATACAAGCTATAGTAAATTGAGTAGTGGTGAGAGGTAAGTGAATCCTCTCATATCGTCAGTTGCTACTATACACCATAGATGTCTCCATGGGCGTATAGCGACTTGCGATTCTGCAAGTACTTGAGAGCGGCGACCTTTCAATCCTAGGTGGACGTAACCTATTTTGCAGGAAACAACTACTCAGCGGGCAAATACCCCGGGATATACGGGAACTCTCCGTTTCATTTATTTTGCAATTCCAAATTAATTTGCGATCTATATATGCGAATTCTGATGTAACAGATTATTTTACACAAGTTCCAATGTTCAGTTTTTTCTTAGGTCCTCGAGTGATACACAAGGTGTGAAATTTAGATGTCCCGGTCTCGGTTCAGTACTAGTATGTATGTGTGCGGGTACGTACATGCCTGCGCACATCCTTGTGCCCCTTGTGTATAGTTTTTTGCAAATACGATAATTTTTGCAAGACTTAAACTTTTTATTTCATATTTGGCATATGTTTAAAACAGCATGGTAGTTTAGTCCACACAGAAATTGGGCCATATTCTTAATACAGGGTGATTGCCAGGGGCGAGAGAGACTATCACGAGTTATATAAAAGTGGTCTCCCGATTCACGCGACAGCGACCAGAGACCGCGACTGGAGACAGCTGTCGCTCGAGTAGGTCTCTGGACTGGTTCGGTAGCGATGCCGCGACACTTCGCGCTGCTGCAGTTTGTTTGTCTTCGATAATTACTCGTACAAATGTGTTAAACGTGTGTGTTCAACGTACTCACAACTGTGTGTCGCTGTCGCGTGTATCGGGAGAGTAGCCCTCTCTGTCGTTGGTTTCTAGCTTGTCGCGCGATACATGTCGCTGTCTCCGGTCGCTGTCACGTGCGTCGGAAGAGCACCTTAAACTACGTTTTATTATACAGCGCATATAAACAAATTCTCTGATAGTTTCAGAGTAACAGGTTTTCGTTTGAGCACACAAAAATACGAAGATATACAATACATCTAAACTATATACGGTGTCTCTTAGAATTGAATGAACTGCAAGTAAATTCGAAGATTTATATCAATTTTACTTTAAAATTTTGTTGAATATTTTTAATAATCTACTACCGAACGAGTGAAAGTTGCAATTGAGAATTAAGCGTTGGTGACAATATATAACTATTTGAACAATAAATATGAAAATATATTGGGTGGTGCTTAATCCGAGTGGCACCACAACAAAGTAAATTGTGCCAATATGGAGCAAAATGTTTATTAAATAGGTGTTCGTTGTTAGCTACTCCTAATTGCAACTTCTACTAATTTTATGCAGAAATCAGTTTTGAGCTATTAAAAATTCAAATGTCGAAAATTTCGTCTATTTATACAGTATGGGGAACGGTAGCTCAGTGTGTTAAAGCGTCTGGCTAGGTGAAGCAGGTTTTTATTTATTTTTCCTGTACTAGCTATAGACAAAAACGACAAGCAGCCATAACGAGATCTTAAACATTTTTTCAACTGCCTAGCAGTGTAACCACATAAAAATAATACCAAACCTCTTTATGGGAAGTATTATAAAATATAACAGTAACTAAAATTCAGGGAGGGTGTTATTGCTGCCATCCATCGGCCAAACTGATATGAGGGATGAAAACCTTTAACAAATTAGGGACCCTTCTTATTACATACACGATGTGTAGATTTATAACAATATTTAGCACTGGGAAAAATGACACCAATGAAATGAAATGTAAACATAACAGTTAATAAAAATCTTTTAATTGGTAATTGGTCTGGCTATTAATATGAAACTGAGCCAAATCTAAATGGGGTTAAATATAAAGTTAAACATTTACTGATATCTAGAGCAAACTATTGTTCTAATGAACCGATATGTTCATTTTTAACTTTGTTGTTTTTAACTCTTGAGTTTTCTTTCAACACACACCATCTGATTTTAATTTTTTCCGCTGTTGCTATCTGAGCACCTAATATCCCGGAAAATTGGAGTAGGCTGATGTTCCTCTACAATAAAATAATAACTGGCCCCCGACGTTAATGCCGACTCTAACGTCAGACAAAATAGCAAGCCCCACAGTAAGGTTACAAGAGAGGGCCTGTCATAGTTTGGCGTACCCTAGCAGGGATCGTCACACGGTGGTTATTAAAAATGATTATTTGGTTATAGTGTACCTGTGAAGTTAAATCAAATAGGCATGACTATAATGACAGTTAGTCGAGGACTTGGTGAATGAGGCCGTTATGGATTCCCTTTCAACAAGAAAAAAACACTGAAAGGAAGAGATGGATGCAGTTTACGCATGTAGATGATCCAAATTGCCAAAATACCGACTGCTGCGTAATATTGTTTCCTGACAAATTTAGATTCAGCATCACGTGAAATAGACTGTACAAAGGACCAGGAGAAAAATGTACTGGATGTCATAGTTGGAACTGTTAATTACAGCAGGGGTTCAGTTTCTAGTACAGGAAGGAATATGAACCTGCACACGAACTTAGTTTTATCAGACAAATAATGAGATTTGTAGTGGAAAAAAGCAAGATTACTGTATATTCGAGTGTAATTCATTATAAGCGGTTAAATAAAATAAAGTTCCCCAACGATAACGGTACGCTGTAAAAATTTCTATCTTAGTAATGGCTCAGCAAACACAAATGAAATATTTGATTTTCTACGATGTTGAACAATAGGAAGATCCAAATTAATCAGCTAACAATATACGAAAGAAATCATCATTTTGGTAGATGTCAAGGTTAATCAGGGATAGCCATTATATTTTTACTAAGAAACTAAAGCATGTAGTGAAAAACTATTTAACGTTTATATTTAGACCGAGGAAGATGCAAAATAACGACTGTCACGGATTTCTCAGTGGCGTAGTAAGCGGCTCGAGAGGTATATTTGTCATTACTTTAAGAAAGCATGGAACAGTAATAATATCACAATCATGAAATTTAATAGAAATAATCGCTGATGTTAAAATACTTTTGGTAAAATTCTGAAAATAATTATTTTCCTTGTGTATAAATGAAACAAATCTAGGTAGGATTTGAATATAAATTATTTCTTTTTTTCTAGTTTTTTTTACTTACATTTTTACCGCGGCATTTTTATGTTCGCGTGCTGAACCACGCATTCGTACGAAAGTGATAATGAAAACCGCTCGCAGATATCACGTGTGTAATTATTACAACATTTTCTTCTACAAAATTTGGTTTATCCTATATTCAACATTGGAACCCACGGACGTCCCTTCAATAGCTGAATATCATCAGTAAAAGTAGACGAACATTCGAGAATAATTAATTAAAATCAATTTTTTATCATTATTATTTTTTTAATAATCATATCTATATCCTTTCGCAAAAGGCACATATCGTCAAGTTTTACTAAACTCTTCTCATTATAATTTTCAAAGACTTATGGCGACTTTCACCAGATCAACCGCTCAAAGAATATTTTTTGGAAACTGTAACTTTTGGTGTTAATTGTTCTCCATATTTAGTCAATTGTTCTCCCTGTTCGCTCTATCGCAACGTGCTAATGATGAAAAACCAAACTTTAAACAATCCGCAAACGTTCTTTTGTCAGATATATATGTCGATGATGTTGTGATCGGATGTATTCGGTCGACGAAGCTCTTAAGTTACAAGCTGACCTTACACTTTTACTTAAACGCGGAGGTTTTGAACTTCGAAAATGGGCCTCTAATAACAAACGCCTTTTATATAATTTGTCACAAGATGTAATACATAGTAACTCACTATTTTTTGACGAAGAAATTGAAAATACAATAAAGATTTTAGGCCTTAAATGGAATCCCGTTTTTCTTATTCAGTTCGACCCTCAGACAAGGCATGTACTAAAAGAAATATTTTATCTGAACTTGCAAGAGTTTATGATCCGCTTGGGTTTTTAACACCAGTTACTTTAGTTCCTAAATTATTAATACAACAATTATGGTCTTTAAAATTAGATTGGGACGCTTCTCCCCCACAAAATACCTATATTAAATCGATGGGAAAATTGTAAATCTCAATTGCATCTTTTCTCTTCTATACATATACCGTGACATATTTTTATTTCTGACTACGACTATGTTGATTTTCTGATGGGCACTTAAGGCGTATTCTGCGTGTGTTTATGCTCGAATTATGACAAAAAATGATATTCACACTGTTTTACTTTGTGCGAAATCTAAAGTAGCTCCTTTAAAGCGCTTGTCTATTCCTCGAGTTGAACTTTGTGGTACTTATTTGCTTACAAAGTTAATCAGGTTCGTGGTAGAAACGTATGCTACACGAATTACTTTCAAAAATATTTTCGCTTTTGTTGAATTGCGATAAAAAATGTCCTATGATTTTACCTCAAAGTAGTCCTTTAACCGATCTAGTCATAGCCCATACTCATTCTAAATATTCTCACCCTGGTGTTCAGCTACACAATATTTAGTTTCTCAAAATTATTGGATTTTATCTTCTAAGCGTATAATAAAGAGGGTACTATCAAAATGCATTAAATGTTTTCGACTTAACCCGCTATCGATTCAATCGTCTCAAGTTAAACCTTTCTCCGTCATAGGAATTGGAGGTCCCTTTTTTATAACTTCTAATAAATTTAGAGGGGCAAAGGTATTTAAATCATATATTTGGCGTATTCGTATGTTTTGCGACTAAAGCTATACATATAGAATTGGTGTCAGATTTGTCAAGCGAAAATGTTTTATGCGCTCTTCGCAGATTTATTGCTCGAAGAGGCAGATGTACTGAAACGGGTCAGGGCACTAATTTTATTGGGGCCAATAAATATTTACTTTAAATTGTAAAATCAGCAGCTGCCGAGGAAAAAATTCAATGGAATTTTAATCCTCCGTACGCTCATCGCTTCGGTGGATTGCATGAAGCAGGCATAAAGTCCGTAAAAAAGCATTTATCTCGTGTCATCGGTACACAACGATTGCCATGCGAAGAATTAAACACTCTACTTATACAAATTGAGTCCCTATTAAATTCTCGCCCTTTATGCTCAATGAGTAATGAGCCGAAAGACTATTCGGTTTTAACTCCGTGGCATTTTTTCACACTTCAGCCTCTGACTTGTATTCCGGACTTCTCTGATTTAAAATTAAATCGCCTTGATAGATATCAGCTTTTACTACGCTTGCATAGAGACTTTTGGGTACGGTGGCATCAAGAATATTTGCATACATTGCAACAAAAATTTAAATGAAATGTTCCAGGTACTACCTTAAATGAAGGTGCTTTAGTCTTAATAAGACAATTTACCGCCTATATATTGGAAATTAGCTAGAGTTGTGAAATTGATTAAAGGGTCTGATGGTATCGCCCGCGTAGCTGAAGTGAGGACCAATCAAGGAACATATTCACGCGCTCTTGTTAATATGTCCTCTTCCAGAGGCATAATTCTGGATATATTATTTTTTTCTTCTCATTCTCTAATTTTATTTTACTTTCATTTTTTTTCTTGTGCGTTTTTTGTTAAATTCCTATTTAACAAAAATGGTGGGTAGTATGTTAAGATACTTTTGGTAAAATTCTGAAAATTATTATTTTCCTTCTATATTAATGAAACAAATCTAGGTAGGATTTGAATACAAATTATTTCTTTTTTTTACTTTTTTTTAATCTCACCACAATAAAATTGTGAGAGGTTACTAAAATTGGTTCAAAAACGAAAATTGAGATAACATCAAATCTTTACGTTTTGAGGTCCTAGGAACCCAAAAAAGTGGTTTTTGAAAAATGTCTGTGTGTGTGTATGTGTGTATGTGTGTTAGTACGATAGCGCCGAAACTACTGAACGGTTTTGAATGAAACTTTGCATATGCGTTTCTTTAGTGCCCCAGAAGATCTGAAAAGGTTTTGGTTGAGATCGGGTTACGTTTAGTGCCGTTTTGACGCAACAAGTTGTTTATTTTATAATTACTTTCAACTTGCAATGGAACCATTGAAAAGCAGTTAAAATTCTGATTTCAACGATATATCACACTTCCACTCTTTCGATTTGGTTTCCGTGAAAAAAATTAAAAACAAAGCAAATATGAAGCATAGGTCGCATTTCGCGTGACATGATCGATGCGCGTAGTCGTTACGTCGTGAAACTCGTCACATCACGTGTCAATTCATGTGTGAGGGTTTCTTCACTGCTCTAGAAGTAGAGCGGATTACGTTTAGTGCCGTTTTTAAATATATATACAGACAAATCGAATAATTAAACTACAAATATTCCTCTAAAATCTAGTAAAATTACTGAAATGCTAATGTTTCATTTAACAAAGACAGCCGCGAGCGATCTGATTGCAATGAGCAAATTTTAACGATTGTCATTGTCATCGTTTGTCATCCGATAACGTTGGTGTCATGTCATGTTCATAAGATTTCGGCATATTTGTAACTTCTAGTGACTGCACCAGTGGATTGTCACAAACTTAAAGGTAGATGTAACAATATCAATATCATATGCTTTCTGTACCTTCGTTGGTGAATTTATTATAGATTATCACTTTACTAATTTTCAGTTTGTTGCTTTACAAATCTGTAGTATTTAGGATAACTAGACTTTCTTATTCGTTCAAGTGATGTTAAAGTTGTTAATATCCTAATAGTATATTATTCAACGAGCGATAATGTAGGTAATAACTCGCATAGATGAAATTTGCAGCATGAACCGCAGGCGAGTGTTGTAAATTCATTAAGTTGAGGGTTTTATTAGTGGCCCAGAAAATCTGGAAAGGTTTTGGATGAGATCGGTTTACGTTTAGTGCCGTTTTGTCACAAAATTTAATGTTCTATTCGGCTTCAAAGATCCACCGAGTGGGGAGGTTCCAGCCGCTTCCAGTAGCTGCCGATTTTTTTGAATTACAAACACAATTTTTTTACTTACATTTTTTACCGCGGAATTTTTATGTTCGCGTGCTGAACCACGCATTTGTGCGAAAGTGACAGTGAAAACCGCTCGCAGATATCACGTGTGTAATTGTTACCGCATTCTCTTCTACAAAATTTGGTTTATTCTATATTCAACACTGGAACCCAGGGACAACCCTTCAAGAGCTGAATGTCATCAGTAAAGGTCGGCGAACATTTGAAAATAATTAAAATCAATTTTTTTATCATTATTATTTTTTTAATAATCATTTCTATATCCTTTCGCATCCGCAAAGAACCAGATTGCCATATCATTTTACAGTCTAAAATTATAATAGTACAGCTGATCTAACCTATTCTCTGACTAATTCCTTAAACTTTAAGACTCGTAGTTTTATTTTTGAAAAAGAAATCTGATTGCAATTATTGCTATAATTGGTGAATGTGAATATCCTATTGTATATTATTGATTCCATTATCAGGGTAATTGAAATAATCATAGTTATGTTTATCACCTCAGCTATTTCAGTGGGTAATGATGGTGCCGTCCCCATTTTTGGGACACTTACTTGATATTTAACCAACTGGGCGTTACAACCTTGAGGCACGTGCCCACTTCTCGTTAGACTAAAACCTAGTCCTCTATTTAGCCGCGCCTGAAATGCTACCACGTTGATTTTCTCCGGAGTCCATCAATCAACCAGCTGCTTCGACGCCGGACAAGGGGATTGCTGCAGCTATGTCAACAATATTTAATAACTTAGAAGGTTAAGATGAAGGCAAGCACTCATTAATGGAGTCAATAAGTCTACTTGGAGACGATGACTATAATAAACCCACTTTGAAAACCGTGTTAGAAAAATTGATTGAAACATACGAGGATATTCTCCTTACCAAAAGAGAAAAAGTGAAATTAACTTCATCAGTCTTTCCTCCAACAAAAGACGAACGTAAAGTTCTAGGCAATGTGGAGTAGGCCTACAGTATGATGTTACTCAACACAGCCAGCTTGCTGGGCACTATCGCAAAAACGGTTACATTTACGAAAAAATATTATAAAACCTTTTGTTATAGGAAACTTGATACTTTTAAATTTTTGCCTAAACCATTTTTCGTAGAGCCAACCATTTTCAAGTTATTTGCGACAAATAAGCTTTCACCCCATAAATAGGAGTGAAGTCAGCAGCCGATGTTGGTGACTTCTTAGGGATTCATAGACAACACTGAGATAAGCGATTCGTGAATAAACCTACATATTTTTAGTTCTTTCGTAGAGATTTCTAATGATACAGGACTATATTATGGTGCATATGAAATAAGAGCCTTAACTTATAAGATAACACCAAATACTGTTGTTCATAGAATAAAGCCTCTATATCTATCAAAATTTGAGGCGCACTTTGTGCGAATGTCCTTATCGTTATTTTCTAAGACGATGATGTCCTCGATTTCAGCATTGTTCCAACAAATATTGAAGTCGAGCATATTTACGTATTTTGAATATTTTTCGTCATATTTTATTTATATCGCTATTTGTTACTTTAAGAGTTAATTTTTTGATACAAAATAATTTTTTCGGTAACTTTAATTTTCGCTGGAAAAGACTAATAAAAAGTACTCGATGTTATAACCGTTCTGATCTTACAACCATTCTCCTACCGTCCTAACGGATACTGGGAAGTTGATTTCCTCTTTGGTTTAAATGGAGTTGGAAAATGGATTTTACCTCATACATTCCACAAGGTTATTGTTGTTCACAGCAGTTGTTTTGGCCGGCCAGAATCCAATACCATACTCAGATTATGAGTTTCTATCCGCT
This sequence comes from Leptura quadrifasciata, assembly GCA_963675555.1. Lineage (NCBI taxonomy): Eukaryota > Metazoa > Arthropoda > Insecta > Coleoptera > Cerambycidae > Leptura > Leptura quadrifasciata. Next base: position 47,966,754 of record OY776680.1, on the reverse strand, counting down.
TTGGGTTTAATTTTTGAATCGCGCATTTGTTGAAATTAACTTCATGTGCTATGTGTTGTCGAGACCAGTCTTGTCCAAGAATATTTTTCTATTTCACATAACATATGGTAAGGGGTAATGACGTAATAACAAAAAAATATATATATTTTTACTTAATATGACGATGACACTGGCAATAAAACAATAATATTGAGTTTGATGCACATCCACTGAATAACCATATTTATAACGGAGAAATCGATTAATTATCGGCCGCAACAATAACTTGTATAATTAACGCATCATTAAATTATATTACGTCATTTTACAACTACGTGAAAATAGATCACGTAGAAATGGTATATGTAGGAGAATGCATTTAATTCATAACATTATTACTAACCAATATATATTATCAAATATACGTATTATCTATTAATATTACGAAAGCTCCGAAGTGCACATAGTTTATCAAAAGTTGAGATTTCAACTTTTCAGAAATATTTTGTATAACTTTCAACTTAGGTCTGGTTACGAAAAATGTATTATTGGACACACCACACTTTGAAGGGTATGTTCTATTGTCATCCAGCGTACCACAGCCGAGGTGTCTCGACAAAACTAGCTTCCTTGTTTACATACAGAAATTCACATTAAAATTAAGTTAAGGAGAATGTTTCACTCTACAATATTCGCACCGTTTTCAAATTTATAGTTCACAAGGTTTGTTTTTTAGTGGAGGTAGGTCAGAAACTTATGGAAATTAAATTTCGGATATAGTCGACGTTTCGAATTATTTTAAACCATCCAATACCTATTGATGTAATCTGTGGTCTATACATATTGATAATCTATCTAAATATCTTTCAAATCTAGTACCATTATTATTAACACCGTGCATGTCGCAACTATTGATCAACATCCGTATTTCTCTTTTATTCCCTTCGTCAATTATCAGAATAGAGTCCCATTAAAATTGTTATTGGCTATAGGTCTTGTAACTTTATAAGCAATATTTGTTTAACAAAATTCATGGTAAAGTAACTTACGCGTTCTACACTTTTGGTTTTACCAATGATTGTTATCCGGTCTATTCTATTTTAAAGTATATATTTTTTTATAATGTTGGACTAAATAAATTATGTTTTTTAAATATGTATGTTATGTAATCTACCTACTATAAATATAATATTCGCAGATATTTTGGGTGGGTAACTTTTCCTGTTATGCGTGATACAGTTGCTCGGTTGAAGCAACACCTTTGTTTCTAAGCCAGGAATTCCGGGTTCGCTTTTCGGAAAGAGAAATTATTCATAGCATATTCATAGACTGGGTGTGTTTGCCTCCTTGCCTTAATACTAGTTATACAGGGTGCTGTAATACTTATTATATATGAACTGTACGTATTTAACTTTTACATTCTAAAAAGAAATAAATAAATAATACTACGCTCGTTCTAACATTCATTTTTAAGAGCGCAGACGTCATCGAAATCTTAACATATTCTCTCTTACTCGACTGTTTATGAAAATTAAGAAAAATATTTGGTACAAAGATAGAAAAACAGTATTCCATATATTTATAGATTTATTTTTCTTTTTAAAATAATACCAACTATGGAAACCGTTTTTTAATTATTCTGTTCGCAAATCAATTTTCAGATTCTAGAAAGTAGTTGCGATGTATATAGTTGTTTTACAAAGTTAAAGCTCCCCCGCGCCAAACGCTAACGATACTGGTAGACTGACGGCAGGCTATTTCTCTACATCACAAATGTGACATAATATTAAAAAAACAGCCTTTCGAAAATTGTTGCATTTTTTTGTCGCTCTTCTGCGGGGCGGTTCAGGAAATCCGCTCTGAGAATTTAGTCCAGTGGGATTAGCTCCGAAAGTACCCAAATCAGTACCTAAATCTGAGTGGATAATTACGAAGTGATTCGTGAACAGGGAATATCAAAAGTGATATGTACATACTTTGTGGATGAAAATTCGGTGGCATTTGTTTATAATAGCGCCTTGAATGTTGTAATAAACAGCTTTGATCATAGCGCTCGGCGAAAAAAAGATTAATATAAAAGATGTAGATATTGACAATGTAAACATTTTAAACCATAGTTTATCAAAATCGGTTGAATAATTTATTCGCAAATCGTAAGAAACCGTTGAAATCAATGATTTTTCGATTGTTCTTATTTAATAGAAAAATAAACAATCTCAGCGTGTAAACTATTTGAAAGTTGAGTCTGTGGTATGCTTAAACTACGGTTCAAATTTGATTAAAAAATATTCAATAGTTAATAGAGAGATAATTTAATTTGTTTATAGAATTACGTTGACTCTAACCTACAATAACGATCAACTTTTCAATCATACGATTATAAAAATGGGCTCATTTGGAAGCTAAAGGTTGCTACTTCTTAATGCAATTATTACCCAGTCAAATAATAACTTGTTGACAATATTTTCAACTTCCCTCGAATAAATATATTAATAAGAATGCAAGGCAAAGTATAGCGTTGATGCGCGTCACTGGAGAGGGGGCAGGAGAGGGGATAGACGCGCTCCTGGGCTCGCGCTGGTGCAATTGATAGAAAGAGGATTGGTGAGAACGGTTGTGAAATAGTCGCGCGTATGTACAGTACAAAAAAAGACAAAGGATCTTTGCACGAAATTCGTTTCATTAATTACGAAAAGTCGTCTACAATTAGGTCGGCTTTTAAATTAGAATCACTTCTTTCAACAGAAGGAGCAACGTTCATTTCGCGCATATCAACAAATCCAGAAGTGGTTAGGAAATGAAATAGATCCGAAACAATGGGGTTGGGATTGTATCGGATAATATTTTAAAAATAATAACCTGCCGGTGTACGACAGATTGTTTGAGAGCATGTGGATGTAGGAAGTATGGATTACAATGTTCAAATTTGTGTACTAATTGCGAAGGGAAAAACTGTTCAAATGCAGGTGCAGTATGGATTATTAGTGTGTTGAATGAAAACGATGGTATGAATGATGATCTTTCGACTGACTCAAGGAGAAAATGTTGGTAATTTAAATATTGAGTACTTGGATGGTGACCATTCCAATGGAAACCGCGTTCTCGCACATCTTCCAGCGGCTTGTATATCAGTGTATGCGCGGAAGCTATACAACCTTAGGCGAGGGTTGTATAGGAGATATACCATCCTTCGGAGGGGATGTAAAGCCGTCGGACCCTTGTCTATTAAATGTTAGGCAAGTAAAAGATCCCTACTCTTTTTAAGGGAAGAGGTTCGGCAAAAATTCCTGGTTGGGGGTAGCTCGTCTACAGGCGTCGGTCTTAGGCCTCAGTAGCGGAAATAGGCCGACGTTAAATAAATGTATATATAAAAAAAAAATTACATATCGAAAAAGAGATAGAAAATGAAGATAATACAAATAATATTGATGATGACGATGAGCGTGATGAATGTGACGAGTCTGAGGATGATGAGAATGAATATGTAGAAACAATTATATATTATAATATATTTATGTATTGTTTAGTAAAATATGAAATAAAATTGAATTTTCCAAATACTCTTCTATTTTCTTCATTTGCAGTGAATTTTGTAATTTTTTTTTATACATTTGGAATGGGCTCATCGAGCTAGTGCTAATAAAAAAAAGTCATAGAAATTGGATGATTAGAAGCCGAGATATCGATGATTCATGCAGTGAGAAGCAGTTGGAACAAACCCTCTTCATGAATCACTTCGCAATTACCCACTCAGATTTAGGTGCTGACAGAATGCTAATTTCACTAGACTAATTGTATTTTTCGGGTAATTAATTTTTTGCAAAAATATATGTTAGTAAAACTCATTAATAGACTTTTTTATTTTCAGTGTTCATAACTTACGTAATAAATTAATAATAAAAAAATGAAAAATAAATCTATATATGCATAGATTATTGCTCTGTTTATCTTCGTACCAAATATTTTGTCTTAACTCCATAGAGTAAGAGAGGATATGATAAGAATGCGACGACGCATGTACTCTTAATAAAGAAAAAAAAGTGTCATATCAGACAGTCCAAACGTCTATAGATTTTCATCGCGCGCCAATATCCATTGGCTGGATGTCGGTATCGATAACTAGGGCCGAGTAGGGCTATTACTCTTTGCACCTAGATTATCTCTGTAGACCTGGACCGGCCTTCGTGATAGGTGGGCCCGCGTACTTCTACCAGACCCAGCTCACAAATGTGAGATGTGTCGTGGTATTTTCTGCGGACCTCCCCTGGTCCTGGCTGTTGAACCTCGCTGGCTGAGGTCTCTTCTGGCGCTCTTCTTGTCTTGATGTTTTCTTTCTTCGCCAGCTTGTCTCCCCCGGGGGTAGTCATCGGTCGAGTTGGGTTTAGGAAGTTTTGGCTGGGACTGACTGCCGGTACGTAGGACATCAATTGATATCCTACCCCGGATCGTCGGAAAGATTTTGATGCCATGAATTCAAATTTTATATCAGATTTGCTCTATCGCATTGCAGTTTTCCTTTTTACCCCAAGAAACAGACAAATATCCAACAATGTTGTACTTTTTACATAATGAGCCGATGAAGCAAATCTTCACATTCAGGACATGATTGGATAGTCTCTCGGACATGACACTTATTTGTGTGCCTATGTTATTCTATATATATATAATATAAAATATGTAATTTACAGTCCACTTATGTGAAAACCATCATTAGTGAAAGGACGAATATAGCTCGCAAGTGTATTCAAATTAATAATTGTTAGAATTCCACTCGTCAAAGTGCGGCTTTTCTCATTGTTTCTGTAGCAATTGATCAGATTCATTAAACTTTGTATCTGATTAACCTCGTGTTTGTATCCTTTGCAGAGCAGGAAAAATAACGTGAAATTTCTTTTCTACGCCTAACACAGTGGACATACCATTTTTCGCGTAAGTTCAAATATTAATACTGGTTCAAAACTAATTTATTAATAATGCTCAGAGATTGCTAATTTTATTTCATTTCTTGTTTTGGCAAATGTATGGCTCACGGTATATTAGTTATACCCCACATTTATATGAATTTAATTTTAATTATTCAAGGTAAACGCGAACTTGCCATGTCTCCTAATCAGCTGGCAATTTTTTGCGATTTTCATTATACACAAATCTGTATACGAACAGGACAGGTATTAATGATTATTCATTTTCAAATATATTTGAATACCGAGCCCAAAAATGTCCAACTAGAATCATGTACAAGTTTAATAACAATAACGAATTATACAATTAAAAAGTACATTTAATATAATAGCAGAAATCACAAAGTAACAGGCAAGTCCATTGATTTCTCATTTCTAACATACTGTACACTTACGTACATACAATACATAAACACTTTGAAAAGGAACACATATAATTTTATAAAATTTAGTCTCAAATTATGATCTTAGCTAATATTGCCATTTTTTCGGTAAAATATATAGATGAAATCAGATATTTGACAACGATAGTAAGGACAAATCGTTAATTCATATGTTTTCTCGGTCTGGCATAGTTCAATATGCAGAGCGGATCACTTAAAGATTAGCCACAGTTTTTAAATAGTTATCACGTCATCGGCAATTTTTTTAAATGGCAACCCGCATTTTTACAAACGTTATTTGAAAGAGCACATTTTTCTGCATACAGTGCATTAAATTCTGTGGCATATTGGATGACAATTATCGAGAAAAAAATTTTAAGTACTTATAACAATGCAATAAAACAAAAATACAGGATTTAATAAGTACCGCAAAAAATAATTAAATTGAATGTTCAAATTACGTGCCATTAGCTTCTTGACAATGTCCAAACGTTTGTAATTGTTTCGGGCCCAAATCTTAGAATTTCGTAACTAATTCTGTATTTAAGTCCTCAACATTGTTCGGTCTACCAAAATGAACTTTGGATTTAAAGTAACAAAAAATAATCCAGTGAGATTAGGTCCGGAGATCTAGCTGGCCATCCACGTCTACCAATAATTATGCACTATTACCTAATAATGCAGTGGTGCGCCATCCTGGTGAAACCATATGGAGTTTTCCGGTATATTAGAGTTTTCGCCATTTGGATACAGTGCGGCAAGACCAGGAATTAATTATGTTTTGTTGGAGCAGCTTCAAATATTTTTCACCATTCGATGAAAAATGGATCCAAAATTGTAGTCCCAACAATTCCACATGTCATTTTTTTGTGGAAACTGGGTAGGCATGAGCCTTCATCATCCAGTGTGGATTTTCATGTGACCAATATTGTCAGTTTTGCCTATTTATACCGCCATTTAAACAGAAGGTGGCTTTATCACAGAAAAGTACTCCACTTAATCAATGTTAATTGGTATTACATCGTTCCATCACCGTTTCGAAAAATTATACTCTGAGGTCAAAATCATCTTCGCTAAGCTTTTGAACTAAATTCACTTTATGTATTTATTACTTTTAAAATATTTCAAAAGAGTCAGTAAAGCATTTAACTGTTTGTTTTCTGAAATTGCAGGACAAACTCTCGTATAGTCGAGGCAAGAATTCAAGCGATGCACATCACAGATCGATTCTATAAATAAGACAATACTGCTAAGAATCATGAAGCTCCATTAAACTGTACATATTTCTGAAAAAAGCTTAATAACTGGGTGTCAAGAATTACTCTTTTTAACGTAATTAATGATTAACAATTATGTTATGATTAAAATTTATTTAATGAGATCACTCGTGACGTGCATCGCTTGAATTCTTGCCTCGACTTTACAATTATCTTTTACATAATGTCAATCTTAGAACTTCTTTTCTATTTTGCTAACAGTTGATTGTGTAACAGGTCTATCAGGGTATTTACAATTAAATAATTCACAAACCAGAATTTGTGTTCAGGGCCTGCTTCCATAGCCAATCGCCATCAAAATTTCAATTAATTGTGTCTAGTTTAAGTATTCCATTATCAGAACTCACAAATATTTCTTATTTTCTCATTTTTACTTATAAAAACAACGTTTTTGTGAATCTTGGAAGGCTCTTGCTATAGTCATTTGTTCTTTGCGAATTAACGAAACAATCTACACAACGTTCCACAAGACTCGCTCGGATCCCACTATAAACTCTAGGGTCCCGTCTCCTTTACTCAGACGAATCTAAATCTACTAGACCGAAGAGGTTCACTCAGGCGACCTGCAGGATGGTTAAAAAACAGTTTTAAACAAACTAACTGAAAAGTGCAATTCACTCAATGCAATAATTGACACGCTTAGCTCGGGCTCAACGAAGCATCATAGGAGGGCAATATGCTGTTCGCGCGGTCTCATAAAAAAAATCCATATCTGAAAAACCGCCACGTTTAGTAGGTATCAGATTATTTTAAAAACGTTTACCATTAGTTTCGTTGGATATACACAAAAAATTTAGTCGATTAGTAAAATTTTTAGTACATGAACAGAAGTGGTCATTTTCTAATTTCTCCTGAGAAAAAAATTATAAACTTCGGATAATTAAAAAGATGCCATTAGAATCGCATATGTATCAGTTTTCAAATAAAAAGTCGATATCTCTAATACTTTTCGAGACATCGAGTGATATGCAAAAAAGCAATTTTTTTTTAAATTCGAAATTTTCAACTTTTTTTGCCGACAAAAAACTACGGTACCAGCTAATAAAGTCGTAAATACCCATTTTGTATTACTTTGCTAATGACCTATTCAACAAGACTAGATCTGTTTAACCTGGTTCTAAGCAAATAATAACAAGCAAAACATTTCGGACTAACTCCACTAAATAGTCGATTCAAGTGATGATTTAGATATGCATACAACACCAGAAAGGTGAGTTAATGATATTAATGATGCATGGGTCATTAAACGTTTGTCGAATGATGTGAATATAAAGAAAATAAACGTTATGATTAATGAATATTGTAATAAGTCATATTCAACTTAGTTTCTACCCGTTTGGTATATAAAATATCTCATAAATCGAGTTATTCTGTATGACAGGCTGCTAGCCATACATTGATGATTCTACTGATTCTAATAAGTACATGAGTAACAATATTTAACAGGGCATTTAATATTGTAAAATGTTTTATGCATGTTTCGCTAGATTAATTATAGTACAAATGTCAGTTTTAATAATTATCTATTAATTTTAAGAATAAACCAAGCACGATATAATATGACTTAATTATTGAGTAAATGTAAATATTTTTTCAAGGCAAGTAGTTGACAACAATAGATCCTGCAAACAAGTCCTAACGAAACACCGCCTTTAGCACCTAGGCAGACGTTTTTATAATTTATTAGGTAGCATATAGTTTCAAACATTTTTAAGTTATTCATGACATGTCATGTTTATGTAATATTATACAACGTGATCTATTTATTGAGTACCTGCCTATCTATTAACTCTTGGATACGTAAAAATTAAACGCAGAGATATTTTGATAGTGTTTTATTATATTTGTTTACTAACATATTAATAGAAGAATAAAATAAAAATTTATGGCTAATATTTTCATTATTTTATAACAACAGTCTGTTTTATACAAATCTTATAATTTGCATATTGCGTTGAATTAATTATTCATTTTATGTGTTAGAAAACAAATGTCATACTTTTTGAGTTTCTCTTATATTTAGAGTCTTATAGCTATATATCATTGATGTATACCAGAAAATACACAAGTAGTAAACAGTAAAACAAATGCGAGCTACAAATAGAGTATTCAACCTACACAGCACTGGAGTGCTTTGGGGCATCATACTTGGAGGATAAGTAAGACGTCCTATGGACGCCCTAAAATGGATTATTCCCGATTTAGGACCTCCTATGGATTTAATTTTGAGATTAATTGGGATTGCCCAAGGATGTCATGAATGGGATAACTCATGGTTGTCGCCAATTTAGGTTGAAATCTGAACAACCTACAGGCATCCATATATAGTTGCTGGCGGTTAATCCATTGTATTTATACATGATTAATTTTGCCAATATGTCAGAATAACCTTAGGAGATACATCCTAAAATCCTTTTCCACATGAATTTTGAAATATTTATGGAAAGTATACATACATTTATTCTGCGAGCCACTCTGATTGTTAAACCAACTCATATATTAACCGCTAAAGAAAGAGATTATATACAAATATATGTATCAAGTTTAGTGCTACATTTATTTGGTTGCGAAGATCATCGACAGTTTGAGTCCATCCTGGCCAAAATATAGCTCAAATGATTGTACAGACTTAGACGAGATATTGAATTTTCTATGGCTACATGTTGTCCAGACACTTCATTGAACTGTAACGCCTTATGTCTTTATACTTAACATAAATCATATTCAGAGGGTTATTTCAGTGTTATAATAAGATTTGATTAAGGAAATGTTTAAATATTTCAAAGAATATTTGTTCCTAATAATATTTGATTCCGACAAGCAGTAGGTAAATATATATCACAAGAAAAAAATGAACAAATTCTGTAATTATTTAAATAATACAATATTTTATTATACGATCAGTATTTGTTTGCCACATCTAAATAGGCAATAAAATAGGTATCAACTTTATTAAAGCATGAAATAAGGTCTTTTGTTACTGTTAAGATCAGCTCAAAGTAATACGTCAAGGTTCGTCACCGCTGGTGTAGGTAAGGTAGAAATCGTATTATTGTGTAATAATTTTAATATTCATTGATTAACTAATTATAATATTATTAATACCCTAGGTGTCGGGGTTTTTTGTTATAAAAATTCCTAAGGAAGATTTTTTTTCTATCGCTTCTTTTTTATGTTTAGAAAGAGATTTATTGAAAATGCCCCCTCCAATTCAGTCCGGAACATATTTGTTTAAACAATTGAAGGTGAAAATTTTGGTGTTTTTTTAAATATCTTCGAAAATATCAATAATAGGACAAAAAAAATCAAGAAAAGATATTTATTCTCCACTAAATTCTACATAAAAAAGGGCTCTACATTTTTTTCGATTGGTGTAATAGTTTTGACGATCGTGCGAAGGAACGAGTCTCGGGTCACATCAGCGTAAGAGAGCAAAAAGTTATAATGTGTAAAAAGAAGTGTCAATAGCAGCGTGGCACACGAGGGAAGTCGGGCACGCAAGTTGGTGAATATCCGCAAGGGGCAGTTGTTAGAAAGGGCGAACAGGGCAACGGGCCGACGTTATTTTGAGGACTTCTCAAAAAGAAGAGCAAAGGCCCGAAAGGGTGAAGGACTAAAAGTAGTGTTAGTTTCTATGAGCTGTATACTAATAGTTGAGGTAATATATAAGTATAGATTCACAACAGTCTTTTTATTAGATAGTGAGTGAATCCCTTAGCGCCAAAGCACAGGCGACCCCGGCCTCTAAAAATAAAGATTTCTGGACGAACGCTAAGCGAGTTACCCCTAAAAAGGGGTGGAGTTTACCCCCGGGCTCGACAGTATACCACTAATTATCCAGACTAATATTTCAAATCACTATACAGGTTACAAATATAGAAAATAAAAAAAGCAACTCTAAGCACCATGATTGTATGAAACAAATAAACAAAAACAAATTGGTTGAAATTATGAGAAAATTAGCTGGGAAGATGTGTATGTTATTGAAGGTCTTGAGTCTGCAAGAGAGAAATTCATTAACATTGTAAAAGAAAAAGTTTAACAATGCACAAAATATATTAGAATTAACAGCAAAGAAAAAAGTGCGAAAATTGGATTACTAAAGCTTTAATTAAACTTGTTAACCAAAAAAATAGTGTGTACCTGCAGTCAACAAAAATCCTGATAATATTAATCTAAAAAAACCGCTGCTTCAGGAATCATTACTTCCGCATGCAGATTTTGTATCCAAGTCTTATACACACTAAATACCAATGTAATAATAGAGTGGAGATGGTAGAGGGGGTGTCTGGTAAAAAAAAATTAGAAGTCCTTGGTTCTCGTATACACACTAAATCCCAACTTAATTTTTTATTCCCTTAAACAATAGGGTGGGAATGGAAATGGAGGCGGTAGTGGGGGTAGCTAATGCCAAAATAAATTTTGGCCGTTGGTTCAAATCCCAATTTAATTTTTGACTCCCTTTAATAATAGGGTGGGGGTGGCAATGTTGGTGGTAGAGGGGGTAGCTAACGCCAAAAAAATTTTTTTAGACGTTTCCTTCTTGTATACACACTAAATCACATTTTAATTTTTTTACCCCCTTTAATGGTGGGGGTGGCAATGGGGTGGTAGAGGGGGTAGCTAACGCCAAAAAAAATTTTTAGACGTTTCGTTTTTGGACACACACACTAAAACACATTTTAATTTTTTTACCCCCTTTAATAATAGGGTGGGAGTGGCAATGGAGATGGTAGAGAGGGTAGCTAACGCTAAAAAATTTTTTTGACGTTTTGTTTTTGTATGCACTAAGTCACATTTTAATTTTTTTACTCTCTTTCATAACAGTGTGGGGGAGGTATTGGGGATAATAGTGGGGAGGGGTGTTGAGTGATGCCAAAAAAACATTTGAGACTTCAACTTTTCGTGCATGCCCTAAATTACAATTTTATGGACTCTCACTTGCTTGTTTTGCTTATTTACTCTTATTTACCCCATTTACGCCCGAACTCTTCAACGGAATTGGATCAAAATATAATCCAGTTCCAGATCTCGTTACAATACATAAGTGTACCAAATTTCAAGTCAATATCATAAGAGTAAACGTGCGCACAAAAAAAGTTACATGCAGACCGACAGACAGGGAATTTTTTTTTTCGCTCAAATTTAAAGTCTCGACGTTTCATGACATTTTAAGTCTATTTTAACAAAAAAATTATTTTTTCTTTGCGTTACTATACTTCCACTGAACGTGGAAGTAAATGAATATATAAATTACAAAAACATGTCAAACAACTTAATTAAATAAATGAAAAGTGAATATTACAAAAAATGTATTAATGAAAATAAGAATGACGCAAAACATTTGTGGAAAATAGTACCAAATATTCAATAACGACTGTAAAATAAATGACAATGACAAGAAATGAACATTTCTCGATGCAAAATTATTATCAAAACGAAATAAAATGTTATGTAATTTTTATATAAATAACAATATTGTAATCTGTTGAGAACATTTGATGTTACATAAAATATACATGAATAGATATCCCAGTGTGTATATTAATAAAATAATTATAAACTAGAATATTTTATCTAATTTATTTTTCGATTTATAGGATTATAATGGCAACATAGAATTAGCGTATTCCAAAGAGAAAGTAGTGGATGACATCATGAACCGCAGACCGATATCATATAAAGTATACTTCCCACTCTGGACGGGTATACCCCCGAAAATAACAAAAATATTAGTCAATGGAGATTTAATTTGTAGTGGGCCGAAGATAGCAAGTAAGTTTAATTGAATTTATTGTACAGTAATATTTATTGTGTTTTATAAAAGTAGAATTTTATTTTGAATTTTTTCGCATGTCCTCGTACAAGTACAAGTTACGGAAACATTACGTACAGCTGCATCGTAAATGAGTTCTCATATCAATTATATTATTTTGAAAAAAAAATCATAGGTGGGGTCGTATTTAACTTTTTACGAGAAAACTAACAAATAATTGAGTAATTTTTTAAAAATTATTATAGGAAGAGAAGTACGGATTATCAGACAAGTCAGATCTCAACCACCCATAGCAGATGAAGTTAACTGCAGCAAAACTATTCAAAAATAAAAAGTAGATAGAAATATAATATGAGTAGCACAGTGGGTTTTAGGTGTCCAAGAAAGACAGCTCCAATAAATAATAATACCTTGTGGTTTATATGAGATAAAACCCATTATTCAATTCAAAGAGGAAAAAACTCTTCTTTATAGTATCCGTTCGGAGACTAAGAAAATAAATATCCAAGTAAAAAATATTCAAAAGATCCAATTTAGTAGAACCGCCATTTTTTCTAGAACACTTTATAATCCCATAGGCATAAAGCATGGATATGGATAACTAAATTTTGCATATTGTAAATTTCATTCAAATTGTTCCACTCATTTTGAATTGCATTAATTAAATATTTTCTATTTCTGGGCCTAAATCCATATTTGTAAATATTTTCCACAATATAACCTCAAATATTTTCCATCGGGCTTAAATCCAACGACCAAGGAAACGTAATTACATTATTTGTTTCAAGCCAATTTCGGTCGGTTTGGTGGTGTGATGGATAGTGGCGCGTCCTCCTCTAATTATGTAAAAGTTTTAATGGTTAAAATGGTTAATGGCGCGTCCTCCTACGCAGACAGCTCGGGTTCAAAACCGGGTCACAGCAAGTCGATGAGATATAGTAGATGAGCGAATCTGCTCGCGTCACCATCATTCGAAAGAGATGTAAAACTGTGGGTTCCGTATATCCACGATGTGAGCACGTTAAAGATCCCTACCCCACGACAAACTGTGGGGGTTCGGCAAAATTTACAGGTTAGGGGGTCCCAGTGCTTATAGACGCTGATGAGCTTATCCCCTGGTGTCGGTGATTGGCCTTGGTAGCGGAAATAGACCGACGATAATTAAATGTTGATTAAAAAAAACAAATTTTGATTGACATGCACAGTTTGAACTAGTTGTCCTTAAAAAAAAAAATTTTTTTTAAATTGGGTATCAGAAAATGATTAATAAATTTATGTGTTGAAACATAAAACCATTATTGAATCTATCTTGCCTCGAAGTATAACATCATTCAAAATCTCCACATGTCGGTTAGTTAATCGGCCTTCTGCGACATGCGATATCCGCACTCACACGTGGACAGAATACCTTCCACTATTATCAGTCTTGTGTAGGTATTGCAAGTCGAACTTACGACTTCTGGGATAGTAAACTCACAGTTGACCATTGCAACAAGACTGACATATTTTTAGTCGAAAAAGACCACTAGCAATCGCTAATTGCAGAAAAGGAACTTATCTAATTTGCTACCAAATTGACATTTTTGTATATTCTTATTTTAGCAGGCTAAAATCACGTTTACTTTAAAAAATGAGGCATGCTCCATTAATACGCTTGACACTGTGTTAAGGTTAAATTATGATTTACTGTAGAAATGGGTCATGTTTGGAAGATGTAATCTTTCTGCAGTAAACGTACATAATATACATGACCTAAATTTTTACACGTGACACAAATACATTGCTTTCATTACCTTCACATTTACACGTATTAAAATTAGCTCCAGTTTCTATAATGAAGTAAAACTTTAGGAAATTCGAAGAAAGGTGTTGTAACAAGTGAAAAATATAAAAGAAATACAAGTGTATGATGTTTCAAACTAGTGGCGTGAATTTAATAGAAAAACTTACCCTAACAACGACCCTCATAGGAGAAATGTCCCACGGAAACAAAAAAGTTATTTTCTATCTCATCATATCACTATTTCTTCCTCTAACGAAGTTGTTTCTCTATAGTTTATTAATTGCTTAGTATCAGATACATTTCGATCGAGAAATACTTTGCAAAATTGAACTCAGCCCACAACGAAAGCATACCTATTCTGAAAAGATAGGGATAAACAAGAATACGATGGACCATATAATGCTCACCATGAAATTCATTCCAGAGACATATACACCCTTTTGACAAGATATGGTTGGAGGCTTAGGCAAGGGTCTGCCTACAGGGAGGCTATACAAGGGGCCCAATGGGGCCTAAGTTCAATAATTTTTATTGACCACCCTTCCAACCAATTCCAGATTCCAGAAGAAATTGCGGCTTGGTCGGCTAACGACAAGGAATGTGATGATTAATAAATATTTTTGTTAATTATTTTTGAGTAGGAAAAACAAATTGTTTCGAATAAATCTGAATCCCCCCCATTCTTTACTGCAGTATAGTGACACATCCATTCGTCAAATTTGACACCTGAGCTAATTGAAAACATAAATCCAATAGATCCAGTGTTGATTTATAGTGGATGTTATAACAAGTATGCTGCTGAAAATTTGGATTCAATAGATGGGTTTTAAAGAAAGTAAAAAGTTTTATCAATTATATTTCTAAAAATGGCGGACATGCAATTCCGCTTCCTGCAATTATTGTCGATACAATTAATATAATTATTTGCAAACTCCACTCTTGCCTCTGTATTAACGTCTGTTAATAGAGGTTTTTTACCACTGGTGTAGTTAAAAAGACCTTGACATCGCAACCGTATTCTTGCCATCCTAGCAGATGCTGGGAAGTTAGCCTCTTTGGCTTCAATGGACTTTGCCTAACACTTTCTGTTTAATTTTCGAAACTTGCCTTTACTACAATTAATTTCATCTGCAATGTGTTGTTGATACCAATCTCTCATAACATATGGTAAAGCATAATGAAGTAATAAATAAAAATACTTTACTTAATATAAGAATGGCACTAACAGTAAAACAATAATAGTATGGCCCTCAGGGGCTTACTGCGAAAGTAGTAAGTACGGGTTTAGCGAACCCGGGGTACCCTAGCCCGTCTCCCCGACGTTAAAGGGGCGGAACCTAAGGTGTTAACTGGACCGTGCTGATGGATGAATGGCTCTACGAAAGGGAGTCACGAATGGTGGACATTGAATACCTGGCCGCCTCCGATGTTAAGTAGGGCTTAACGTGGTAAAGGTGCACCGCCGTGTCGAACATTTGAGTAGTCCTAACTCGAGGGAACAAAATTCAACAGAATAGTAGTTCAAAAGGGGAGAAAAAACGGACATAAATGGTGAGAGGCCACCTAAAAAAACTAAAAAAGGAATCTCAACTCCTAGAATGGCACAAGAGACGGTGGTTGAGGAACCCCGGTTCTTGGTCATTAAGAAATTAGATGGAACGGATTTTTCCAAAGTCAGTCCATTTGTTATGCATAAATCTATGTATGGTCTTGTTGGAGAGTTAAAAATGCTCAAGAAGATTAGAGAAGGTTTTTTAGTAGAAACGGTTTCTAACGCCCAATCTAGAAGACTTATAAAAATAGAACATTTTACAGATTGTCCGGTGGAAGTAACTCCACATGAAACGTTGAATTTTTGCAAAGAAGTTATCTATTGTAGAGTTTTTTAAATTGCTCTTTAGTAGAACTCGAACAGAACCTATCAGAGAACGGAGTTATAGCAGTAAAACGCATACAGATGCGAAAAGATGATAAATGACACGCCTATTTTGATTTTAACTTTTAATACACCAAGATTACCCCAACATATTAATGCAGAAATGTATAGATTACCTGTTCGCCCTTATTTCCCGTCTCCACTTCGCTGTTCTAAATGTCTTGCTTTCGGACATATTGCACTAAAATGTACAATTGAACTAAGATGCCTTTGTGGTAAGAACCTCCTTGAGGGAAAACCATGTGAATTGCCTTACAAATGTGTTAACTGTGATGGTTCACATTCTTCAAAAGATCCAAAATGCCCAGCTTATTTACAAGAAATAGCAAGGTTACAGAAGAAATAAGTTATTTTGAGGCAAAGAGAAAAATGCAAATCAGTACCCCCACTTCGAAAATCTCGTACGCTCAGACGGTTCAAGCATCAACTCCATCGACGACAAGGAACGATATAGTAGCGGAATCAATTCCCCAACTAACTGAAGTAATTAACTCTCTAATGACCAATTTCATTAAAAAACATATAAATACAGCAGAAACTTAAACAGAATTACCCCCTCAAAATAAAGGAAAAAATGTACCTACTTTTCTTAAACCTTCAGCTGGATCAGTACCAACATCTGCTTGTGCGTCAGATTCCTCCTGTTTTGTAGAAAAAAGAAAAGCAGAACGGCAGTCTCCTGATTTGGCTGGCGACGATACTGATACAAGTAACCTGCCTTCACAAAATAAAACAAAAACTCGAAAAAAAACGAAAACTAAGTTGGCAAAAAGGAAAAAGCGGGAAAATAGAAACGTCAAGTCAAGAAATATTCGACGAACAATATTCAAACAAGACTGCCTCAACAGAGCAACAAGCCCTGATAGGAACTGAAATGAATATTGGATAAGAAAAGAAAATGCTGTGATCGTATCTGTGATATTTTGAGTATATGTTACATGTGATAAATTTCTCTTTTATTTGTTTATTTGTCTGTTTATTTGTTTGTTTGTTTATTTATTTATTTTTTATTGTACATTAAGCACATGTTATCTGAAGACCGCAAATGGTTTTACAAAGTCTGAAATCTTTTTGTATGCTATATTATCTAAATGTTGTACGTAGATTGTGTAAAGCACGTTCGTTCTTGCTTTTTCGAACCTACCCTTGTAGTCGTAGGGGGCTGCAAGGTTACTAGTGTTCAATTGTCAGACGTGTGTGAGTACATGTCACGTTAAGAATCCACTGGAGGCCCTCTACACCTCTTACCATTACCATTTATTAATATCATATATTTTTAAATTGAGTGGATGCAGCTAATGACCGTTGCAGTCGATGCTGCTAAATTCAAAAAAAAAAGTATGATTGATGCCCCGTTACAAAATAGAACTGTATTTACGAAGAGGAAATCAGTTGATTACTTTTTCGGTCGCAATAGTACATACTTTTAAAAACACAAAATTAGTTTCACTTATATAAAGAGATTTTAATTAGAATTTTTTTAACGATAATAAAATTAAACTCTTTAAACATTTAAGGAAAGCCCAATTTATTTGAGATACTTTGTTTATTTTCACTGACAGTATTTTATATGTCTTCATCTTGTCTTCTGACTTGTTGTTAAATGCTAATTCAATATCGGTCGATTTATAAGTGGGAGAGCTCATTTGTAAACAATAATGAAGTGGAGGAAGATGAATGAGATAATCTGTGTATGTATGTTTTGATGAATATTAGTTTGTTCTCTGAAGTGATTTGTGTACTCGTACTCACATCCAATCCTTTTTTATCAATTTTTAGCGCACTATGTTATAAGGGTGATTATATTGTATATAAATCAATTAAAAACGACACTAATAGTGAAGTCAAATTAGGATTTGAAAAATATGAAGGATGAATTGTTTGGTTAGAGCTGTGTTTTTAATTTTAATTTGTTCAGGGGGTCAAGTTGAGTTCACAGTTCAGTTTTCCTGTTTGGGCGAGGTCGGCGTACTGTTTACTTAAACTTTTTAGAACGTGTTTTCCATCGGGTTTTAAAAAATATCTGGAGATCTATAAGTACTACAAGATAAATGGAAAAAATGAAAATCGTCAGTAAATATTTGTAAAATAAATATACATAAACTAGAATTTGTTCCGATTATTATTATTTCTAAAAAATGGAATATTCCAAAATTAGGTATTTTTAAACAAATTATTATTTCTATGAAGAAAATGGGCAAATTCCAATGAAGCTTAGGGAAAAATGGGTCTTACAAAATAATATTTTCAGTTAAAATTTCAAATCAGAATAGGCATTGAAACAGCTGAAAACTGTAATTGCTTTGTTGCTAAAATTTTACACCCTTGTAAAATCATGCCATCAAAACCGAGAAATGTGTGTGATAGCTCAAACTGTAGCATTTTTAGAGTACTTTAACACGTACGCCGCCATGAGATCCGCGTTTAATACCTCAGAAAATATGCTCTTTAGGGACCGTGTCACGTTATATGCGCCTCACTACGTACCATGCTTTAGCGGTCTGTGGTTCTATCGTAGTGCCATGGATTGCATGTATTTATATGGAACGATATTGTGTGTGGCCTGGGAGGCACGACCAAATGTTTGAAGTAATCGATTATATTACATAATACATACATAATATAAGAGAAACGTCGAAAATTATACTATTTAAGAGAACCGTCGGAAAACACACTCTAAAAAATTCAAACTGGACTATGAACTCAACTTGATCCCCTAATACTTTAAAATAAAAAAAATGCCCTAACCAAACAATTCACACTAAATTCTAATTTGGTCTATATACTATTGAAAACTGAAAATATAAAATCTATGTTATATCCACCCAACAGATAATACTATTTAAGGTGACAAATATAAATGCAATGACATGGTTAGGTTTGATGGTAATGTTTATCAAATATGTAAGTTGTGATTTCGCTTAAATTTTATTCCTGACACGTAGATAAGTTAGAATTACTTGCCAGATTTATTGTGCCCCTTTATTATAAATAATTTATATGATTTGAGTATACACAGCGTGGCATTTAAAATATTAGAAGAGAATGTAAATAATACATAGCACATTTTAATAGAGCACAAAATTTCTCTTTTACTACTTCATAATATAATTATTGTAACAAAATTCATTTAAATGGATGAAATTTTACATTTTAAATGAAATGGCATTCCTTAATTCAGATCATTTAATTTTATATATTAAATATATTTTACCCATCTTTTATAACAAAAAGCTGAAATTCTTATTTATTCTAAATAGGGCACACTCATATAAATATATAAAACCTAATATACTATTGTCGTAAAATCAGTAACTGGAAAGACAAGTTTTATATCAGTGGCAATTCATTTATCCATTTATTATACTTTGTACGAGGATAATTGAAACTGGTCAGTGTTAAACACAGGACCGTGCGCACTGTACTTGATATTTTGTCCTATATATTTAGCAATGGTATCGAGATTCGAATGGTAGTTGAAACTGTGCAGGCGAGTCCGAGACTGACTGGCAATGTAATCAGCCTGAATGAATCATCTACGACTGCACTGGTTTAAAGATAATAAAACGGACAGGCCTACTAGCATAAAGAAAATTCGTAAATCGTTTCTCAGAAGTAAGGTTAACTTGTGAAATGTGTTGTCAATGTGCCAGTGCAGTGCGTAAATACCTGTTATAATATCAAGCGTAGGAGTTTAATTAGTTATTATTCATATTTATAAATATTTATTACTATATATAAGGTAAAATATTTTAATTAATTACTAATTTACCATGGCTTTCTGGAGACCATTTGAAACAGAGGATAATATAATAACGCCCGAAAATCTTATCATTTTCTTATGACAAGCATTTCTATTTACCTCCACCAATGTACAATAAGGAGATGCCGACTGTTTTTGCTGGCTTTTAGTTTTTATACGGTTTCAATTAAGTTCGTTTACACTTTACCACATTGATAAAAATTGAAGTTCTGTTCTATCGAATACGCAAAATATAATTAATCATAATTATCATTGATTATAAAAATACACAAATAACATGATCATACCTTTCTCGCACAAATGGTATATTATTAAATGGAAATATACCAAATCGATCATTTCCTATTTGACATAGGTATTTCACAGGAAGTATTTTTTCTGAATACGTAAATACTGCGTTGATCAATGAATTACTTGGTACTGTTTTATAATACAACGCTTCCGTAAGTAGTGGTTAAATTCAATTAAAAATTTAGACATTTTTTGGGAAAATTTTTTGGCAAGTTTTCTCAAAGCATCATTATTTGAATATAATAATAAAACTAATAATGCTCAAAGCTGGCACTGGTAGTATTAAAATTTAGGTATTTATTTATTTCTCAACCAGACAAATCTAATTACCAGAGAAACATGCCTGAGTGGTTCAGTGCTTAAGCACTAAAGTAATTTTGAAACCGATCCTCACCTATGCATGCGCGTCATGGAACACCATTTCAGATGCGCAATGCAATAGACTCCAGAGGACACAGAATAAAATCCTTAGATTACTGACAGAATCTAACCGGTACACCCCAATAGACACCTTTCATCGCGAACATAAAATTCAAAAAATGAGAGAATTTATTAATGAATCGGCGCAAAACTTTTTTAAACATAAAATTCAAAATTCAGGATTAACAAAAAATCTCACACAAATAAGGGCACACTTAAACATAACTCACACACACAAATATCTACATGAGAACCTCCCAGTTTATCGTGAGAGGTAACAATTGTTATAAACAGATATTAGGACAGTCTTGAGGTCTAACAATTGGGCATTGTATTTAAATTATTTTTAAAATCGAAAAATCAATAATTATTAAAATTCAAACTACAGCTGTACATAGACATTTTAAGAATCAAAATTTTTAATTTCCAGAAAAAACTCTAAGTTTTTAATTGTATATAATTCGTTCTTAAGTAGGTTTTCACTAAACTTTAGTTTCCTACATGTTAACAGATAACAATGAGACAGAAGAAAATGATTTTTAGTTTTGATTTTATTTTGAGTTTTATTTTGATTTATTTTAATTATTAAAACCGCATGGTATCAATACGTATCAATTTGTTTGACCTGTTAGGAAAACAACTCAACCCTATTAATTTAAATTCCTTGAGTAAGATTTCATTGGCATAACAGCGGCCTCCGGACTCGTTTCTAGACGTAAAGTTTATTGTAACGCGCCGGGTATTTGATATATTGTATATAAAATGAAATAAATGAAATAACATAATATCTTAAGGAAAAATGATATGTAAACATATAAATGAATAAATGATTTTTAAATGGTAAATGGAAATAGGTTTGCAATCCTGAAATCCCAAGTTCGAATCCTGGTCAGGTATGAATTTTTAGTTTGATAATGTATTGCCGAGGTGGGAGCAGAAAGCTATATCACAGTTGTGTGAGAGATAAAACAACTAGTCGCCGTTACCCTTTCTGGGTTCGAGTCCCAGCTACGGGATTTAATATAAATAAGGCCACTAAAAAAACTACAAATTTTACATATTAAACAAATTTAATGTTCGAGTTATAGATACGTAATAATATTTTAACTGCATTTTATATTTTCAACTTCAATTTCTTATTATAATATTATACTCCAGTCGAATTGCGGGGTTGATTATATTATCAGTTATCGGAACAAAACATATTTTAAACTAAGTCTTTTTGGTCCCTGATCACGATCCAAAAGTTCCGCTCGGTGGTAATTCCGGAAACGCCCCTTTTGGGTTTTTCGCAATTTTTAGATTATCTTATAAAATGCATTTTCTCTGGTACCCATATGTTTTGTTGGGTCGCTGATCACGAATTTCGGGGTCCCATACCTATAACATGGGTCAAACACCCTTAAATGGGCAAGAACACCCTTGACAAGGGAGTTGTTTCGCAGTATTCTCAGAACAAATATGAAATTATAAAAAAAAATGTTTTTTGTACTTGTAATTGAAAAACTTATTAGGTGTTGTTATAATTTAAAAAATATTAATATTAAGGTTAATTAGAGGGGGTTGAAGCTACCCCAAAATAAAAAAATAAAAATAATCCGATAAAAAAATTTAATTATGATTTTGTTTTCCAACTTTGTAACTCATGATATTTACAATTAAACCCCTCCCTCCCCCCGAATAGAGGTGTATAGAGATGTAAACTTCCCTTGAATAGGAATAAACTGAAAAAATAGTTTTCGAAAGTTATGTATTATTATATTATGATTATAGAGAAGACGGTATAAATTGTAAACTTTTATATCAAATTTTCACACAAGGAAGAGTCGAAACGACCCTTATATTAAAGATAAAAAATGTCTGCACAAAACTTACTTTTTTAAAACTTTGTCCTGTAAAATAAATAATATATGAAATAAATATGTATAAATTAAATAAATTGAATACGATTTTTTGGTAACTATTTTTATTCAGAATTATAATGGAAGCTTGTTTATTTTATTTTTCAATAAACAAAAATAATTTTCATATTACAAAAATAATACATTTTTATTTATAGTATGATAATTTGTACACTGAAGGTCATTAGTCTTCTTCTATATTTACAGAAATATAGAGGAAGGCTAATGACTAATGAAAGGTGTGCTTTTTGATCCTAAAGGGGTGTTTCCGAAATTTCCACCGAGCGAAACTTTTGGATCGTGATCAGGGATCAAAAAGACTTAAGGTTTAAAATATATTTTGTTCCGGTAACTGATAATAAAAGCCCCACCCCGCAATTCGACTGGGGTATTAGATGAACATTACATTTTTAAATTTTAGTGGAGAATGGTTTATCTGAAAATGAAGTAAAAATAGAGCAACAAACTAAATAAACTTCAGTCTAAAATAAAACGGTTTAGTGCTTAGCAAGGATTTTTAGAAGGGAGAGTAATATCTAACTCTAACTAAATACATTATTTGTGGCTTTTAAACTGGTAACCTATGCAGTAACAAGGAATCAAACATTTAAAGAAATATTTTGGGAATACATCAGGTTGTGTCGTGTCAGAATATAGGTGTAGTCGTGTTTTCCTCTGTTTTATCCTTTGTCGTTTCATACCCTTCTTAGCGTTGCCTATTCTGTGTTGAATTTTAAAGGAAGACGTCATGAAGGGCACCTTGACGTGAAACGTGTGTCCCTGTCTACAATCCCTGAGTAGAAAATAATGTCTCTGTCATTGGGTTTTGTATCAGGTTAGTGATTGATTGCAAGTAGGTTAGATTAAGAAGTATATATAATAATAAATATCGTGGCTGAATGGAGACAACCAAAGCCAGAAGACGAAAAAAAGAAAAAAAAAAACTGGTAACCAGAGGCGATGAAATGTTATTTGTAGTAAGTGGGGGTATATTTAAAAACTACACTAATCTGATGTGTTTATTCACTGTTATTTGCATGTGACTTAAAGTCTTACTACAATTTAAGTAATTATTAAGTATTTTATAACAAAACATTATCAGAATTTTTTTCCTTCGAGCTTCAATACATTAAATTCTATCCGTAAAGCTGATAAAATCATAATCTTGATACGATTTATATTTCCTTAGGTATAAATGACTTAGTATTTTGTTTTGTACTTTTCCATAGTATGCTTATATTTAAAATAACACGATTACCATATTACAGATGCATATTCCAAAATGTAATGCTTTTAATGATATAAAATGCTTATTTAAACACAGTTTATAATTATAGTAAATACCCAAATACTTGGTTTTTGTTATTCATCTTGGTAGATTGAAAGCTCCGATACACACATTCACCATTCATATCGAAGTAGAGGTCTTCGTAAAACATTACTGAGCCGAGTAAACGTCAGTACGTCCTGAGTCTCACAGTTAATCTCAAATAAATTCATAACCACCTAGAGATTTACTTCAGAAGATGTCCCTTATTAATTCCCAACTTTCTATATAAATTTAATTTCCAAATAATCCTATTTTCAATACGAAAAACGTTTCCTCGCCGAAAGGAATGAACGGTGCACGGCGAACGCAGAGATCAACGTTTGGGCGAGACTACTGGAACCGACGAAACGAAGCGCTCCTGGCATTATATAGGATCGATAATTTTATTCTCATGCATACCAGTTCTTCAGTGATTACTTCGTGTTATACATCTTCAAGTGTTAGTTCGGCAGTTGACAGTAATAAATGAATTTACTAGTTGTATTTGTGGGTTGTTAACGTAAGTTAATTTTGCAATGTAACAAAAAATATGCGATTTTGTAGATATGAAGGAAAAAATGTTAGTATGTTAGGCGTCGCAGCAAACTCGCAAACCTTCCTCAAAATTACGTCATGATCGACCTGATCGAATGCTTATCTAAAATCAGTGTAAATGATATCTACTTGATTTTTCTGTTCCAAGTGCTCCATAACGTCAGATGGGGAAACCAATAAATTTGTTATTAATTGATTTCTTTTCAACTTATTGCAATGTTGTTCATCATATATGTTTAATAGTACATCGTTCCATAATTTTAAGTAGTTTGCAATAGCACTGCTAGCTATAGACCTATAATTTCCCACTTGATACGCGCTTCTGGACTTGTGAATTGGCGTTACACACGCGTCGTCCGTAGATCAGGAAACGTATTTGTTTTTAATGCTAAATAGAAAAAATAAAAAGTAGTGGTGTTTCTAGCTACACTTTACAATCTTTAATTACATAAGTTGGTATCTTATAATGTCCTACTGATCTCTTAGGTTTTAGCTTTTTTATATCTTTATATTACTTCGAAATAATTCTTCCTAAATTTATTATGTTACAATCAGTTTCGGCATTCATATTTATATTATACGACCCCGGTATATTATTGTACATAGAATAAAAATATTCTGCAAAACTTTTTGCTGCATTTTGCCGCGCTATGTTTTGACCGTTAAATTCCATAGCCATAGTCGATTCAGAATTTTTTTTATTTTGTTGTGTATGTCCTTTAACATTATTATCTGTCTTGTTCAATTTGTTCCAGAAACTTGTGTGGTACTAGCACGATCTATTTTAACTTTTTACGCTCTTCCATTCACTTATTACTGTGAACTGCCTAACTAACACTCGTAGACGCATAACACGAAGTAATCAATGAAGAACTTTCATGCATGAGCTTAAAATTCTCGGCCTTATACCTTATTTTCTTTTAGCTGTAGTTTTATTTGTATTTATCGCACATTTTAATACGACATATGAATAAATTCCTTATTAATAGTACTAATAAATGGTACTACAGTGCCGATATGGTTCCATTTGAAAAAAATGATTTGTGCCTAAAAAACAATTTTGGTGAATTTTATTTGCCATAAATCACATAATTTAGTGTTTTTAATGGGATTTGGATTTTTGTAGCATTACACGGGTCATTTAGAATAAATCGGAACCGTCATGGTACACTTAAATGGAAAATTAAAAATTATATTATAAAAGAAAATTATGTTTGAAATGTCACTTATTTGGCATCGTTGGATTCAGAAAATTATGTGAAATTCAAAAATGCAATAATATATAGGGTATTCCATTTAAAAATTGAAAGTTAATGCCACTTCCGGCGAAACCGGAAGTGAAAAAATATTAATTGTATGTCAAAAAGTGCTGCTTATTATGTATGTAGTATATCCTAAATTTAAATCAATCATCTTCAAAATTAATAGTGAAAAAGGGGGGTGGGGTATACCATGATCCTGTTATACCCGGTATAGTGCCAGAAGCGTTTCGTTTCGCCGGTTGCAGTAGTCTCGCCCAAACGTTGATCCCTGGGTTTTTCGCGTTTTTCGCATTGAATACAGAATAAGGGGCATCTTTTGAAGTAAGTCTCGTCATTCTACATGAAGTGGCTATGAAGTTATGTGAGATTAACAGTGAGACTAAGACGGACTGACGTTTACTCGGTTCCGTAATGTTTTATGAATGCCTCTACTTCGATATAAACGGTGAATGTGTGTATCGGAGCTTTCAGAGTTAACGCGCGAGCTTTTGGAGTTTACGCGAGAGTGTTAGGGTATAGGCATTTGGTCTGCAATTTGTTGAAGGGAAGTGAGTTTTAATTAGTACATTCGGAGGACTTCAAGTTTATGAATTTATTGAAATTGAATATTTTAAGAGGCTTAGAATAGAAATTAATAGAAATGATATTATGATATTAATGTGGATTCGTGTAGTAATTTGGATAAGATTGAAGTTAATATGGTGGCTTTGTTTCTTAGGGCTGCTATCTGTAAGTTTTTGGCTATAAAATTGTTGTTTGAAAAGTTTGAGAGCTGTAATTAATAATTTCGGTTTGTTTATGAATTATAGAAGATTTGGAAATTTTTTCTAGAATTTTACTTAGAAATATGTAGTTTTTGATTTAATTAAGTGACTGAATGAATTTTTTATTACCTTTTGACGCCATGAATGAAAAATGACACATATTTTAATTATTTTGAGATTTTTTAAATTTAGTTTTTTACTGATGCCTAAAATGTACTATAACACTTGTAACGGTCTCTGATTTAAGTACTAGCCGCGCCTAATGTTGCTTTACACCGCATATCCAAATTGTACATGGTAAAGACGCATCTACGCTCGTCCCAAATTTAATTTTGATTTTAGATATTTGTCAAACCCATTTTGCATTATTTCCACAGCATTTTGTTTCGGTCCTTTTTCAGTTCCAAAAATACGAATACTGTTTCTTTTTAGCTCTTTTTCGTGTTCACTTACTCGCAGCTGTAATTTTTCGTTATTTTGCTCTAATAACTAACTTCGTTTTTATTGGGAGTCCCGATGTACAGTTAGTTGCAAAATTGTGTGGGACAAGCTATTATTTGTGTAAACCTTCATACTAATTAATATTTTAATTAATATGGACAACATTCTATCAAATTAAGTATGTGTTAATTAATTTGATGAACTTTTGGCACATATTAATTGAGATACATTAAATAGCAGGGAGGTTTACACAAATATATGCTTGTCCCACACAATGTTGCAACCAATTGTATCTACATCAGAATTATTGTCCACAAATAATATGAGTCACCTAAATTTATTTCTAAACAAATAGAAACCCTTCAAGGATTGGGAATATTCGTTATTTATTAAGTAATTTGACAATTGAAAATATTTTAATTTTGTAATATTTGTATTGAAATTTGCGCAGTACCTACTTAAATCTAATTTCTTTTTTAGTGAGTTTGGTATCTGTTCTTACAACTATAAACCTGCAGCATACACTACGAATCGACGTTCAACCTCTTATATCATCAACGGGCAATTTTTTTTCTCCTACTACAGCTCATTCTGGCAACAACTTCGTTAAACCTTCCCCATCTTCTTCTTCTGACACCAATATTGTTCGTCCCGACGAAGATGATTCGACTGACCATAGATTCACTGACACAGCAAAAAGACCTCCAAATGACAATTTTGGAAATAATCCATTTAATTTTAACCCAAGTCCGACAAAGAAGGGTCCTGTTAAAATAAACTTTAATCCTCAACAACCCGAAGATCCCTCAAAGATTATTTCTCGTAATCCATTTCTTAATAGCTTGTCGTCGACAAGTAGCCCAAGAAGTGATGATCCGTTAGAAAATGCGCCAGGTAAGAGATATTTCACTAGTAGTAGATTTACTGGTAATTCAAAAAAACATATAAATCACAATTCTTTAAATAATCCGTACAATTATGACCCAACTCCATCTAACAAGATTCTTGTCATTATAAACTGTCGACCAGATCTCTCAAATTTTTTTACTTGTTATCCATTTCTTAACAATTTGTATTGTAGTAGTATCCCAGGATCTGGTGAATTGTTAGAAAATATATATAGTGGATTCAAACTAGGACTTGAAAAATACGAATTGTACCATTTATTAGTACTATTAATAAGGAATTTATTCATATATCGTATTAAAATGTGCGATAAGTACAAACAAAATTACAGCTAAAAGAAAATAAGAAAATACAATTTTGTTCTAATTAAATGTTAAGAAGTAATTAAGGTGGCTTTGAAAACAATGAAATATTTTGTTGGTTTAACGGTGTTTTATTGTGTCTTTAAAAATTGTTTAAAATTCTTGTTAATTGTATTCAAAATGCCACAAATTTATACAAGATGAAAAAGTGGACATGTTAGTTATTTACGGGGAATGTAAAAATAATGCAGTTGCGGCTACCGACCTTTATGCCCAACGATATCCTGATAGACAATGTCCAGCGAAAAATTAACATGTTCACTTTTTCAACTCTTGTATAAATTTGCGGCATTTTGAACACAATTAACATAAATTTTAAACAATTTTTAAAGACAATAAAAACACCGTTAAACCAACAAATGTTTGACAAGCTAAATATTTCATTGTGTTCAAAACCACTTTAGTTACTTTTTAACATTTAATTAGAACAAAATTGTATTTTCTTATTTCCTTTTAACTGTAATTTAGTTTGTATTTATCGCACAATTCCCTATTAATAGCACTAATAAATGGTACCACGGTACCGTATGGTTCCTTTTGAAAAAATTGAGTTTTGCCCCAAAAACAATTTTAGTGAATTTTATTTGCTTATAAATCACGTAATTTAGTGTTTTTAACGGGATTTCGATTTTTGTAGCATTACACGGTTCATTTCGAATAAATCGGAACCGTCATGGCACACTTAAATAGAAAACTAGAAAACTAAAACTTATGTTATAAAAAAAATTGATGTTTGAAATGTTACTTATTTGGCATCGTTGTTTTCAGAAAATTATGCAGAATTCAAAAATTCAATAATATAAAAAATCAATTGTATGTCAAAAAGTGCCGCTTATTATGTATGTAGTATATCCTAAATTTCAATCAATTATCATCAAAGCTAAAGGAGGAAAGGGGGTATACCATGATCTTGTTACACCCGGTATATGGAAAGTAGCAATATGAATTTCCAATAGAAATCTATTTACAAATTAAAATTTGCTAATGAGTTTCGTCCAAAAAGGATTAACGTCGATTTTTAGTAACATCTAGTAGACTTACACGAAATTCCACGATGAAAGTATCTTCTTTAGTGCACTAATATAACATAAAAAAAATAAGGAGAATTGTTCGA
Organism: Leptura quadrifasciata; assembly: GCA_963675555.1. Taxonomy (NCBI): domain Eukaryota; kingdom Metazoa; phylum Arthropoda; class Insecta; order Coleoptera; family Cerambycidae; genus Leptura; species Leptura quadrifasciata. The sequence goes on along the minus strand of OY776680.1, from coordinate 47,937,571 downwards.
AACCCAGATTACACGGAAAAATTCAGTATAAATAGTTTTTGTATAGTAAATATTTTTAACAAAAAAAAACTTTTCTGGCAAATATCAAATTTTTGTATGATTTGATATTAACTAAAATTTTAAACAAATGAAATGTGAATCATTATTGTTAAAGTTTAACGACCATTAAATTTCATTTAAAATTACACCGTAATTAGTGTAAACTGGAAAATTTATCATCAGTGAGTAATTTCCTAGTATTATGTCGCTTATAATTTATTAAGTCTTTTTTTTACTTTATTTCAGAATTCCAGCTCTAAAGCTATTAGTTTTATAGAAAAATATTCGACGAAATAAAATATACTTAATGAAATTCCCTTTAATTTGGTTTGTAATCCCTGTATACGGTAATTCTTTCCAAAAGTAAACTAATCTTTAAACGCAAATAAAAGATATTCGTGAAGGTTGAATCTGCCTCTTATCAAACCAATGGACCGTGTCACGCAGAAATCCATGAACTCAACCGTACTTTTCATTCGTTGTAACTGTTTATTTTTATCACTAGAGAAAAATGCATAAATTGTCAAACAAAATAGTAGTTTAGTATAATACCATTATAACCATATAATTATTTTTTCTATTTTAAGTCGGCCACATTGAATCCTCTATTTTGAAGTCTGAAATTCATATATTATATTCGTTTTTAGCGATCAACAACCCTTAAAGTTGTCAGGGCAGTATTTAAGTAGATGATTTCGTAATTCGACAATTTGTCCTATATGCCTGATCCGAAAAAAAAAGAAGTTGATATTCGTTTAGAGAACACTTGCTAGAATTGTACTGAACTGTTGAAAATTCGTTTTTTACGGAAGAAACTCCAGTACTAGTCTCTATTAATTTTTTTCAGTGAATTATTTATATTTTATTTTAATTTAAATCGCATTTATGTTCAGCGAGTATAAATTTTGAATCGTATATACAATATATTTTATATATATTAACGGAGGATTTGTTCGGAAATAATCCACTTTTGAGGTCTGGGTTCTAATTCTTGAAATCGAGGAGCAGTGTTTTCGTGAGATAAATAGCCCTGGTTCTCCGAAAATGAATAAAACCGTATTCTCTAACACAAGTGATCATTTACATGCCATGATAGTAAGAGAACACGTTTCTCCTGCTATTTTCCTACGATCGCGTAGGAGAATGCCTGTGGAGTTTAGTAAGTGCAATTTCTAGTGATTTCAAAACTTAGTTTTATATTTAATTTGTATCCAAATGTGACAAAAAATGGTCATTTTGATAAAGTCTTGCCACCTTTAACTTTCGATGTAGCTGGTACAACCCACGATCCGTATAAAATACCATCCTTCCTTTTTCCATCACATCACTGCGTGATCTTTCAGCTACTACTACTTTTACTTAAAAACTATATGTTTAAAAAATTCCTAAATGTTGTCTGGCGATACTGCAGTTCCCTTAACGGGATAGAGCACTTATGTTTGAGAATACCGATATCATAGTTCAGGGTCTGTATTCTTCAACGTAAGAGAATGGGAAAGTTTGCATCACCGACATGAACATTCACATCCCCTGAGCTCTGAAACCGGTAATCTTGAACAAAAATGATGTATCCCGTTGCCACGTTGTCAGATCACATTTAGCAATTTTTCAAGTACGTAATTTTCAAATGTATATTAATTACATACAATCTGCAGTAGATGAAAGATCGCGCGGTGGCGCGATGGAAAAGGGAAGGATGACCTTTTATGCGCATCGTGGATTGTACTTGCTAAATTGAAAATTAAAGGGGGCACGATTCTAACAAAAGGGGCATTTTTGACACATTTGAATAAAACTGAAATACAAAACTAAGGTTAGAAACCACAAGAAATGACGGTTACAAAAGGCCAAGACATTCTTCTATGCGATTCGTTCCCTTATAAAATAGCAGGAGAAGTGTATTCTATTACTACCGGAGCTATGTGAATGATCAATTGTGTTCGAGAATATGGTCTTAAACCTTTCAGGAGAATCACGTTTATTTATCTCATGCGTTCGTTGTTCCCCGATTTCGAAAATTAGGACCCTGAGAGATGTAAACGGTCATTTCGGTTTTGTGAACTGTTTTGCCGCAGGATATTTAATTAAAAATAATGTTTGTATTACAGCCAATGATCCAATACGACCAAATTCGTTTACAAACATAAAGCCAACACGAAGACCAGTCACTTCCGAAAGAACAGACACCTTACAAAATTTCAACAAGAACACTAATGAAAATACTACTCCATCTAATAACGATTTTCCTGTAGGAAATATAGACTTAATTTCAAAAGATAGACTTCCATCCGATGTACCTTATGAAGACGTTTGTGGAAGGGCCATAGCTACAAACTCTCTTATAATAAACGGAAAGATGGTACCCAGGGGTGCATACCCTTGGTTAGTGGCTATATTTGGGGTTAAAGCAACTGGTTTAAACTACATGTGCAGTGGCTCCCTTATCTCTGATAGATATATCGTGACAGGTATGACATAGTTATTTTTAAAAACAATTCCAATAAAAAACACATTTTTTAGCTGCTCATTGTGTTAAAACAGAGACTAAAAAACTTCGTCCTCAAGAGCTCTTGATTATCTTAGGAAAACTGAATATACAAAAGTGGGTGCCCGCAGATGGAGAAAAAATGATTGAACCAGAGTCTATCCATGTCCACCCAGATTATGAAGCAATGTCCAGTGATGCGGATATTGCAGTTTTGCGTTTAAGCGAAAGTGTGCAGTTTACAAAGTATATAAGACCCGTATGCCTTTGGATGGGTGACTCAAATTTAAACAACGTTATAGGTAAGGAGAAATGTAAATTAAATTATTATATAAGATTTAATATCATATACAAATTATTTGAGATGTGACGACTTTAATTTAAATTTAATTAATACAAAGGGAGATTAAAATATCTGTGGAAACATTACTACCAAAATAAAGAGATCTGCTCTTTACTTTAATTTTTAATGATTACTCTGTTGGCCATATTAAACTGTAATGATGCAGCCATAAAAATATTTTTCTCAATAGACAGAACATTAAAATATAAAAGATGCAATATTATAGTGTCTATATTTACAATCGGGTTATAATCTATGCTTTACCGCCCTAAATAGTAGGCATAAAGTAATACCTTACCACCCTAGGGTGCTAAATGACTTATTACAATAAGGAATTTTATTTACAAAATTAACCGAGTCGGGAAAATTAATTATTATATTAAAAAATACATATCTTTTAGTTTACATTTAAACAAAACGCAACTATTGCAGTTTATATAAAGATTTTCAATTCTCTTTTTTCATATGTAGAGTAACTAGTCGTAAAAAAATCCAAATTCTAGATTATGATGAAAATGCACATGGAAATGAACGTTTTGAAGCTCGAAAGTAGCAAATATTTTAGAATTGGCACTACGTCTATCTGTCTATGAGACAATATGTTTGTCTTTGGATGATACATTTTCCCAAATTCGGCCCACTGTAAAAATCTGAAACTTTAGATACAAGATTCGAGAAGTTAAAAATCGATGGATTAATGACGGCTCCAGGGAAGAACAAATATAATTTTTCGTCAAATTAAAATTTATTTCAAATTAAAATTATTCAGTATAAAAAATTGCACTCAAAAGGTCTTTTGTAAATTTCTTGTCAGCTAAACAGATAAGATTCCAAGCAGAGTCTAACAATAATATTGCGTCAAATCAAAAAATACTTCAAATAAAAATTGTTTGTCATTTTAGATCACATAAGTTCAGTTTTCGATTATGGCGGCATAATGTAAGACTTCGTACCTTATTACAATTTATAACAAAAGTAACCTAAATACTTTTCAAACCAAATCAAATTAAACCTCTTTAATTTCAATAGAACTTGTACAAGCAAGTATACAGAATATTGTCAATATCTAAAAACTGCAGAAAACGCTGAAAAAGAAGCAGTAGAAAATTAAAAAATCTTATATAAAAAGAAAACAGAAAAAATAATGTAAAGGCAGTCTCCCCTACGAAAAGTCAATAATAATATAAAAAATTATAATGAAGCTTTCATATGATTATTATTGCTAGTGTGATCAGAATAGATCAACAGTATTGTTACTTGTTTACAATCTCCAGTAAACACCCTGTATGTAGGTTCAATAATTATTTATTAATCACTTAATTACAATGATTATTCCTTATACTAAAACACACTAATTATACTTTAAATCTACTATAAATTCACCACTTAAATTTACAACTTGCTACTGTTTCTTATCACTTGCTTGTTTAACTAAAAACTGTCTCAGCGCGGCCGGATTCACCGTATATATACCCGCGCCGATTATACTAGTTTATTCTAGAATGTTCTCCAACATTCGCGATTTTTCTGGCGCCGTTATCGAATTTTCTATGATTCCAGTGGCGTAGTCGTGCACATAACACTGCTCCCTCCTTAAGCCTGAACGTCCCGGTCAGGCAATTCAGATTCCCCGACATACCTCGCCAATCTATCCAAGTGCACGATTTTTATCTTGGACTTCTTACTTCGTTGAATCCGATAAACAACGTCATTAATCCGGGTGATGATAGAATAGGGCCCTTCCCAAGGTGGGTGAAGCTTCGGAGATCTTCCCTTCTTTCGCTTGGGTTATATAACCAAACCAGATCTTTCTCCTTGAACCCTGCTGACATCCCCTTCCGGTCATTGTGAGGCTTCATTCTGTCACTAGCTATGCTAATTTGGTTTCGAACCAAGTCATGGACATTTCTCAAACTTGATCTGCATAGTCACCCACGGACAGTGGCTCTTTATCTTGTGTGCCAAACATCAAGTCACATGGCAGTCTGATCTCGTGCCCAAATATTACACGAGCGGGTATTTGTTTCGTATTCTCGTGAATGGCAGCCCTCTATGCTATTAAGAAGAATGGTACGTGCCGATCCCAATCTCACTAGTTCTTGTGAACCACCTTAGACAGATGTCCCTTCATGGTTTTGTTATGTCGTTCCACCATTCACAGGGGATGAAGAGCGGTTGTGCGAGTCTTGTGAATGCCCAACATTACACAAATTTTCTGAAATACACAACGTTGCCTTCAGCTTCTTCCATGACGTTTCACACTCCGGTACCCAGTGATATTTAACCTTTTCCTCTGTTAGCTGGTGTAATGGCTTCGCTATATCTGCAAATCCTGCCACAAAACGTCTATAGTAAGTGCAGAGGCCAAGGAAGCTTCGTAATTCGTGAAAATTTGAATCTCGTACGGTAGAGATCGTGTCCGGGTCTATCTGTATTCTCTCCGGAGACGCTTCTTTGGATTCAACTTTAGGTATGCATTTCTGATTCTCCGAAATACTTCTTGAAGATTTTCCAAATGTTCCTTAAAGGTCCGTCCCATAACCATCACATCGTCAAGGTAAACCAGATATGTCTTCCAGGTTAGTCCTCGGAGTACAAATGCCATCAATCTTTCAAAAGTGGTTGGCGCATTGCCAAAGTCCAAAAGGAATCACGGTGAGTGACCACTACCTGTTGAGAAGGCAGTCTTTTTTTGTCTTCAGGGTGGAGCCCCACCTGCCAGTACTCACCTTGAAGGTCTAAAGTTGAATATCATCGTAACCCCGCCAGCGTACTTAATATGTCGTCAATTCATGGTAGTGGATAGCTGTCTTTCTTCGTAACGTCATTCAACTTCCGGTAGTCCACACAAAATCTTAATGTCCTATCCTTCTTGTCAACCAAAACTACCGGTGATGACCAGGGACTGGTCTCAATCACTCCATCCTTTAACATCTTCTGAATCATCGTTGAAGCCTCTTCCAGTTTGGCTAGTGGCAACCTCCTAGGTTGTTGACGGATTGCGGTTGAATCATCAATGTCTATCCGACGCTGCACTATATCAGTTTTCGTAAGAACGTCTACGTTTCTGGCAAATGTCGTACTTTCTTTCTCCAAAAACTTGATTGCCTCTCTACGTTAATCCTCAGATAAGTGTTCAAACTGGGAACTCAACAAAGTCACAACAATGGTCTGCGAACATTTGTCCCCTTGCTCCTCGCAACTTGCTATCCACTGGACCTGTATATAGGATCCTATTGCCTCGATTTCCCTCAAAGTCGCTGAGTGGGAATTTAAATTAGCCACTCTAATTGGAATTTTGACTTTTGTCCGGGTTAGAGTTCTTGCCAAGATTATGTTTTCTGTCTTATTGAATCATCTTTTTCAACGAGGCCAACGCGGTATCCACCAGAGTTTCCTTCCAGGACGGCCTCGATTATCTGTTCTGAACGGGCAGGAATCTTGGTTGTTTGGGCCGTCAGTAGTCTTACTTTTTGAAACCGATCATCTGCTGTCGATAGAATAAATTTTTCATCTCCAATCTTTAGAACTGGTTCTCCCACGTTAAGTATAAATTGATCATGTACTCCCATAACATCCAGCCCCAAAATGAAATCATCAGTGATGTCAGCCACGATAACCCTATGTCTAAAACACAGGCGACCAAACTGCAGATCTAGATCAACTTCTCCATGAACCCTTGCTCTATCTCCTGTGGCTGTTCGAACGGCCAATCTATTTTAGCTTTTATTCCTGATAAAAATCCGGGCCGCACTATTGATGACGTGGCACCTGTGTCGATAGTGAAGATATATCTCTTTTTGTTTACATAGCCATCCAACAGCAGACTACTCGGAACTCTTCGAAGCTGGGAAACCCGCATCTCTCTGGGGGCACCGCATTCACCAGCCATCACAACCCCCAAGGTGCTGGCTATCTTTAGTTTTCCTGTGGCTCTTCAGATATTGCGACATATATCCTTTCAGGGCTCCGTTGTCGACAGTTTCGTTTAATATGCCCTGGTTTTCCGCACTTATAACAGCGAATTACCCTCCTTGGCTGTCCATCACTCTGTTCTCTTTCCTGCTTCCTTGAAGCATCTGGTTCGGTCAACAACTGGCTTATCATTTTATGCATGTCAGTCATTTTATTTTTCTAAATTGCCCTCCTCTTCTACTGTCATGGCTCGTACTCTCGGACGTGAAGTCTCTTTATAAGCGGCTTCGACCTCTCAAGGCTTCGCTACCAGTCTTATCTCGAGACAATCTAAGGACTCTCCTGATCTCCTCATCTCTTATGCCATCGATGAAAGTACCAACTGTTAATTGTTCCTGGAATTCCTTGGGTGCGTCTGGGTAAGCCAGGTATGTCAGTCGCTCAACAGCGGCCTCAAAATCTTGTAAAGTTTCCCCAGCCTTTTGTGTGCGTGATTTGAGCTTAGTCCGGTACACTTGGGTGATTTGCTGGTCGCCATATCTCAGATCTAATTCAGCATCTAAAACTGTAAAACTTGTTGCCACCGGAATCGTCTGAAGCACTTCTGATGCTTTCCCTTTAATGCTAAAACTAATACTATAGCCTTTTTCTTATTACTCCAGTTGTTAGCGCATGCAGCTGCCTCAAACTGTCTCCTATGTGTCGTCCATGAAGTTTGACCGTCAAAGGAGGGCGGTTGTAACCGAGGGCCTGATGATGCTACTAGCTAGCCTCCTCTTTCCCTCAGCTGCCGTTTAAGTCGCTCTACTTCTTCTTCAACCATATTTACCTTCCCTTTAACTTCACTTCCACTCTAGCCACCTTTGCTTCGACGTTGGTAACTTTTCCCTTAATTTTACTAACTTCTCCTTCGACGTTACCAACTTTTTGTTTAACTTTATCTACTTTTTCCTTGACCTCATTAGTGGGTGACAGGATAGCATCTTGTTGCATCTGTATAATTTTTTTCAATTCTTCCTTTTCTTCTTGACGTCTTCTTTCTTGTTCATCTTTTTCTGCCTGACGTTTCCTTTCTTTTTCTTCTTCACGTCCCTCTTGTTCTTCTTTTTTGTCTAGCATCATTTTTCTAAATTGCTCGAACATGTCTTGCATTTGCTTTTCGGCAGCCATCTTCTTGTTTCCATCCAAAAAGTTCTTAAAAGAGCACTAACAAATCTTATTTAAAGTAGTAGTATAAGTCAAATATTATGGGAATGAAAAAAAAATCGGTCTCGGTCAAACTTTCCCATTTAGGGATAAATAAATTTTGACTTTAAATTTTTTTATTTCAAATTATTGTTAGTCTGCCCTTCACAAAATTCAGAATAGAATGTTCTAGAAATTTTCTTGAAATATCATAGATAGGTCTTATTTAGTGTCTATACTACTTTCCAGTTCAAAGCACTGCAATATCTCCACTTTCTAGAATTCTTCAGAAATCTTGTTGCAATTCCGCTTCTGACACCAATTGTTACGTGTTTACAATCTCCAGTAACCTACCCCTACCCTATATATAGGGTCAATAATTACAACAAGAATCTTCACAAACCACTGATTTATTCCTTATACTAAAACGGACTAATTATACTTTAAATCTACTATAAATTCACCACTTTAATTTACAACTTGCTACTGTTTCTTATTTCATCTTATCGCTTGCTTGTCTAACTAAAAACTGTCTCAGCGCGGTCGGTTCGCCGCATATATACCCGCGCCGATTATACTAGTTTATTCTAGAATGTTCTCCAACATTCGCGATTTTTCTGGCGCCGTTCTCTAATTTTCTATGATTCCAGTGGCGTAGTCGTGCACATAACAATGTGTACAATTAACAATTGATGATTCTTCTTTTGATATTAAATATTAGATATTGAGCGCGTATGAAAGTTTCATTATAATTTTTTTGAGATTATTATTAACTTCTTGTAGGGGAGACTGTCTATTTTCTTTGATATACAGTGTGAAGTTTTACTATATTGTTTTGAGATTGTCGTTGATTTCTCGTAAGGGGGAAATTATTATACAATCTTTTCATTGATTTAACTTTATTAATGTACTAGTTGACCAGAATTTAACACCGGGATGTACCAAATAGTCAAAGGATCCTCGTACCGGTCGTCACATGCCTACCTTGCACTGACGAGAGTCAACAATTCGAAACTGCAGTCTGCAAGTGGTGTGTGACGGCTGGCAAGAGAGCTCCTTTAAGTAGGATCAGTCTTTCGGCTGGTGTTTGTTGCAATCAAAACATTAGCGTTTTGATGGCAATATGCAATTCTTACACTTAACGCGCCAGACTTGTAACTTGTAATTCAGCGATCGGCGGGGCACATAACCCGGAGAGTAGCTGTTGGTTGCAGTCTGGTTACGTTCCTTATAGTAAAATAAGGATTTTATAGAGGAATTTGTGACTAAAAATATTATGTTCTAATATTCCGCCCTCTAAAAGCACATTTGAACTATGCTAAGTCCAGCCAGGCTATTTATTTTTCGATTGCAACAGACACTGGACCACTAGATGGCGCCTGCTGACTATTTTAAATGTCGCTATTGTAAAAATACCGGGATGTACCAAATAGCCAAAGCATCCTCGTGCCTTTCGTCACATACCTAACTTGCACTGACGAGAGCCAACAACTCGAAACTGCAGTCTGCAAGTGGTGTATGACGGCTGGCAAGAGAGCTCCTTTAAGTAGGATCAGTCTTTCGGCTGGTGTTTGTTACAATCGTAGCATTAGCGTTTTGATGGTAATATGCAATTATTACACTTAACGCGCCAGACTTGTAACTTGTAATTCAGCGCTCGGCGGGGCACATAACCCGGAGAGTAGCTGTTGGTTGCAGTCTGGTTACGTTGATTATAGTAAAATAAGGAGTTTATAGAGGAGTTTGCGACTAAAACTATTATGTTTTAATATTCCGCCCTTTAAAAGCACATTTGAACTAAGAATGTATATAGGTAAAGTAGTGCGATTTCAGTATATTCAAGCATACTTTTGTTCTAAGTTACCATAGGACAAAGAAGTGTGTAGTAAATTTTTCATCGTCATTTCTATTTGATAACTCCAAGATAGCTTAGAATCAATCTGAAAACCAAGAAATTTGGTTATTCTTGTTTTCTGAATAATGTTATGCCAAGATCTTATTGACTTGTTATGAGAATGAAAAATGAAGTTATCGTGATAGTAGTTTTTTTTTCTTGTCATGATTAGCTTTGATTACTTTGTAAATAACGCTTCATTTGTTAATTTGTAAATCTTATATAAGAAACTTTCGTTGATTGATTAGGCGTCATCAATCCACAGTTTCTGATTTTACGTTTTAATTTTGTTTAGGTTTCTTCCAGAGAAAATACTGTATGGCAAAGCTCTCTATAGAGTGAGTGAATAAGTATTAAATTTGCCTTAGAACTACCGTGGTTTCCAGGAAGGACTAATTTAAGTTGCAATTGCTTAAACTTGTTTAGATTGTTATCTATATTGATATAACAAAATAGAAAAATCTCTCAAAGATTTCAATAAGGAACTCTTGCTTAAGATTCTTTTTATGTTATATCCACACATACTTTTACACGGAACTGGTTAATACTATATTTTAAATGATACTAAATTTGTTAATGTCTTCTCTTAATGTTGCTAATCAGGTCGTACAAAGCTCTACAGGGCAATTCGGTACGCATTTATCATTATTTAGTAATATTAGTGCCGATTCTTTATTATTCTTTTGGTTACTCTCTGCCTCATTTGTTAAAATTTTTTCGCGTGCCGCTTTATTCTGTGTCCCTTTTCCCAAGTGTATTTGCAAATCTTCGATTTCTTATTTTTAATGTCATTTTTGCACTCATTTATATTTATATAGGTCTTGATGATCTAAGAATGATTCGTAGAATTGTTTGTGAGTATTTTTAATCGATTATTTTGAATGTTTGGCGTTTACTTTTCAATATTTGGCGAATGCGCCAGTAATAAACACTGTTTTAAAGCGTTAGTCGAAAACACTAAATGTAATTTGATTGAACTGCAATGGGTCCACAACCAAACAGTACCCTCTAATTGACGAAAACATGAATACAACTTAGAGGTCAAATTGACTATTTTCTAATTTTTTGGATTTTTCTAATCGATATGTAATTGGGTTCTATTTTGTAATATCTCGGTATTCAAATTTTCTATAATAATTTGGGACAGTGAACATTTTTTCAAGTTTATTTTTACACTTAGTGAATATAATTGCTCCATTATACAGGGTGTATCATAGTGGAATGTCATAGAATAGAATAGATTTTTTTGACCAAGGGTACAAAAATTTGTTTTTGGCAAGTCACAAAATATATGGTACAGAACACCATAAATAAACACATATATGAGTATAATATATAAAACAGCCACAATGTGTAAAACAACATACAATATGAAATAAATGTAATATCAGGAAATTACAATATAGAAGAAAAGACGGGGCAGAATCACACGTGAAACCAGAGCATCCCAAACAAGTTGGAGGACAAATTTTATAATATAATTTATATATGTTGGCTATATAATAAACTTAAAATTGGGTAGTAAAAAAATCCTCAACGGAATAAATGCAGTACTTTAGAAATAGCTGTTTAATTTTGTATTTAATAGAATTAAAATTGTTACGAGAGTTCAAGCAGAAGTAACCGGACTTAATCACAGAAGACGACTTGGCGAGAAAAAGGACAAAGATATAGGATTATATACGTGGAATGTGAGAACATTGTATAGACCTGGAGCCCTACGAACACTTGTTGACATTTTGGGTAAATACAAAATGGACATAATAGCACTTCAAGAGATCAGGTGGATTGGGGAAAAAATATTCGAAAAGGGAAAATACATGATATACTATAGCTGCTACAACATAAATTTGGGACAGGCTTTATAATAATAATAATAATAATAATAATATTTATTAGTGTATAGCACAAGATTTGTTTTACACACGTCAAACGAACAAGGATCAAACACATAATTACATAAAAAGTATATAAATATAAAAGACAAAAAAGAAATAGAAAAAAGTAGAACTATGATATATACATAAAGTAATTTAAAATAAAGTCTGAGAATATCAATATATACATATTAAAGTCATTGGCTCTTGTAGGCACAAATCACAGAAGATTTACTTAATTAGCTATAAATAGCTATCGGTAAAATTCATCCACCGTATAGCAGTTTCTGTACTGGAGCAGTTTCTTCAGTCTTACCTTAAAAATATTTGCAGTGGGTGCGGACTTAATATCATCCGCTAAACTATTATATAATTTGCAACCCATGTAATGGAAGCTTTTTTGATACATCGTAGTTCGATGTATTTCGGGTTTCAACAATTCCTTAAACCTTGTTTCGTGGTCATGATCAGTTCGACTGGCAAGGAATTTATATTTATTTTTGTAAACATAAGTGCAGACCTCTAATATATATATACCAGCTACTGTTAGGATTTTAAAGTTTCTGAAAGCATCACGGCAGCTTTCAGGAAAGTGTAGACCAGCGAGTATACGTACAGCATATTTTTGCAATACAAATACTCTTTCAACAAAAGTGCTGTTACCCCAATTTATAATTCCATATCTGAGATGTGAATGAAAATTTGCATAATAGAGCGTTAAGAGTATATCTTGGCTACAGTGGTTGGCCATGAAACGTAATGCATAACAGTTGCTACGTAATTTGCCACACAGATTGTCGATATGGCAACCCCATTGCAGGTGGTTGTCTAAGTGGATACCCAGCATCTTAACCGATTCAGATGATTTAATTATATTGCCATTGTTTTGAATTGATACACTGTCAGATTTCTTTGAGGATGTAAATAATATTGACATAGTTTTTTGCATATTCAATTTTAGTTTATTTTTTTCTGCCCAGGTTATTATATTGTTATATACAAGTTCTGCAGTTATCTGTAATGCATTTAAATTGGTATTAAAAATTAGAATGTTTGTGTCGTCGGCGTAACATATGATAGAGACATTGGGTATATTATTAAGGTATGAAATTAGGTCAGTGGCAAAAATATTAAAAAGCAGTGGTCCTAGAATAGAGCCCTGTGGAACTCCCTGTTTGATATCACAGCTATCACTGTTAACATTATTAATTTTAGCTATCTGGGTCCGATTTTCTAGATAGGAAGTTAAAAGTTCCAAAGGAACCCCTCTTATGCCATATCTATGCAACTTAGCTAGTAACAGTTGGTGATTCACCAAATCAAAAGCACGGGAGAAGTCAATAAATAAACCAAGAACATATTGTTTGTTGTCTATGGCGGTAATAATTTTATGTTGAAAATCGCATAGTGCAGTTTCCGTGCTTTTGTTTGAGGTAAAACCATGCTGAGAAGACGAAAGAATACTGTTTTTATGTAAAAAAATTGAAAGTTGGTGTTTAAGACATAGCTCAAAAAGTTTCGACACACTACAGAGTAAACTAATGGCCCTGTAGTTTGCATAATCGTTTGAATCTCCTTTTTTATATATAGGGGTGACGATAGCTAATTTTAATCTCTGAGGGAATAATCCTTGGCTAAAGCAGGAATTTATTAAAAATGACATTGGCTTGCAGAGGCTGCGTTTACACTTTTTAATTAAATTGTTGGAAATATTATCATGACCATATGAATACGAAGGTTTTAGTTTATCTATTAAGGACTCTACGTCTTTTTCGGTAACAGGAGATAGAAAGAAAGTTTTATTACAGAAAGGTAGGTTCGAGTTTAAGAAATCATAGTCAGGTGGAAGTTTGTTATCTATAACAGATGTGAAATGTAAATTGAAATTATTTGCGATTTCGATGTCAGGCAGTTTTTCTCCATCTTTATTTATAGCAATTTCAATCACACTTCTTTCTTTTCCCTGCAATTTATTAATGAGGTGCCACATAGTTCTAGATTTATTACCGGATTCGAGAATCTGTTTGTCATTAAATTGTTTTTTAGCAACTTCTAGTTTTTTGCGGTATAATTTATGTAGGTTTTTGCTTATTTCTGAATAACCAGAATTTATTTTTGCCATATCGTTGTAAATAGTTACCCACTTTTTTAGTTGAAATACTTCTTCAGTCATCCAGTCATCTTTTTTATTCTTTTTATTTGTAAGCATTTTTACACTGGGAAAACATATATCAAAATAGTAGAATATTATATTACTAAAATTATCAAACGCTGTATTGGGGCAATTTTGAGTGAAAACTTCCTGCCAATCTTCATTATTTAGGTAACTTTGAAACTGCATTATGTTTTCCTTCCCAAATTTTCTACGGTGGATGAATTTATTTTCGGTTTCTGTTTTCACTACAAACTTTGTACAGACAGCAAGCAATTGAGAAAAGTGATCTGACAGGTAAAGATTAACTACTTCGGCTTTAAAGTGCACAATATTGGAACTCACTAAAAAATTGTCAATACAAGTACTAGATGAGTGAGTTACCCTTGTTGGAGAATCTACACATATGGTCATATTATGAGAGCATATTAAATCATTTAAAAGGTGAAAATTTATGCTATTAGAAAGAAAGTCAACATTAAAATCCCCCCCTATAACTACAAAATTTTCACTATTGGACACTTCAGTGAGTAAGTCGTCAAATAAGTTTAAGAATAATCCAAAGTCTCCTGCAGGTGGCCGATACAAAACTACAATTAACATTTTATGAGATGGTAATATTAAACCACTACATTCAAGTACTCCTTCGAAGCAAAAATTGGCCACTGGAAACACTAAAGTACTAGCACTAAAACTATTGTTTTTATATATAGCCGCCCCTCCATGCCCCATGTTTCTGCGGCAGTAGAAGTCAATCAAAGTGAAATTACTTAAGCGGATTGCATTTATTTGTTCTTGACTTTGCCAGTGTTCTGTGATTAGCAATAAGTCACATTGATAGTTACTGAAGACATCTTCAATATTTAGGATCTTGTTACCCAGACACTGAATATTTTGATGAAAAATTTTAATTGCATTTTTATTCACGAAAAAATTCCGCCTGTTCGTTACTATCATTAGTGTCTAAGTTTATATTTGCACTGTTGTTAGAAATCAACTCCTGTTCTTCTAGTATAGTGATGCTATTACCCCCATGGACATCACAATTGACTAAACTATCAGGAGTATGTGTAATATCAACAATCAACTGTTGTTCATCTACAAGAACTGAATTATATAGCGGTTTGGTGACTGTAATTCGCAATGGACTTGCTACGTAGAAAGGTTCTTTAGTTGCGTCAATGGTAAGCAAATTTGTTATTGCTTTCTTATTTTGGATGATGTCTGTTATGCTGCAAGCCACATTACGTTTATTTAAGTTATTTTGTTTATCGGTAAGATCGAGCAAACTTATTTTTCCAATCAAGGTGTTGTCCAGTAATGTCACGAATTCTGTTAATTTTCTGTTGTACTTCCTAACAAATTTGTTAATGAACGTTGATTTAAATGGAGCAGTTGAGATAGTAATGTTGGTGTTGCCGCAGTTTTTTATTTTTTGGGCAATGTCCTTGAACAGTGGATATTTGCTTTTCTCGTTAAAATTATTAAATCCTGCAATGATGATAACATGATCATGAAGTGTATAGCTTTTAGTTAAGGATTCCATGTCTTCAATTACTTGTTGAAAAGCGGCTCCAGGTTTTATAACGGTTTCAATTTTGTACATTCTTTTCCCTAGGATATTGTAAACCATTTTGTTGATGTTGCGCCCATAGTCATCACATAGTATTAACACTTTATTACGACGATCAATTGTGTGACTTCTATTAGAGTCCAAATTCTTGATAGGAGCTGTATTGTTTTGAAGATAATTATTTATAGGCTTTTTCATAATGTTGTCAGTATTCTTTGTATCATTATTTATATCGGTCAGATTTGAGTTTTGTACTACATTTTTTAAACTATTCGTACTGAGCGTTTGAGTTTGCGAATTTTTGTATGCAGAGTTTTCTGTTTGTGTTTCCTGATACGCAAAACTTTTTTTAATTAAAAGTTTGTCAATTATTTCCTTCAGATTATTTATAATAGCATCTTTACTATTTATCTCACTACTAAGGTCCTTAATTTTTGTATTTAGTTTATTTTTTTCCTCATATAAAAGTTCATTCCTAGCAGTTTCTTCCGCGAGTTTGTTCCGTAAATTTAGAATAATATTTTGCGTACTGATCTGATTACTTTCATCATCACTTTCATACTTGATACTAATATAACTTGTATTGAGTACAGCATCCAGTCAGTAGTAGAGTAAAGTACCTAGTAGTTGACTTTCAAGCCATAAATGAAGGGCTATGTAATATTAGAATTAAAGGACAATTCTTCAAGTACTCAAAATAAATGTGCATGTACCAACGGAAGATAAACCAGAAGAAGAAAAAGAAGAACACTATGAAGAACTGGAAAAAACAATGCGGAACTGCCCGAGAAATGATATAAAAGTGAATCTACGAGATTTTAACGCAAAGATAGGAAGGAAAAACGAATACTCACCAACCATTGGAAAGCATAGCCTACATGAGGAGTCGAATAACAGTGGGACTCGCCTAATACACATGGCAGCCTCAATGAATATGGTAATAGCCAGTACATACTTCGAACACAAAAAGATACACAAAGGAACATGGGTTAGCCCAGACAGGCGCATGGTGAATCAAATTGAATACGTAGTGATCGATGCAAGATATTTCAGCGATGTCATTGATGTATGTACAAGACGAGGAGCAAATATTGACTTAGATCATTATTTAGTTCAATCAAAAAATAAGGGCAAGAATATCCAACGCAAAGAAGCGAAAAGGAACCAGGGAAGAGAAGTTTAACCTGGAAGTACTCATTCAGAAATAGCTAGAAAATTTGAGCAGGAGCTCGAGAAGAAGCTGAAAAAGCAAATGAATACAGCCGGGGAAGATATTGAGGAATACTAGGGCAAGTGTAGGAGCACACTGGAAGAGGTAGCAACAGAAGTCCTAAGAAAACAAAAACCAAAGCGAAAAGAAACAAACTGATATGATAAAGAGTGCGCACAAGCAACACAAGAAAAAAATCGGGCATGCAAAAGGCTACAAGGGCGAAGAACAAGACAAGGGGAGGACAAGTAACTGAGAAGAGTATTAAAACAAAAAAAAATAACACATAGAGAGACAGATACAAGAAATAGAAAGGCAAGAATATCAACCAAAATAGAAAGGAATTTAAGCCCAGGTTAGAGATGGGGAAGGAGACATCATTAGTGAGCAAGAGCAGATCTTAGAAAAGTGGGTAGAAAATTTCAAAGA
Organism: Leptura quadrifasciata; assembly: GCA_963675555.1. Lineage (NCBI taxonomy): Eukaryota > Metazoa > Arthropoda > Insecta > Coleoptera > Cerambycidae > Leptura > Leptura quadrifasciata. Next base: position 47,920,469 of record OY776680.1, on the reverse strand, counting down.
AGAACATTGGAAACCAGGACGAGGTAGACAGAATAGAAGTACAGCTTGGAGGCATGGAAGATGAGAGAGAAAAAGACAGCATGCCAACAGAGGAAGAGGAAAAGAATGCAATTAAGAAATTAAAAAATCACAAATCCCCTGGTATGGATGGGATACCCGCTGAAATTCTGAAAAATGGAGGAGCCAAGCTAACGGACCACATAGGTAGACTAGTAGCATTAATCTGGAAACAGGTAAAATTACCAGATGACTGGAATATAGGTATAATCATACCTATACACAAAAAAAAAGACCAGATGATGTGTGAAAACTACCAACGAATTACCCTGCTAAATGTGTCATATAAAGTAATGGCATATATCTGTGACCGCCTAAAGGTATATACGGAAGAGGTAAATACCAAAGTGGGTTTCGCAGAGGAAAGTCAACAACAGATCAAATATTTATGCTTAGGCAGGCCCTGGAAAAAACCGGATCGATACCCACCACCTATTTATAGATTTTAAATGTGCCTATGACAGCGTAAACAGAAGCTCACTCTATAATGCTATGATGGAATTTAATATTCCTACACACCTAATAAAACTGGTAAGGGCAATCCTCTCTAAAGTGGAATGCAAAGTAAGGGTACAAAGCAACGCGCCGAAATCCTTCCAGGCACGTACCGGACCATGCCATAATATTGCTTTGGAAAAGGCTATAAGAGAATCAGGGATAACAACTAAGGGGACCATCATTAATAGGAGCGTACAAATATTAGCATACGCGGATGACATTGATATAATATCTAGGACAAAAAAGGGACCTAAGCCTTCAGAGCATTAGAGGCAACAGCGAAGAGAGTGGAGTTGCAAGTTAAGGTAGCGAAAATAAAATACATGAATGTCACAAATAACACTTACGCAACGCCACCCGAAGACCTGGTTACAGGAACATACATTTTTGAAGGGGTAAGAGGGTTTATATATCTGGCAACGCAAATAAGTGAAAAGAACATCATAAGTGCAGAAATTAAGAAAAGAGTTTACCTAGCTAATAGAGCCTACTTTGGTCTAAAAAAGCTCTTAACAGCAAGTATAGTGAGCAAAAAATAAAATAGCAATATATAAAACACTCATCAAACCAGTTCTCACCTACGCGTCAGAGGCATGGACAACGACACAAAGCGACGAAATCTTGATAGGCTGTTTTGCAAGAAAGATCCTGCGGAATGTGTATAGAGGAGTACAAGAGAATTACGGCGAAGACGTTATAATTTCGAGCTTTATCAGCACCATAAGGAGCCCGATATTGTACGATCCGTTAAAATAAACAGACTAAGATGGCTGGGCCATATAGAAAGGAAGAGCGATAGTGACCCACCAAACAAATACTCCATCAAATATCAGCTAGAGATAGGAAGAGAGGAAGACCCAGAATCAAATTTAGGGAATAGGTCGAAGAAAATTTAAGAGCACTAAGAGTCAGAAATAGGAGAGTCAAAGCTCGGAATAGGGAAGAATGGAAGCTGCTACTGGAACAGGCCAAGACCCACCCTGGGTTGTAGAGCCAAGGATAATGATGAGAATTAAAATTAAGAGATTTTATGTCATGAGGATTATGATTATGTAGTTGGAGATTTAACGAATTTTTTATTGATTTTGTTAGTCTAAGCCTAGGTTTTCTGTGCTGAGTGGCAGCCCTCGTGTCATAAATGTGAAAATCCGAATTAATCGAAAAGGAATCTATGTTCTTGTGGATTTCAAGTAATGTGGTGTACATATGCAAACAGGGAACTGGCATTATACCTAATTTTTGGAAATTGGTTGACAATGGTCACTCCAGCCGGCATTGTCAATTAAGCTAACTGCTCTTTTTTGTGACCGAAATATTTTTACTGCATGAGTTGAGCCAGCCCATGGCAGAATTGCGTAACTAATGTGAGAATGGAATAGAGCGAAATAACAATTTCTTAAGGTGCTAAAACACAGAACATTTTTCAGTCTGTGAAACAGAAATATAATGCTTGACAGCTTATTGGAGAGTATCTCCAGATAATTGAACCAGCTGAGGGTGTCATCCAAGACAACGCCAAGAATTTTTATGCTGTCACCTTTTACTACTAAGTTATTTGTAGAAAGTTTGTTTGTAAATGAAGGGTACTTCTCGTCGTATAAGAAAATTTTGTGGTATAAAAATGTATTTACTGTCATTAAAGCGTTCGTTTACAAGGCGTTAAAAAAAATATATATTTGTTGGGGCAGTAATCAATTTTTAATGATTCATAAATATAGCAAACCTAGTCAAGAATTTGATCAGATCTGTTAAAAAGGCTATTATCAATCATGTAGAGAAAAATGTTATCTACACCATTTATCCAGAAACTTTTGAATTACAGCCGCATAAATAGTGTTATTTTAGAAAAATCATTGTGAATGTGCATTTATATATTTTATACACTTTAATACAATTATTCATAGAAAATTAGTTAATTTTTGAGATATTTACAAAGAAACCGAAGAATTGGGCGTAAAAATCAAGTTGGCGCTTGAGCTCAACTCCCATCTTTAGGAACTTTTAGTGTGTTTAATGGAACACCTCAATGAACTTGTGTACCAATTTTCAAAATTATATATATAATATTAATGTTTTTTAAATCCCCATCGTTGCTTGGACTATATGTAAAAATGTATACACTGCCATGATGTAAAAAACAAAAAATAAACGTATTTTGAACATTATGTAATATTTTTAGGGAAAGAAGGAACAGTTGTAGGATGGGGCAAGGACGAAAATGGTGATTTAATGACGGCAGAACCAAGACAAACAGATTTACCTATAGTAAGTCAAGAACAATGCCTCAGAAGTTCCTATCAATTCCAGTACATTACCTCGAATAGAACTTTTTGTGCTGGTAAGTGAAAATTTAAATCTTGTTTCAGTAACTAATTCTAACTTAAAAAATAATACGATGTATCTCCGGGTAGGCTACAGCAATCTTGAACATTTTCATATTGTTGATATGATCAGAAAAAAAAATCATGTTTTATGGAAAATTTTGCTCTTCGTAGGAAGTCATAAATAGCTGCTATCAAACATACAATCCATATACGATGTTCTAAAAATTACTAAATATAGAGTCGACCCTTTTTTATTTTCGGAAAATTTTGTACAACAGTTTTTGCAAACTGACGGTATTTAGTTGCAAAGTAAGAAAAATCTCTCAATAAAAAATAATTTAGTTGGTAAAAAAAACTAAATTGTGAAATATTCAACATGAAACCTCCTGCTAGTACACATTTTAAAAATATTTTTCCTAATTTCTTAATACACAGATGAAATCACAGTATCATTAAAAAAATTAACATGAACATCAAGTGTCGCCATAAATTTTACTGTCACTGCAGTGCCAGTGCAAGGAATCTATTTTTTGTATTGTATTTTCTGAAAATATGAATTAGCTACTGTTATTAAACTATGCTAACTTTGGAACAGCGAATTCGTATGGTTATATGCTTTGGAGTAGGACATATTTTTTATAAATGTGGCATTCAATTTTCAGATGATTTTCAGGGTCAATAATAGTTCCCAGCCATAATCTATTGTTATTTAAAAAGCTTGCCTTTATTTTGTGACACTGGGACCATTTCTGGGAAACAGTATCAAAAATCTCTAACTATTTCATAACATCACTGTCTGTCTTTATTCATAGCATTTTTATTAAATGTCGAAGTACATATATATGAAATATATCTTCACACTTCTACTCGTTCAACCAAACTTCGAAAAGGTCATGTGGTGAAACATATATGTTTAAACAGTTTAGTAAACAAATCAGGTGCAACTCGCTGCGTCCATTTACTGCAGTTACGTAGAGTGAGAAATAACCTATCAAGTAGGTCTGGCAATATTACTCCAGTAGAATTGCGGGGTTGATTGTATTATCAGTTACCGGAACAAAATATATTTTAAACCAAGTCTTTTTGGTCCCTGATTACCAACCAAAAGTTTCGCTCGGTGGAAATTCCGGAAACACCCCTTTTGGGACAAAAAACACCCCCCTTTTTGTAGGTTTTTCGCAATAATCTGAGTGTAATTTTTAAACTATAATAATAATAATAATTTATTTACGGGAATAACATACAGAAAAAAATATACAGATATAATTTGTACTATTTATGTAAACAAATTGGATAAATTTACAGTAAGTTAAAACTTGTTTGTAAATTATTGGCAATTTCAGAACCTAGATGTACAATATATTTAGTGTATTCTTATTGTTGCATTTTACAAATAGTCTAAGACTTGTGTATAAAGATTCACATAAGGTAATTCGCAGAAGGTCCTGAAATAACCATTAACCTATATAATTAACAATAAGAAAAAGATATGAAGTAAACATGACAGGCGAATTATTGAAACTATTGGAACTAAGTGGAATGAGTATTTTTTTTGTGTTTATATATTTTTTACATCTATTAGTCGATGTATATCTAGTCTGGGAATGCTTTTAATCCAAGATTTTACTCTATTCTTGAACAAACTATAAGAATTTATAGTTTTTATTTCAATTGGCAATTTATTATAAAGTTTAGGTCCTAGGTATATATGGCATCTTTGTGAAATTGTTTTTTAGGTCTAGGTACTTGATTAGGGGCATTTATCATATAACGGGTGCTGTAGGCATGATCAATATTTTCCAACTCATTTTTGTTTTTATACTGCCTTAGTAAAAGGTTGAAACAGAAGAGTTGCCGCATATCAAAGATCCCCGTTTCTACATATAGACTTTCAGTTGGGTAGGTCCAATTTTTTTATATACAATTTTTCATATTAATTTTTGCGTAGTTTCTAAGGTCCTTAAATGATTATTTGAAGTACCTCCCCATGCTATAATTCCATAAGTAAGGTGAGATTCGACTAAAGCATGATAAAGTGTTTTCATATGAACGATTTTAAGAATTTTAGATAAGTATTTAAATTTATATAAGATAGTTCTTAATTTTTTTACTATAAAGTTTATGCGTATATCCCATTTTCTTATCTATGTAAATTCCCAGATACTTAATTTTATCTGTAGGTGAGATTTCTATATTTGTGCTGCCGATTTCGGTAAATATTTCGAATAGGAGGTAAACGGTATGTAATAAGTTTTACTAAAGTTTACTGTTAGTAATTTATTACTGAACCAGGTAGATAGTAGCTAGATCAGCTTCTATTTTATCCTTTAATATATCCCAACTTTCGGCTTCATAAAAAATGGCTGTATCATCAGCAATACTTACTACTTCACCCTTAGTTTCTACATTAAATAGGCCATTTAGGTATATATTAAACAGTATTGGTCCTAGAACAGTGCCTTGAGGCACCCCATATTCTACAGTCTTTACATTACTTACTGTGTCTGCGATTTGAGTACATTGCGTACGGTGTTCTAAATAACTCGACATTAATTTATATGAAGTCCCTCGAAAGCCTATACTGTTCAACGTACTAAGAAGTTGGGTGTGGCTAACCGTGTCGAAGGCCTTTGTCAGGTCGATGAAAACGCATATTGCTGGTTTTTTGTTATCAATAGATTTATTAATTTTAGCAGTTAATTATCTTATAAAATGCATTTTTTCTGGTACCTATATGTTTTTTGGGTCGCTGATTACGAATTTCAGGGTCCCATACTCATAAAATGGGCCAAACACCCTTAAAAGGACAAAAACACCCTTAACAAGGGAGTTGTTTTGCAGTATTCTCTGAACAAATACGAAATTATCAAAAAAAATTTTTTTTGTACTTGTAATTGAAAAACTTATTAGGTGTTGTTATAATTTAATTTTTTTTTATTATTAAGGTTAATTAGAGGGGGTTGAAACTACCCCAAAATAAAAAACATGAAGATAATACGATAAAAAAAATTAATTATGATTTTGTCGTCTAACTTTGTAACTCATGATATTTACAATGAAAAAACTCATTCCAACCCCGAATAAGGGTGTAAACTACCCTTGAATAAGAATAAACTGGAAAAATAATTTTAGAACGTTGTGTATAGTATTATATTATGATTATAGAGGAGACGGTATAAATTGTAAACTTTTATATTAAATTTTCACTCAAGGAAGAGTCGAAACGACCCTTATATTAAATTAAAAAAATGTCTGCACAAAATTTACTTTTTAAAACATTGTCCTGTAAAATAAATAATATATGGATAAATATGTATATAAATTAAATAAATTGAATACGATTTTTTGGTAACTATTTTTTTCAAAATTATAATTAAAGCTTGTTTACTTTATTTTTCAATATACAAAAATAATTTTCATATTACAAAAATAATGCTTTTTTATTTATAGTTTATGATAATTTGTAGACTGAAGGTCATTAGTATTCTTCTATATTTACAGTAATATAGAAGAGAACTAATGACTAAAGAAAGGGGTGTTTCCTCGTAATCAGGAACCAAAAAGACTTGGTTTAAAATATATTTTGTTCCGGTAATTGATAACACAGCCCCCCCCCCCGCAATTCGACTGGAGTATATAGGTGTAATCATATATGAATTTTGTGTGTCAGCGCATATTACTAAAATGGACACTTTATAATTTACTTTTGGAGCTATCAATAATTAACACATTTTGTCTGACACTGATGCATTGTGTAGATTTTTTTTCGTCTTTTTTACATGTTTCGTTTAGCCTAAGATCCATATTTGATACTGAAAAATTCATACGATAATATTTTCAAAAAATTAGTAAAGATTTATTGAAGCATTGAAACCTAGCAACATGCCATTATTTAATTATAAACGAGAGGTGTATTCTAGCAAGCAAAATGAGAACAAGTGGACTTTTCGGAATAGAATTAAAGAGCTTTTACTAGTGTTAAACTTATTAATTTCATAAATATGAGTTATTTATCAGACCGAACAGATATAGATGCTGCTAATTAAATAATACGGAACAAATCAGGAGGGGAGAAATGGACCAGAAAAGATAATATTGAAGAATTAACTCAAGCAGAAATTATAAACATAATTAGGAGAAAAAGACACAAAGCAGATAAGGCCTTACAAAAAGCATCAACTTCTAATAATTATAATCACGAAAATATTAATTTACGTTATAAGTCCGGAAGGTCGTTTATTACAGTTGTTTTATGGACGAGGCGACGATACTGTAATAAGACCTAACGGACGTTTATCGTATAATATTTTATTTTGTACTGTCCTTTTTAAAACGAATAAAAAGTTATAATTATTCAATGTTTAAAAATATCGTTCCATAACATATTTATTCAGCACTTATTTTTTGTCTTTAATGTGTTTTTGTTTTTGTATTTAATTAAATTGTTGGGTTTAATATATTTACTGTAAACTAAGTAATCTGTATTTTAGCTTCAAATAAAATAGAGCTTTTAATCAAAATAATAAAAATCTAGTAAAGAGAAACTCAATTTTTTGTTCTTTACCATTCTTTATTTACTAAAAATGGTAGAAAGCTATATTTTACATGTAGAGGTGCCTACAAAAACAGTATTAATGTATGTATTAATATAGTTTCAACTCAAATAAAATTTATTAATTTTAAGAAAGCAAAATATTAAAATTTGTAAGTAGAAGCCTAGTCTATAGTTCTCTAACATTCTTTATTTACTAAAGTTGGTAAAAAAGTATACCACTAAAACACTTGTCGGAATGCGTTTTTATAATTGGCTATGATTATTCGTTCTTTTTGTGTCTTTGAATTATGAGAGTTAGTTTTGCTATAAATTTTGAATAACCTACTAAAAGATATTATTATATTCCTATTTTCCATCAAAATGGCAAAAAAGGTGTACTCAGCTTGTATACTTTGTACAGAATTTAGTGATTTAATGATTGTGGTCGTCATTTAACGTACTTAACTGATTTACTTTGATATTGTACTTTAGCGGATGAAAGATATTGTTCCGGAAAATCCAAAAGAATCTTTTAGAGCTTTCTATCAAGTTTCAGCACCTTCCTAATAAGAAGAGAAGTCGAATTGTCTCAAGGTATTATATATATTATATGAAACATAAATATTTGCTCGTCGACGAATTCCATCCCACATATTCACCATTAAGAAGAGAAGTAGTTCTGAAAGACTTTGAAGAGCATTTGAAAATTGTGTTAATAAATAATAATTGTTGTGGTTAGTTTAAAAATAAAATTTTAATGTAACTTACAAATAATTGCTATAATAATAATAACATGATAGTGTTGCTAGGCAACACATTACGGTATTCGAGATTCTGTAATGTTCGATTTGCCGTCCGCAAATGAGTCCGGGAAATAGTCATTCAACGGACAGTATAAAATAAAAAAATACACAATCCACAAAAAATATCATCACCATAAGGTATCCCTGCAATTTCATCGAGAAATGTAGACAATTATAATTCCACCATACCACTTTTTAATTAAAAAAAATTCAAGAATTCCAGAAAACATAATAATTATTCTGCCAATATAAATGAAATAATTAATGAAAATTACTAACATCTTTATTATTAAGTACGAATGAAAATTTAGCAAGGACAGCACTTTCAGATGATGATATGGGAAACTGAAATACCTAACTCTGTAGATGTGATATATAAGACTAAAATAAGATTTCTTTCAAACAGTCATCAGGAAAAATACGCAATCAATCAAATATTACTGAAACTTACACAAAATATAATAACAACAGATTTTCAAGAAACAACGTCTCTATTTTTAGATTTTAAATTAATATATTTATTTATTATACCTGGGATTTAGCTATTTAATATTTTTCGCGAATAGTGTGAACATGCCAATAAATATTAATGAAATTTAAAGGTCAGTTGGAGAGGCAGTTTTATAATAAATATGACTACCAAAATAAGGTAAATTTTATTAATGCTATGTTAATGTTACATAGCTGAAAATTTGTATTTTTTATCGAATTTCATTTCATTCTTATTTATGAACTAGTTGTGTTACTCAATTATTTCCACTGCAGTTTTGTCTGGACAGTTGCAGGTTTCCCTTGGAAGCAACACACAGTGCGCCGAAATGAGAATCTAGACGGTTCTGAAAATTCTGAAAATTTGGGCATTTGTTCTGTTCATAGTAGTAATAACAATAATATTCCGGTTAGAGTTGTAACTTAGGATTATTATAAAATGTGCTGTGAGAAATACATAAAAAATATCTTTAAAATTTTAGTTGTAAAGAGGGCGAATTAGGGTTATGGGAAATCGGGTGGGGTGTGAACGATGAACGTAAAATTTAGACTAAGGGTTGAAAATGGGAATCAGCTTACTTGTAAGATTAATCGATACAAATTATTCGAACTGTTGTTCATAATGAGTATTACATACTATAGTATGTATTAAAACATGCAGATCGGCACAAAAACGTTTAAAGATTAGGAGATTCTTCACCACATCTGAGTCACCTAAAATACATCTAGAACTATTCATTGCATTATTTTGATACATTAAATAGTGAGAATCATCCTTAATTATTCTTCTATGTTCCCTTACAAGATTATAAACTTTATCACAATAGTCCATCATTATGAAAAAGTTTTAAGTTGATGAGGTAACCAAATCCGTGAACAGTAAAACATTTGTCAATTACTATTGGATAATTTAGCGAGACCATAACCCATGGCTAAAAAACTTAAAGTACCATAAGGTAATCTTCATTTTTTAAACACTGAAGTTTTCATGTTTTCACTGGTCGGTGCAAAATAATACAATGACTAGATCTAGTAGTGTATCAAGCGCCTCGACTGCGTATTTTAATGCAAACTCAATATGTAATAATCTTATAACAGAATACCAAAAAATAAGTCGGAATTCTTGATGGTGTACCTTGCGAAATTTTATTTCGATTCGTTAACTAGCGTTTCTATGATTCGGAACTTGTAGACAAGCGTTTCACTTTTATGTTTTATTAAATTTAATATACAAAAGAAAATTTTAAAGTTATTTCGTATTTGTCTACTTAACGTTCAATTATAACTACGTAATTTTTGCAGGTTTCCGAAATGGCTCTGGTCCATGCAACGGAGACAGTGGAAGCGGATTTTTGATGAAGACACAAGGAAGGTGGATGTTGAAGGGCATTGTCTCAATGTCCATATCGGAATCACATACTAGAACATGCGACTTAAAAAATTACGTCGTATTTACAGATGCCAGTAAATACATTAGTTGGTTGTTGTCGTTTATAAAATAGACATTTTATTTGTATTTGTGTTTTATTGACAAAACAATTATATTTTCGAAACCAAGAAAGGGCTATAACAATTTTGATCAAATTTAACGCATGGATACTTAATGCAGTATAAGATGACATAGTCCCTTACTCCCTAAAATTGCAGGGACGGAGGTTGTGGGAAAAGATTGAAATAATTATATTATTTTCTTTAAAACGGTTTTAATAATTTTGATTGATCCTTAGTATCATCTTATGATGATGACACTAGTTGCTTCTATATCAGAAAATTCAAAGAGAGATATTCTGTATGTGCACAAAATATTTTTATATTTCTTAAAAAAACATAAAAATATCTGACAGAGATAGCGATATTTCAATTTCTTGCACTCCTCCAAAGCTAAAAATGTCGTAAATTCGGCAATTTCTGATTTTATAACTGAAAAATCTAAACGGCAAAACGAAAAATGTTACAGCGACTTTAAAGATTGATGTGATGAACAAAATAAAATGTTTTCAAACGAAGCGGCATCTGAAAACGGTTTATTAGTTTATGTGATGGATAAATCAGAAGTTGTAAAGAGTTCAACTTTATGGAGCAGCTATTCTATGTTGAAGTGTATGCTCAACTTTCGGGGTGGGATCGATGTGTGGAAGTTTTTAAAATTGGTACTTTTCCTGAAAGAAAATTAGTAGATGATTATCAAGCAAAAAAATCAAAAATTTGGACGCGTGAGCAGCTTAATTCACTCCTAAATGAAGCTAATGATGATAATTATTTATTATGGAGGATAAATATTAAAAAAGTTCACTTGTAATAAGTTGTTTTATTCTCATTGTAATTATAGTTGTAGGCAGTTTTGGTAATAGGAATATCAGGGGCATTGCGACGAAATGAATAAGTAAAAATGATCCTTGTTGCCATTCAGGAAGAGAACGTTGTATTGTTATGGTCATCAAATGTACTAAAACCCATCTTTCGTAAAATAAAAAATTGTATTGACAACTTAGAATAGGAGAATTAAGACACATGACATGTATACAGGTGCGCGTGACAAATAATATTCAATGACAAACAGTTTCGCTTAGTCCAGCTAAGCATATGTATGTATAAATAGACCAATTCATTTGATGTTGGTTAATAAGTACAATCATTATATCCTCCTTCCATTAAATTAAAATATCCACTCCACTTTGGCGGCTTTCAGGACAAGAAATTAAAAAGCGAGTTCCAATCCGTTTGATCATTGTTTTGTAGCCTAGGAGCAACGGTTCTCGAGATATTCGAGTTTAAGGTGGACATATCCAAGAGAGAGAAATCCGTTAAGGAAATATTTATTATTTTTGATATTATTATTAGCCGTTACTCGAGTCCGAGTATAAAAATGTTACAGTCGATAAATTGTGTACAATAAAAAACAAGTAAAAGGTGTAGTCTATTGTAATTCCCATTCATCTACGGTGCACACGACTATGGCTATAGAGGCCAATTCGGGAGAGCACATGTCGACCACAGTCAGGACAAACATAGACCTGGTTAGGTATTGGATTCGGCCTTCTTGCAGCAACATTTCCTTGATAGCTGGCCACAACCCCTCGCCATTCGGTCCTGTCCGCTGCAAGTTGTTCCCATTGCTGGTCTGCAATACCGCAGGATTTTAGATTTTCATGGAGAGCGTCTTTGAACCTCTTTCGTTGACCGCCACGCCTTCTTCTACCGCTTAGCAATTCACCATAAGGTGTACATTTAGGAAGGCGGTTATCATGCATACGATGAACGTGACCTGCCCATCTTAGGCGTCCTCTTGAAATAAGCACCTCAATTGGAAGGCTGTTTGATCTCCTGAGTACTTCCACGTTTGATATGTGATGGAACCAACGGATTTTCATCATACTTCTGAGGTGTCTTTGCTGAAAACGTTCTAATTCTTTCACATGACGACGGTAAGTGACCCAGCTTTCACATCCATATAGCAGTGTTGGAATGACAACTGCTCTGTAGACAGCCATTTTCGTTGACAAAGCAAGGTCGTGGTTGTCAAATACTCTCACTCTAAGTCCCCAGAGTGCTCTAGATGCAGCGTTAATTCTATTGCGAATCTCGCTGTCCATGTTTGCTTTGTCATTAACAACGTTGCCTAAGTAATTGAACTGATCCACCACTTCAAGAGAAATTCCGTTAAGTGTAATGTCTATTTGGTTCACTTGATGAGGAGTTGACATAATCTTAGCCTTTCCAATGTTGATTTTAAGTCCCAAGGAATCATAGCTCTGGGCATACACATCTAAAAGTTCTTGAAGCTCTTCCGGCATAGAGGCTAAAAGTGCACAGTCACCCGCATACTGGAGATCACAAATGAATCGTGTGCGTGTCTTCGTGAAAGCTCTAAAGCGTCCTATGTTAAAGAGACCGCCATCAAAACGGTATCTGAGACCTATTCCTCTGACTGTCAGTTTGTTGTCAACAATAATTGTTAGAGCAGTGGTAAACAAATTAAAAAGTAGGGGTGCCAGGACACATCCCTGCCTAACTCCAGTGAGGGTTTGGAGAGGTTCGGTTGCCTCATTATTATACATAACCTGGGCGTTGTTGTTTGTATGTAGACTGCGACATACTTCCACAAATTTTCTAGGGATACCTAAGCGGAACATAATTTTCCAGAGCACTTCCCTGTCCACCGAGTCAAACGCCTTGGTTAAATCAATGAAGGCCATGTGAATTTCTCCTTGATACTCGAGTGCTTTTTCTTGAAGCTGTTTAATGTGAAGATTAAATCCGATGTGCCTCGGTTTGGTCTAAAGCCACTCTGTGTTTCAGGAAGTAACTTTTCCATAACAGGTGTTAGCCTATTTGCCATCGCTTTAGTGAGTATCTTCCCTCCAACAGCCAGGAGAGCTATACCCCTGTAATTTCCACAGTCCGCAGCGCTCCCTTTGTTTTTGAAGAGGTTGATTAAAAGTGTATCACGAAACTCCTGCGGAGCTTGACCACTTTCCCACACGACATCAAACAGTTTTTTGAGGTAGGGTATGAGCTCTGACGACACAGCTTTAAAGATCTCAGCTGGGAGTGAGTCGGCGCCGGGAGATTTGTTATTTTTTAGCTGCCCAATGGCGGTTAAGATCTCTTCCGTTATTAGTGGTTTATCTAAGTCTTCGAAGGTGTCATATTGAGGGATAAGATTTATAATATCGTGATCGGCTTGACTTTGCTGGTTAAGAATGTTAGAGTAATGTTCTTTCCATCGGGCTCTTATTTCCTGGTCTTCTTTGAGGAGATTTCCATTTAAATCTTTAATAGGGCACATATTTTTCCGACTGGGGCCGTACACTGCTTTTACTCCTTGAAAGAAATTCCTGTAGTCATGTGAATCGGCGTACCTTTGAATTTCTCTGGCCTTGCTTGCCCACCACTCGTTCTTTATTCTTCTGATTTCGCGCTGCGTTTCATACTTGGATAAAAGCTTCTGCTTTTGATGAGTCGTTGGGGTGGTTGATAGCGTTTTGGAAGGCAATATGTTTGCGGTCAAGAAGTTCTTGTATAAAAGCTTCATTATCATTGAACCAATCCTCCTGTTTTTTACTTGCTGCAGTGCCAAGAATTTCCTCACTCGCACTTTTTAAACTGTCTTTAATTTGTGTCCAGGTAGCAGCGACATCTACAGAATTGGTTTCTTCTAGTGCACTCAAATTCTCTTGAACTTTTTGCTTTAGCTGTTCGGCGGTTTGTTGGTCACGCAATTTACTAATACAGAGACGGAGTCTACGTTTTACTTGAGTTCTTCGGTGTTTGGGTCTCATAACAATTTTCATTTTAGAGACAACAGGACGATAATCGGACCAACATTCGCTATCAATGCGCGCCTTTGTAATTTGGACGTCCTTGAGATGCTTCCTACGTACAATAACATAGTCCAGTAGATGCCAGTGACCTGATCTGGGGTGACGCCAGGTGCCTTTAAATTTATCCTTTTGTCGGAAAATGGTGTTTGTTATAACTAGATCATGTTCGGCGCATTTAGTTAGGAGTAGTTGACCGTTAGCGTTCATGTTGCCCAAACCGTTCTTGCCTATGATGCCTGGCCAGGTGTCTGCATCTCTCCCTACTCTAGCGTTAAAATCGCCAAGAATAACGAGTCGTTCCGTTTTAGGTATTCTACAGAGGGTTTCTTCCAGCTGTTGATAGAAGCTTTCCTTGGTTTCGTGACTTGCATCCAGAGTGGGAGCGTAGGCGCTTATTAGATTTACCGCGTTGCCATCTGATAGCTCATAGCGTAGCAGCATTAGTCGCTCGGATAGGCCTTGTGGTACTTGTGTTAAGTTGGATACAAGTTGATTCCGAACGGCAAATCCTACTCCATGTTGTCTTCTTGAATTGGTGGGAAGACCTTTCCAATAGAAGGTGTAGTACTTTTCTGTGAGAGAGCCTTCCTCCAAAAATCGAGTTTCGCTGAGAGCTGCAACGTTAACATTGAGTCGGTGAAGTTCTCTATCTATTAGAGCAGTTCTTCTTTCAGGCCGATCGGTGCGAGTGCTGTCGTTCAAAGTACGAACATTCCAAGCGCCGTAGATGAAAGAATTAGTTTTGTTGGATTTTTGATAATAACTTTTTTAATACACATATTGGTAACAAAAGTATAAGATTACTTAAGTAGAATTATGAAAGGTGTAGTGATATGAATTTTCACTCAATAATTTCAGTTGTTTGCAAAATTAGTTAGTTTAAATTTAAAAAATAGTGTCAATCTTCATATCTTGTAGTTTTAAATGTATTAATACGTATTTTAAAAAAAGTTATGACCAAAAGTAATAAATATTTGCTTATTGGATTTGTCTCTCTTGAATATGCCCACTTTAAAGGAAAAAGTGTTCGGTTTTCGGCCGTACTTCTTCGCACTTCGAATCCTATAAGTTAGAAACGAATTTTTTTTCGAAATCTGATGAAACCGGGCAATCTGCAACGATTCAAGCTAACCTTTGTGAGTTATAAATTTTGTGCTAGCTCAGCGATTGCCTAGATATTTTCGAAAAACCGAACAAAAAAAAGCGTTTTCGAGGCCGAAAATTCGACTAAAACACGGAATTTTAAAACGTTCGTATCTTTCGAAATAAGCCGGCTGGGTGTTGGTACGATGTCGCTACGGACAAAGCGAGAGTTCAAAATCATTTAGCAAAAGAATAATAATTTAATTCTTTTAACCTTATCACCATTCCTACATTTTAAGGGAGTAACGGGTTATGTCATGTCATACTAGTGCTAAATCGTTGGAGTCGTTTTTGAGAAAAAAATAATTTATATTTTTCCATCGGTTTTTAGGGGTTAACTATCCTAGTATTTCAGCTAGGACCGATTATGCGATTTTGCCTCGAGGTGTGGCTGTCCTGAACACGTATACAAAATTTGAGCAATATCAGTAGTCGAGCAGTGCGGGTTCTAGGTACGACCACAGACGGCAGACAACAGACGACAGACTTTTTATAAACCACTTTTTTTGGTTTCAATGGACCTGAAAACGTTTAAATTCGTCAAAGACTCAAAATCCATTTGCACGACCACTACTTTTCTATATACTACGTATATGGAAAAGTAAAAATGAGAAAATTTAAGTACTCTCTTGAATCAATATATCACAATATATGTAACAAGCTTTATAATTTTAGATAAATGCGAAAATATTTTTAAAAAATGATGACAAGTTCCTTTAAAAGGCTGTTTGTAGCTCCGTTAGAAAAGATTTGTGTCGAATCAACATTAAATCGCGTCTAAAATTCGCAGTTTTCGTTTGTCAGGAGAATATCTAGACACCCTGTGTAGTGTATTTTCGAATTTTTTATATTAAATAAGTCAAATAGCTAATTGCTAATTGCACTTGCCTCTCACCCAAAAGTTCCGGGTTCGATCCCCGGTCGTGGCAGTGGAAAATACTGTGAGAGGGATTCTTCCACTATACACGGATATTGGATGTGTATCCCTTGTCTCTAAATGTGTAGCCCCCTCCCACACAAGGCTTTTCTAGAGCCTTCCGGGATAAAGGGTGTCGTAATTACCTGTGGTGTTATTATTTATATTATTATTATTTATATTTCCGCCGCATTACTGCGTCCTTTACATTTTTCCGTAAGTCTTTCAACTAATAAATGAAATTAATTTCAATTGACTAAATCCCTTTCCCCTTAGTAAAACATTAACGGCCATATGCTACATTTCACATTAAAAAAACTGAAGGTTATATATTTATTTAAAAAATGATCCCATATTCATATTCATCGTCTAGATTTTTTTTATATAATAGAAGTAGACATGACGTAATCAATTTACATATGCACAGACATACTTATATATTTCCTGATTTATCAGTATGTAAATGTAAAACTAGTATGGATCCTGCTTTAAAATTAAAATTAGTTTTATTGTTTTTAAACAAGCATTTTAAATATTGTTTTTAATGTCGCACTCTCCTACACCATTTCTTATTAATAACTCATGTTTCATATCAAAACAATCAATCACACTTATTTCTGGTAAAGTCATCTTGTCTTTTTTATTTTTCTTTCTAGATTTGATATAATGCATGAGTTCTAGTTTACCTTTTAAAGAAAAATCTGTCGTAGAACCGGATTAAACTGATATGATTTTATTGAATATGGGTATTACTTTTTTGGTTGGTACTAAAACGCCCCTATAGAGCCAGCCGTTTTCAAATTATTTTCTTACTTTATTATCAAAATTCAATTACTCTTATTTAATTTGTCAATAATCATTTGTTTATGACATACGCACAAGGAATTAAATTTAATTAGGCTATTATCAGTTTTAAATACGCATTTGCATAATATTTCAGTTTTCAAGTCAAATAATTTTATTTTGTACAGAAAGGAATAAGTTTAAAAAGTCTTAGAGGCAACCAACGTTAGACTATGCTAGCTTGCTATATCTCTAAACAGATGTTACAGAAATTAAGAACCATAATGAACCTTATTAGTCATAGCAACCCGCAACTAAAATTTAACGAATGCCCTTTTCAAGTAGCCCCGACATTGTGTCTACAAACGCCACACTCTCTCTCTCGTTCGCATCATACACGTTTTGCATAGGGAGCGTGCGATGCTCAAACCGCGAAAGAGGGCCATTTTCCTTTGACCTACCCAGGGAAGCTACCAACTACGAGAAACCAAACCCAGCCACCAGAAATTCTACCAGGACGTACAAAAGAATTAAATCCGATCTAATTATTACCGATACTTCCCGTATCGAGGCCTTGTTAATTGGATACAAGAGAATTAGATCCGATTTAATTATTACCGACATTTTCCGTGTCGAGGCCTTATACTTTGGAGAAGAGCAGCAGACTCCCAGCCATGAAATGTAACTTAATTCCCAGCTAGCTACGAAACTCTGACGAAGTTCCTCAAGACGACGACGTGGCTAATGAGAGGGAGATTACAATTTGTCCAGGTGAGGTTCAAATGCCCGTCCCGCGGCCTTACCCATTTTTCAAATCAGTTAACTAAATTTCATCATTATTACAGGCCTCACTAAATTTACCTGGCAACGATATAAGCAATCCGAGGAAGAAGTTTTTAATTAAGTTTCTATATTTAGGGGACAACCAATCAGAGCTAGGGAAATTTCGGACATAATTTTACGTTTTATTTACTGGTTTGGGAACAACGTTATTTTGTTTCAAGATTCATTTAAGTTACATCATAATTCATGTGGTCTTAATTAATTTACAAACAGTTTCAAAAGTTATGTCATTTCATTTTTGCTTTATTCAATAAACAGAAAAATAGTTTCTTTTCAGGTTAGTTCAGATCACAGCATCATTGTTTTGCTATAGTTAACAGATAATATTGATCCACTTTCTCAGTGGGGGTGGAATTTTAGAATTTTACTCTCCGGTTGGTAATATCTGCTCTTTGAATTGTGTTACTCGGTCAACAGGACCCCGACTCCAGTCATCCTAACTATCTAGCAATATTTTAAAGGTTTATGGACATCACGTTCGACAAGGGCCTTGTGCGAGAGTGGTTTACTCTACTTATTTGCGGTCAATGCAATGTAAGTAGTGTTAAGGCGCGCTGAAGGGGGTTTTTGTACGGAGATTGTTTATTTCTCATGGCATTAAGACTTTACAACTATGGGTTATTTTATTTCAATTATAGGGATTACGGCACGACATCAGATTTGCCACGGTGGCTGTTACAATCACTTTTATTACTCTCTAGGATTAAATGCATTTCCCTATAGTTGGTTAAGTATTTCATACATGCTACAATATCTCTTCGACGGTGATTGTAGTGGCTGTCACCGTGAATTGTGTTTATTGTGTTTCGCAAATCATGAAAATTATCCTCGCATCAGTCGCAAGGTTCATCCCGCCACGTGGCATGTAACCACGAACGTCATGAAGCCATAAATTGATTTTTTATGAGCATCCTTCGAGAATCATTAAACATACCTTGAGAGTACTATTTTATTCTCTCCGAGTTTGACGATTTGCCACCAACATCTGAATATATGTATAAAAATTATTTCTGTCTTTTCTTTGAACTTACCTTCCTGGTAATACAAGTAATAAACTAAATATATGGTAATGGTTTAACTTCAATCAACTAAACGCCAAAGCAACCCTTACACATAAATGTACAATCCAATCTTGAGTAATAAACCACAACTAAATAACATAAATGATTAGCGGGGGTTTCTCAATTCATAAACAGGGTGTTCAAACTTTGCAAAGTACTTAAATTTAAAAAGTGATTAATTGTCTAAAGTAAATAGTATCAGATAAATACAAGTAACACCAAACTTTGCATAAAATAACTTGGGTAAATAAATATAAAAGGTTACTACAAATGCAACGTAATATTAGTTATAATTTAGTAAAACTAGACGATCACGTAAATGGCCAATTTGTTTGTTTATCTTAACAGAAATTGAGATAAATAATTACTGGGATTAAATGTATTCTTAATTACTTCACAATTAAGGATTTTGTAATTAAGTAATACAGCGGGGGTGGGACTGTTTCAGTACCGAGCTTTTTTATTGACGAGAAAAAAATTCGAATTTTGAGAAAAATTGTTTTTTATTCTATATCACTCAATATCTTGAAAACTACTTGAACTTTTTCTTATTTCAAAGCTGATACATTAGCGATTTACGTGACGTTGTTTTAATTATCCTAAGTTTACAATTTTTTTCGCTGGTGAAATTAGAATAATATCCCTTCTGTTTCATGCAGTGAAATTTTCACCAGTTTTTGTTCATATCCAGTGAAACAAATGAAGTACATCCTTTGAAGTAGTTTTTAAAAAAATTAGATATATTTTATATGCTACGGTTTTTGAGATATCGATTTTTTACGAGACTACTCTTTGTTAATATAATATTACCACGGTCACGGTACAATTAGCGCCTAACATATTTAGAACTATAGTGAACATATAGTAAGCAATTACACAGGGTGTCTCACAGGAACTGCATCGATTGATATAGAAAGTACTCACCAGAACATTTTGAAAATTTAGGGAGCTACTAATGGCAGTGTAACCAATCCAACTAAAATAAGTACAAGCATCTGACACTTTCAGTTATACCGGAAGTCGATACCAACTTATTCATTTAAATGTATCATCCTTTAATGTTTGGTGTGGGTTCCATGCTCCATTGCTAAGTTACTAAAATTTCACAAGCCGCCACTGGTTTCTGATTTAATTTTGGCAATCCCAATAAGTCTAGGAAAATACGTAACGATGTTTCAAGCTGAAGTGACCGCTGTAAAAAAGGAGATAATGATGCAAATCACTTTTAATCAGTCGATCGCTATTTTTTTCGATAGCCAAGCTTCGATAGACATTTTGGATTTAATATTGGTTCCAGTCTTGGACTTAATTTTGGCAAATATAAGCAAGCAACATTTACCACATTTTTCTCAGCCGCACAAAGTAGCAAACATTTTATCCAACGTTGGAAGGTAACGTTAGCTGCATATTTGTATTCAGTGCAAAAGTGTATAAAAATGGATGATATAACAGTTGATATTGCTGATGCCGTAGTAGTGTTATCTTGCAGACAAATTTCTGCATCGCCAAAGATAAATCTATAGTACTTTCGAGTTACAGGTTTCTAGGTATTTGATTGTTAGCTCAAATAAATAAAAATACATAAAATAACAAAAATACTGCATCAAAAACTTAAATTGCAAAAATCTCGAAAATGGTTAACTTTTACAAAAAATATATAAAATATAATGAAGCACTTCCATTATATTCAAAACCACCAACAAAATCACAAAATTGAGAGCAAACTTAATGAAATAGTCGATATCTTGTGTAACCGTGTACAGAATAAAAGCATCCAATAATATTCGAAACATCCTTTGATGTGGGTAAAATATATCGACAAAAGCCCAAATATGGTAATGTGGCCAATGTTTGTCACATTAATTTGCCACCTCTCGTAGACAGTGTAGAACAACAAACTACCACGTGCCCGACATTGGTAGGTTCTTGACACATGTGTAGCGCCGGCTTTAGGCTTTATTAGCAATTTTCAATGCAGTAGCCAGCAGACTCTGCTAAGATCTATCTTTTTCTTGTTAAGTTTTTCGTGTATGCCTGTATATCGATTAAAATATTCAGAAGCTCTAATTAAAATAAATGTATTATTACACACAAGTAAATTCGAAGTATACACAATATTTTGTACTACTTAACTTGAATATATTCGACATTTGTTTGTTTCTAATGACTTGGGGAAAACCTGATTGAATTAATTATTCATTTAAAATTTTTAGTATACGTTAATCATTATTTAAAGTAGCGTGACCTAAACAACATCTTCTGATAGACAATTCCAATTTCTTTGAGCTATAACACATGTGAAAATTAATATAAATTGTAAATCAAGTGCAAGTGTACATTTTTTGGGAATAAGTAAATAAATGATAATTGGCAAATCAGAAATCATTGCTTAGAATAAATTACTTTAAATTGTACAAGTTAGTGTTTATTTATATTTTTGTTTATAAATTGACCACGTGCTACATAATTATGATACGATATTTGTTAGCATTTTGCTTCTTGGTACTTGTAAATGCATTAAGGATTCCAGAAAATCCTTGCCCCGATATATTCACCTATTATAAAAAGAGTGAAAATGGCGAAACTTATGGAGAAGCAAACATACCTTATGACGGAAAAAATAAACTGGAGTTCAGTGTCAATGCCTCGTTAGTAGGATATTTCCAAAAAGCAGTAAGTGTAATACTATTTACATTTTATTTAGAGATTCGGGCCTAAGCTTAAGTTGTTTTGACTTTATAAATAGTAACTATTTAATTTCTGAATTAAACATTGTCCCACAACTGGTTAAATTATTACCAAAGTAATTTTCGATTATCACAATAGAGTTATTGCTTTAAACTAGGAATCACTACTTCCACATCCAGATTTTGTATCCAAGTCTTATACATACTAAATCCCAATGTAATATTTTATTCCCTTTAATAATAGAGTGGGGGTGGTAGAGGGGGTGGCTAATGTAAAAAAAATTTAGAAGCTCTTGGTTCTCGTATACACAATAAATAAATAAACACCAAAGAAATTAGACAACCCCCAATGCCCCAATTGGTTACACATTGAAAAAACGCGGACATACAACCATTTCCTCCGTAATGCCAAAAAATTTTTAAACTCTCCTGGTTCTCGTATACACACTAAATCCCAATTAAATTTCTTACTCCCTTTAATAGAAGAGGAATGACAGATATTAAAATGCACAAAGGCACGTTTCGTCGTATTCCTCTTGAAACCTAATATTTTTATTAGGATGTGTGCTCTGAATGGTATTTTAGTTACCAATTACGCAATAAAGTGTTTATAGCAGATACCGGTGAAGGTACCCATTATTAAAACAGAAAAGTTCCGCAGCATCGGCGCAATGTCCAGAGTCATCTGCAGACCGGTGTCGAGCTTTTGGCTCTCATCAGTGCAGAGCAGACCCAGACACTGACCATGCTGTGGTCTCCTGATGTTATATGCATTGCAAGTAATACCATATCGGTGACTTACAAATAGTACAAATAGGTCCCTCCAACGGCACCTGCCACAAACACTTTAAGAAGCTTCGACTAAGGCAAATGTGACAAATAAAGTCAACTAGAGGAATGATAGATATTAAAATGCACAAGTACCTTCACCGGTATCTGCTATAAACACTTTATTGCGTTTCTAGTAATTGGTAACTAAAATATCATTCAGCAGAGAGAGTTGTTTTGACAGTTTTTTAATTTCACATTCCGATGTTTTTCGGAGGAATAAGAAATAACGTAGTTGACTGTTTCTTGTTCAGTTTTCGAGGTGGCTGAAACTATTTTGGATTAAAGATTTTTGGTGTTAACTTAAATTAAATATAAATGTAGTTCACAAGTGTGATTTATTTTGTAATAGTTGTGTTTGTTCTGTCTTGATGACTTGTCAATTTCAATTTTAACCTCAATTTAGTAAGAACCCTTCACTTGCATTAAACAATTTTGATTATAATAAGTTAAAATTTTTGTAGAATTCCTGAGGAAGAAACAATAAAGTTTCGAAAGCTTGAATTTAAAAAAGAGTTGTCTTTTTTGAACCCGTGACTGTATCCCTGGTGGAAATTAAAAAAATTTTTGTTTTTAACTTAGACAGTCGTCTAATATTCGTCTCTGTATGTATATATATACATATATATAAACTAAATAACTTCTCAGTATGGAAGTTGTGCTTGAATAATTCCTAAGTAATGTATTTCTCTAATCTAAATAATAATGCATATAGATTTTATCAATCGAAATCCTTTATCCCGTGTCCAATTTATCATCAAAAATATCTCAAGAATCATAATACGTGGCAAGTTGAAATTCTACAGGCAGGAAATCCATACCCCTAAGGGCTATCTTCTGTTTACCTCTATGGCTGGGACTTAGAAGAAGTCACTAAAATTGGGAAACTTAAACTTTTACGAAATGGAATTCACTTTAATGGTAGCTTAAATAGTAATAGTATCTACGTAATTCAGGGGCATGTAGGATGAGATACAAGTGAATAAAAGCACAGAATAGGGAAAAGGGACCAAAGGATGTGTAATTTTGCAGACAAGTAGCCCTTTCCTCAGAAGACTGTGACTTTTAGGGAAAAATATACAGTGGACACTCTAAAAATGATTAATTAAGAAATAACAGAGGAAAATTTTTGTTGAAATGTAGTTGACATGAATGTCCAGAAAAAATTCTCGTAATTTGACATACGGCGTGTCCAGAAACTCTCTTGACAAACGAGAACTGCAAGTTCTAGACGTGATTTTATCTCAACTTGACGTAAATCATATTATCTAAACAGGGTTCCTAATGGAGCTACAGCTCTTTAAAGATGGTACCTTGTCATTATTTTTTTCAAAAATATCTTCAAAAAGGCAAAACTTACATTTATTAATCTAAAAATGACCCGTCGCTTGCTGGGAATATGATTTTTCTGTTGCTATCACACAAGTCTCATATAGGGAGGGTCAACGGGCATTTTCAATCATATTTTTTTTTACAAAGATTGTAAAAAAAAGTAATAAATGTTTTCCAACATTTCATTGTTAGAATCATTGGGGAGCTTATGCAAGGAAACAAAAAGTTCAAATCGATTTTTGTCGAAAACGATGCATCATAGCGACAACAAACAAGAATACCTTAGCGTTAATCTTTGACATCAAAAATGCAAAAAAAAATTAAAATTATGACGTAAATGTCTGTAAGCCCAACACCCCCCCCCCCCCAAAAAAAATAATAAAACACTTATGGTCGCGATAGAAAAATTGTGTTTAAAACAAAAAAAATCAAAATAGCTATAGTTACGTAAATAAATACATTTTTTTAATTAATACCCAGGGTTAATATAGGAGTGAATATAGGAGTTAACGGGTTAAAACAACAACATGGTAAATTGCTGTTAAATATTTTAAGTTTTAGTTAAGAACTGTACAAACATTTTTAGAGTAAAAAAATCTTATTTAGACCATTGGTTCTCTGCAAAAAACATCTTGCTTTTGACGACCTAGTAAAACACATGTTTGCATGCGGCAACACAATAAATTGCTGTCAATAGCATCTTAGCTTGGTAAAAACCAGGTTTAAGTAATGTCTCAATATTCGAAAAAAATCTCCACTTACCATTATGGGGCCGGGACCTCTCTTTTCGAAATTTCCGTTAGAGCTGGAAGCCAGACCTGACCACCAAAATTAATATCAAGGGTGGCGTTGGATTTTTCATGACATCTGAAAACATGTGTCTCACGAACAGCAAAAAAATCCATTAAAAATCTTATGTTAAATTTCAATTTGAATTTAACATGAAATATGACCGCTCCGACCGCCTCAGGCTATGACTCTATCCCCCCTGCACCTATTGACGAATAGCCACCAAAAATGCTAGCCAGACGTTTTTACAGTGCTACATGAACTAGTATTTCAATTCTTTATTTTTTTATTACTATATCCCACCAGTATCACACTACTGTAATTTTTAAATATAATAGCTCACTAATAGATGACTATATATCAATGTCGTGCATCTCTAGGGACAGCTATAAAGAACAGGTACCAAGAAAATTGTTGCTCCTTTTGCATCCCTAAAAACTGACCAAAAATTTGGAAAAAATATATATATAATATGGATTTAATAAATACTTAACGTTTCAATATTTTCATTGAATTATCCTTCACAGTTCCAGAGAAAAAGAATTTTTCCTTAGTAGTTGCTCTCACATATTTTACATTTCACTTACACATGAATAGAGGTGTGAAATTAGTTGTAGGTATACTTCAGACAAGGGCAATAAAATACCAAAGTACTTAAATAGGTGTCGGTGCATTTTAAATATTATGCTAAATCGAGTAAACCCTTGGGTTGGGAATCTGTAACTTTTAGAACCTATATGTGTGACATTTGTATTGGAAACTGTCATTTAAATATATAGCTTCAATAAGTTTGTAATTTTATAAGTTCCTATCAGGCTTTAATTGATATGGATAAAAAAACCTGTCTCGGTTTTAATCATGAAGAAGGTCAGCTACTAGTAAATTTAGTTCAATAAAACTAAAGAGTCATAGAAAAGTTATAGAATGCAATATGTATCAATTCATGGCATGTAGTTTGGGAACATATCAGCTCCCGATAAATATAAAAAATTAAGTACTAAAAACCATTATAAATATTTAAATAGTGTAAATTAAATAATCTAAAGTGCTATTTATAATATAATGGTGAAGAATAATTCAATCAAGGTGCAAGAAGCGCGGGAAATGCAAATATTGCGAGTAATTTATTCTGAGCAATCTAATTATAATTTTTGATGAAAATGTTAATCTGATAAAAAATCAAGTAGATAAAGGATTAAGATAAATAATAAGCAAAAAGAGAAGAACACTAGCATATGTCAATATTAATAACTAATTAAGCAGTATTGCATAAATTAATAAATCAGCAAAAAAATAAAATATTACAACAACGCCATAACTGAAATCAATACTAAATTAGATAATCTGAACAATGAATTTCAAAAAATAAAAATACAATGTAATACTAACAAAAATAACATACAGCAAATTAATAACAGAATGGACTCGCTAGAACAATACCCACTCCAGGAGACATAATTTGAGATTCTTGAGATTCCAGAAGCAAATCATGCTGACTGAACCTACTTAAAGGAGCTCTCGTGCCAGTCGCCACACACCACTTGCAAACTGCAGTTTCGAGCTGTTGGCTCTCGTCAGTGCAAGGTAGGCATGTGACGACCAACACGAGGATCACTTGACTATTTAGTACATTTCGGTATCTTTGGGATAGCTACATGTAAAATAGTCAGCAGGCGCCATCTAGCGGTCCAATGTCTGTTGCAATCGAAAAATAAATAGCCTGAGGATCAGTCTTTCGGCTGGTGTTTGTTGCAATCGAAGCATTAGCATTTTGATGGTAATATGCAATTATTACACTTAACGCGCCAGGCTTGTAACTTGTAATTCAGCGCTCGGCGGGGCACATAGCCCGGAGAGTATCTGTTGGTTGCAGTCTGGTTACGTTCCTTATAGTAAAATAAGGATTTTATAGAGGAGTTTGCGACTAAAAATATTATGTTTTAATATTTCGCCCTCTAAAAGCACATTTGAACTAAGATAAGATTAGTAATGGCCAGGTAATAACAACAGGCACTGTCATAGCACCAATATTATTCTCAATTTTTATCAACAACTTATGTCAATTGAATATAACAGGTAAATTAATTTCATATGCTTCATATGCAGATGACACTGCGGTGATTTTTAATCGAACAAATTGGGAGGAAGTTGTTTTTAATGTGTCCAGAAATATGGCAAAAATAAAAAAATGGTTGGATGATAATTTATTAGCACTCAATATATCAAAAACAAAATTTATTACGTTCACAGTATATAATACTAATTTACCTAACATTAAACAAATAAATATTGCTAACACTACTGAAAATCTTGAGCCTACAGATAAAATGAAATATTTGGGAGTAATAGTGGACAAGAATTTGAAGTGGCACGATCACATACTATATATTACGGGAAAAATAAGAAAATTAATTCACAAATTCTACAACCTCAGAGATATCCTATCTAGAAAACTCTACTAATAGTTTATAAATCCCTTGTCGAATCAATTATAAGATATGGCACAATAGTATAGGGTGGAACATATTAAAACTCTCTATTGACGATAAAAATTATTCAAAAAACAATACTAAAAATCATTCTACATACACCAACAATATATCCAAATATATCATTATTCAAAGAAATTGATACTCTAAGTGTAAAATATTTCTACATTCTTGAAATTACAGTACATGTCAAAACTCATCTAACAAAATATAACCTATCCACATATGTCTATAATACAAAATCTAAAGAAAACAAAAATCCGAATGTTAAGAATATAGCAGAACACAACAAAATTTTATAGACTATTTAGGACCCAAATCTACAATTTAATATCAATAAAATTAAAAAACATTTCTAATAAAAAACAATTTAGTAAAAGTTGTTGGATTACATTATTTATAAACAATCCAGAAAAAATGAATATATAAAATACTTTAAACATGAACTTTACTCGAGATATTCCTTCAAACAGTACATAAATAATTCTTTCTATGAATATTGTTTAAATATTATATAACGTGTATCCGTGTGCAAGCAACATGTATGGCATGTTTGGGGATGTGTATACACATGCGTAGATGGGTATATGCGTGTGCGTACATAGACTTTAAATACTTTCTTTAAGTTATATTATAATTACATGATATAATTTTACTATAATATCTATTGTAAATGAATCCATAATAGTGCAAGCAAACCTTTCAGAGGTTTAGGCACTTGTGATTTATTGTAACTAATATTTGTAAAGCAATGTATGATGGTAATTGAATAAACTGAAACTGAACTGAATTACGTTGGAGAAACATAAAACATATGGAAGTAAATTGAAAACAAATTTAATTTTAACCGTAGTGTATTCAAACATAAGAAGTGTGTGAAAAATAGATATAATATAAATTAAAAATTAAAAAAAGATAGAATTAGAGGTTACTAGTGTAATTGTAAATACAACAAATTAATGAAACAATGTTTGAATAAGAGAGAGGTCACAGCGTCTAGGCTGATGGAGGCCCTGGTGCATACTTTCAGCGAAACTGTCAAAACGGTTCTCTCATACTCTAAAAATGAGGAACCTGCTCAAGAAGAAATGCCAGAAAAGTATTTCAATCATCACCTTCCAAATGAAGAAAATTTATTTAAAAACCACGGTGGATACAGGATACCATGTAAATTAAGGCACCGTATATATTTCTACCTGGTGCTGTAGAAACAAGTATAAAAATGAGCAAAACATTATTTATAACGCCGTTGTCCTGTGTCGATTAACCTACACATTCCGTTGCCCGTTTTGTTTGTCTTAAAAGTCGTCATGAAAGGCACCTTGACATGAAGCGTGTGTTCCCTGTGGTCTACCTGTGTTTCTCTTTTTATTCATTTTCTATTAATTATTAGTTTCGGTAGGGTCAGTAATTCTAAGTTTCATGACTGAATTGATTTTGGCTAAAGCCAATAAAACAAAAACAAAAAAGTTAATGTTGTTAGCGAACTAACATATTCATATTTTACAATAAGTACATTGTTTGTTCCTCAAACGATGAAAATATTTATTTGATAATGCATAAATGTGCCCAAATCATAACAGAAGTGAAAAGGCTTTTGTCGTATTATATATACAAGGAGGTCAGATATTTATGCGGCTGATAGTATATCCAAAAGTAATGGTAGTCTTTTATATAAACTTTTTTCCGAAAATTAATAATAAGGGAGATATACCCCTTAAAAAGGAGATAATAAATTTCAGTTTTTCTGTAATATCTTCCGACCGATTTGATATTTCAATATCAAATTCATATTTTAAACTTAATCATGGGCCATCCGGACACTAGTTTACACGGTGCCAGTTAAACTCTCTCTTGTGCTTAAGGGGTAGCTTTAGAAGGTGACTGTCAGTATCTATTCAGAGCTATGAAGCATATTATGCATATTATAAACTGAACATTTATATTCATTCCGTACGTAACTAATGTTCGTACAATTGACTTTTATTGTTTATATAGGGAAGTACAGTTCAATAATATTTAAATTTGAATTTGAATTTTTAGATTTAAAAAACAAATCTAAATTGATTGAAAATTATAATCCAAAAACAAACATTTACTATTAGTGGGATCGATCTGGCACGAAAAAAGCCCCGAAACGACAGTATTTTTTTCGATTTTTTTTTGTGTATATTATGTAGTTGGACTCCCTCTATCATCTGGTCATGTTTGCAATTTACATGTAAAGATAGGGAAAATCAGTTTTACATAATTTAGAGCTTCGTGGTAAAAAAATCTTGAAAGAGAATTGATTTCCCTTGAAAACGAGCCCAGCCCGTAGTCCGTAACACTTTAATTTGCCCTTCTATAGGGCAAAAACTTTTCGGGCTCCTTCCTAATCATCCAATCGCAATATGGTCCGGCTCAAATCAAAGAGAAAAAATTCCACATTCGATGGCGAAAAACAAATCTCCTCCACCCCTTTCCTTCCCTGGCGAAAAATGACTCTCTAAAAACAATAAGAACAGTTGGTTATTTTGCAACCATTTGTTTATTTATGGCGAAAATTGAAAATACATGAGCGCAACTCAAAGTAGGCATATTAGTACACTATATCACGTTTGCTGCGCGATTTGCGGAAAAAATTGCGGAAGTTACAGCGGTAAAACTGTGAACGATCCATCTTTAAAAATAGAGAAAAAAATAATTCTTTTTTCTCTATTTCTATTTAAAAAAAAAGAATATTTACGTTCACAAAATTTAGGGTTCAAGATGACTGTTTCAGACGGAGAATAATATGAAAATTTATACTTACTGTCGTTTATGCTTAACTGCTGCTCTAATGGTACCTATTGGACGTCGTAACACTATAAACCTAACACTGGATGTAGCACACTTTCTTAAAATTATACCTGAAAGGGAATTTTGTTAGAAAACACAACTAAAAGACAATATAAAGTTCAAAAATGTATATATTAAATCTTCAAAAAATTTATGTTGTTACAATAACTTTTAAGAAATATGTTTAACAAACACTAGTCTGGCCCGTGTACAACACATGGTGAGGAACGGAACGATTTATAATGTACCAACTACCATCCAATATGCGGTTTTATAAGCTAACGATGCACAAAAAGATTCAAGAAAAGTTCAATGTTACTGAAATTTGGTGGGCTTTTGCTTGCCTGTCTTATAAACGTATTCTTATATCACATTAATTTTGGTCGCTCCTCAGAGCTTAGAAATGCTTGAAGCGCTACTACTTCTAATTGTATTCTGCAATTACTACTTTTTACGTTCAGACAAGGCGGATCCCATGCACGTATGAGTACATGGTTATAATACTTTTCTGACACCGAATCACTGAGGAACCGGTTTAGGGCAAACCCCGTCAAAACTCATCATTTCCCCGTCAAAACCGACTGCTAGGAAATGATGGGGGTCCCATGTCGCTAAGGGCTATTGTCGCTAGAACTCCCGATATACTTTGAATAGAGACTGGTTTAACTTGTCCTCATATTTAATACCTCGTTAGAGTTGCAGTGCTTGAGAACGTGGATTCGTAAAAGGGTTTTTAATCTTGAAAATTTCGAAGTCAAATTTTATTACAGTTTATAAAATTTTGGTGTCGGGGCGACATTACGTCCCTGTGCAGCGACATTTACTACACTTGCTAAAATGACCACCTTGAGGAGTTATTGAAAATTTTGCATAAAAAACGCTCCGTAGAGCGAAAATATGATTACAAGTATTAAAAACCTCTTCCACGATATTTTTACGTGAAGCACGCTTTTCGTACGAAGTATTTCCTAAGTCGGATTTTGTTACAGCGTCGAAAAGTACATCGGGGTTTTAGCGGGTTCTTTAACAAAACCGCTGTAACTTCCGCAATTTCATTTACGTTTACCCTCCCCCTCCCCCCTAATCAAGCTAGCCTCTTGCAATTTGGACACAGTACTTAGGTCCTGAGTGTCTATCGGGGGAAGAAAAGAAAAACTCGCCAAGTCATTTTCTTCCCCGAAAAAAAACCGAAAATGGCTCTAGGTACGTTCCCGTCATAGCGAAAAATTCGTATACAGATCCGTACCTTCAAATCGCAATATCTCGAGAACCGCTAGACCGATTCCGACGAGTCAAAATTCATTTTAGACGCTTTCGCAAGCCCTTTATTTTATCCGTTTACACTTTTTCGACCCGAATTAAACTAAGCGAGTTATGTCCGAAAAACTATCTTTATATGTAAATTTTCCCTCCTCCACTACCGCCCTTGCGCCCGCAGACATGACCAGATGAAAAGCAGGAGTCCGACTACATAATATACACACAAAAAAGTCGAAAAAAACACTGTTGTTTCGAAATCCAGATCGGCCCCACTATATGTATGAGCTATTCGTACATGGTCAAATATATCATAATTACTGTATTATCTGGATTTCAGTTACATCTTCAAGCGAAAATGGTAGAGTAACTTATCTCACAGAACCACATCTTATTACAACAAATTTTACAGTTAAAGATTACAAAATGAATAGGAAACGTGGTGATTTGTACCTTTCTGTTAGTGTAGCAGAACTCGTACGGAGAGGACAATTTTGTAGATTTTCTTTAAAGCTGAAATAAACCGATTCAAATCATTTTCAATTTTCTGGTAGTAATTTTTATACAGTGTGTCCCCAAATTGAGTTTGCGACAGATGTAATATGCCAAAATAATAATAATAATAAATATTATTGTTTTCATTTTCTCTAGTCTCGGTCTGCTGCGGAAGACAAAAATAAGGCGTTGTAGGTAAACTGTTAAATTTACGGAAAAATTCTATTTGAATAAAATATTTTGTATTGAAAGTTAGAACCATATACCAACTTTCATTGCATTTGAACAAAAAAAATAATGCTATAAATTAAAGTAAATAGCTTCTTATTTTTTCCCACAAGTGTGTTTACATTATTATGTAGTAATTTAGGTGGAGCACTATTTCAATATGTTTTAGCTGAATTCGTTGAAATTGTTAATTGTATTAAAAAATAAAAAGTTACTTTAATTTGTGGTATTATTTCATATTATTCAAATACAATGAAAGTTTGCATATTTACAGAAAGACCAGTTTACCTACAATGATTTATTTTACTCTTAGGTTAACTTCGCGAGTTAGATCCTATTTGAGCTGTAATTTGGTAAAAATCCATTTTAGATCAAACAGACCGAGACTGCAGAAAATGAAAGCAGTACTATTTTTTTTTGTATATTTACACCTATCGCAAACTCAATACGGGGACACACTATATTAAATCATCTTTGGTACTCTGATTCCTGGCCTATAATTTGCAAATGAAATATTCAGTTGGATATATGTATCAACAATGCACATGGGAATTAGAATGCAGACAAAACAGTGCTCTTGACCTTACATCAGTATTGACCTTTAAATATTTTATTTATTAGTATTCATTTACGATTTTAGGATCTAAAAATACAGCTAGTTACACCTCTGAAACAAATTGTTAATGGACCAGCAGTGAAATACAATATTTTTTTTCCATTTCGAAATGTCGTTCCGAAGATAACACAGTTAACGTATAATGGAAAAAGTTATTGCTCCGGCCCACCCGAACCATGTAAGTAAAACTACTGTTTGCAGATATTTTGATTTTTTATATGATTTTTTTTACATTTCTAGTAATTCCTGGTACTGCCGGAATAACAAATGTATGGTCCAGTCATATATTCTCCTTTTCAACGGTTGTAAGTAGGGAACAGGAAAATTCTGACAATGCAATTACTGCTACAGAAGATAGTGGAACCTCTGACGCAGATATACCCATAAAAGACCCGAATTTGCATTATAACTCAAGCAATAGTAATAAACAAAATTATGATGAAAATCCATTCCTTAACACTGATGTTGATACAGGGTAAGTGATTCAGCCATATTTAGTAAAAATTGTGTCTATAAGCCACTATAGAATATCATTAATTGAATAAGTTATTCATGAATTTTGTGTTACGTACCCATTAGTAAACACCTCAAGCGTCGAACACTAACCACTGATTTATTTAACAATTAATTAACTTACTATAATTAGTCCTTATAATTACAACACTAGTGACAACTTTAAACTACTATAACTCACTACTTGTCACTGTACTTTTTACTAGTTTGTTTAATTCATTTCTCTTGATCTGATTACTTCG
This sequence comes from Leptura quadrifasciata, assembly GCA_963675555.1. NCBI lineage: Eukaryota > Metazoa > Arthropoda > Insecta > Coleoptera > Cerambycidae > Leptura > Leptura quadrifasciata. The sequence continues at coordinate 47,887,398 of OY776680.1, read as the reverse complement.
CTATCTGAACTAGAACTACCCTCGTGCGTTGATTCAGCTTCTTTTACACAGATCTTTCATTCTAATGGTCGGATTATCAATGTGGGGTTAACACTATAGGATAAATGTCAAACAAAACAATAGGTACCCATTGTTTCGTTTGACATGTATCCAATAGTTAAGTGTTAACCCTGTATTGATAAACCGGACCTAATTCTGGTTAATGATCCTGTAAATCATAACTTCTTAAAACCTCTAGACTATCCAGTGGCACCATATCTGGGACAGCTGGCAAACTACCATTTTATTGGTAGCTAATTACGCAGACTTCTTTCTTTCTTATTAAGAGGAACTAAACCTCTGCCCGTAAGGGAGCGTGCACATAACAGTACACTATTATTAGTTTTATTTTTCTGTAATTATTAATATTATTAATATTTCACTTTTATGAAATATAATATTGCAAAGTGTTAATATGTATTTAATTTATAATTTTTATGCTCTGTTTACAGCAAGACAAATTTTTTGTAATATACATTTTTCTAAACCAGCTAAGTAAACAATTTAAAAAATATATATTCTGTTTTTTTAAATTTACTTTAGTAAATGCACCGTCAATGCGTAATTAAAATAAAATCAGAATCGAAAATAAATGTCCTTTTACATTGAATAATAATGGAAAATATTTAATTAAAAAGTAATTAAAAAGAGAATTTTTAATAATGTTTACATTCTTTCCTATTATTTGGGTTTTCTGCCACATGTATTGTTATCCTCTTCAAAACAAATCACCGAATCTACAAAATAATAATTTACTTAAAATTATTGATCCATTATCTGGAAATACCGATTCATATATTAAAAATAGTAAACATTTTATAGAAAAAATTTATGAAAACGATATTCATGAATCACACCTGATGGTTAGTTTTGTTAGTCTTTTTACCAATGTTCCGGTAGATGAAACCTTAAAAATAGTTAAAGACAGGTTGCTAAATGATAATAATTTGGAAACTAGAACTAAATTAAGTGTAAATAGCATAATGGAACTCTTAACACTATGCATAAAAACAACTTATTTTCAATTGGACAATGAGTTCTATCAGCAGGATTTTGGTATAGTTATGGGGTCGGCATTATCACCAATTTTAAGCAACATATTTATGGATAACTTTGAGAACACACATGTTCAAAATTGTATAAACAAACCGGTTGTCTGGTGGAGATATGTTGACGACATCTTTGCAATTTGGCCTCATGGTGTCGATTTACTAGATAGTTTTTTGGAAAATATAAATAGTAAGGAACCGTCTATTAAATTCACATTAGAAGTAGAAAGTAGGAATGAACTCCCGTTTTTAGATGTTTTAATTAGAAGGGTAAATAATACAATTGAAACAAGCGTTTATAGAAAACCAACACATACTAGTAGATATCTAAATTTTAACTCAAATCAGTCAATAAATGTTAAAAGGGGTGTTGTAAAATGTTTATGCGATAGGGCCAAAATAATTTCATCTAATAATGAAATATTAAATAACGAGAAAAAATTTACCAAAGGGGTTCTAGTACAAAATCAATATCCTGAAGCCTTTGTTGATAGAGTTTTCATAGATGTTGAAAATAGGGACAATCAGGTACGACAAAAATCTGAACGTCACTATACAGCAATAATTCCTTATGTATACGGACTATCGGAAAAGCTACGCAATATAGGTGACAAATTTGATGTTAGGACGATATTTCAAACGGAGAACACTTTAAGATCTATTTTAACAAAAACGAAATCGATAAACAGGGAGCAGAATTTAAAAAACTGTATTTACAATATCCCGTGCGAATGTGATAAATGTTATGTGGGTGAGTCATCCAGACCTTTCAGTGTGAGGTTTTGGATGAGCACAAGAATTACATTAGAAAGAATGAAATTCAGAAATCAAAGATTTGTGAACATGCTTGGGAAAACGGACATAGAATAAACTGGGACTTGGCAAAAATTTTAACAAAAGTAACAGATACCAAAAAAAGAAAAATTAAAGAATCAGCAATAATCTTATTAAATGAAGATAAGCGCGTATCGAATTATTCTGTAGATATTTGTACAACCTGGCTACCAATGTTAAAAGAAGAACTTAACAAACTCAACATTATCTAAAAGAAAATATCATCAGTTCTATGTTCTGTGTAAGTAGTAAGTATCTATGGAAATAACATAAACATAAACTTAAAGCTGTGTATTTGACATACACAGCAAAATAAGAGTTCTTCCAAAAAAAGCTTTGAAAACGGAAAGAGATTACTTTCCGAAACGTCAGCAAAATACATTATTTCTGTGTTTATTCCGATTTATATTATTTGAAAACATAACATTATTTCAGAAGAAAAAATGTTCTACGTTAATAAACAAGAAAGAGAAGTAATTGTTATCTAAATGTGTTCGAGTGATAAGAGAAATATTGACTATATTCTTTTTAGTTTTTAATTTTTTTCCAGTTTGATAAATTAACAGAAATCACTTTTATTGATAAAGATTTTCAGAAATTCAATTGTGAAGAAGTTCGTATTTTTAGTTTCTCGAATCGGTAAAAGCAAATGGAAATATTCAACAAAAGGATCAAAAGATGTGGGATAAACTGTGCTGGTAGTGTTTCAAAAAGTACAGTTTGTTGCATGTGAATGAATAGGTACTAAAAGTAACAGCACTTTATTAATTTATGACTTTTATATTAGTACAAGTTCCATGAAGTGAAGCATTGCAATTTCAGGTTAAAATCACAATTTGTTTATTTATAATCAATCAAAATTCAAAAAGTTCCATATTTTCGTTCCAAGTACTTCTTTTGCTTGTAGGACTCTTAGCGTACTATTAAGCCAAGTTTTTACTTCTCATTTCAGTTGGAAAGCCAAAGAGTAACGTTAAATTGTTTATAACGAAAAATTTGGAACTGAAGAAAAATAGTGTTTTAAAAAAATCTCATTATTATCGGAAAATATACCTGAAACCTAGAATTTAAGACCAAAAAAATATTTCAACTGTCAAATCCGCCTACAGGTTTAGCAGTCGAATTTCCAAATTTATTGCTATAGGGTTTTTAAGCAAATATCTCAACCTCAAATTTGGCACGATCTTACAGTTTAGTAAGAGGCATACTTTCACTAGATATAATAAATATTAGCTCGAAATAATTTAAGATATGACATATTTAAAAAATCAGTCGCTTTTTTGTTTTTATTTTTTTGAAAATTAACAAATCAACAGATGCAACTTTTATTGATCAAATTTTATAACAAATTTAATTGTGAAGAAGCCCGTATTTTTGTTCTCTTGACATGACAAATACAACCGAGATTTTCGACAAAAATGAGAAAAAAACGTGGTTCAAAAAATAAATTGTTTATTGTTATTGGACAAAATATTTTTCCACAACTTCTACTTATCCGAACTATTAATTTCATTAATAAAATCCATCTTTACAGAAAAATACATTCAAAATCTATATTAACTCCACTACTAGATAGAAATATGGAAAAAATGGTTGCTAATTGATAATTAATTCTTATCTTTTCAATGGCAAGCTTCTATCCTACAAATTCATTGGAGAAAGTTTCTTTCATTCAACTAGAAAACTTCTTGCGATTTTCAAGGGTTTTGAATGCCTGGAATTCATCCTTTTTGTGTATGTACTTCTCTCAAAAATCAAGTGCGAATTTTATGGCCCCATCTTGTACTTAATGCACCATTCATCGATGTCCACTATCTAATATTACATTATAGGATTTATTTTCTTCGATGATGGACTTCTTTGATATTTTGTATGAAAATTTGTCAAAATTTGTAGCAATATTTTTTCATCTTGGTTGAAATAGAAATACGAATTATTACGAAGTTAATTTAGTGAATATGTCTAATGTTAATTTGAAAATTAATTTTAACTCGCTTACTACTTTACGAATCAGAAAAATGTTTTTACAGCTGAATGACTAATGAAATATTCTAATGCTGTGTTTTTCAGCTTTCACCCCCGGATACCGATATCGTTAAATACACACCCCAAATAATATCCGACATATTTCTACCTTTCAATGTAGAACAGACATGACGTCTGAAGAGTTTTTAAAGCGCACGATCTTTACTATTCCTAAGTGAATTTGAAGGCGTTCTGCCAAAACTAAATCGGTAACAAGTAGTGAAAGCTCTACTTTTTTGGTTCTGCCACCAAAGACTTTGAAAAACTTTATTGTGACGTCAACTTCTTGATTTAACTATTTGTTATTTATTTTATACATTTGCTGATCATCTTTCAGGTTTGTTACTGCGCCAAAATCCAATAAAGTTGAAAATGAAAAATGTGGAATTGCAAACAATTTAGCTTTGCCCCTAATTTTAGGTGGAACAGAGGCACAAGAGGGTCAGTACCCTTGGTTAGCTGCATTATTTTCATATAATTCCAAGAACAATATTTATGAATACAGGTGCACAGCTAACATAATTTCAACCAGGCATGTAATAACAGGTAAGAGTTGTTAGTCGTTAGAAGATAAAATGATTCAACAAAAACACGATCCAAGGCATCTATGAATTTTTTAACGTTTCTCCGATTGACATAGCTACAGTGCCTGATTTCACTGTTATCTTGGATGAATATAAAACTAAAATACAAAAAGAGGAGCATAAATACTCAGCATATCACGACGTATTGCGGCATCCCATTTCACCAACCCCCCTACACTTCCCATCCCCTATTACTGTATCATGCACCATGCGGGTCTCTCTGCTGGCAACAAGCATGATTTTGGTCCAACCCAGTGTAGATGTAGCCGGGCCGGCAGTGTGTTTTCTGGGGAAGACAGCGTGCCTACTGTGCACTGGTTAATCAAATCAAAATGTTCGTTTATTGAATAACGTCGGCGCTACGTAAGTCGTAATGGAAATGTTACCTTCCATTCTGCAGGTAAATGCTCTTCTTCAGTTTCAAAAATATTTTACAATATAGTATAGAAATACAAAAATACTTTATTTAGGAATCACTCAAGCGAGATATCCGTACTCATAAGAAATTACCTAGTATATATGTCTATGCTGACGTTCTTGTGAACATACTGGTACATATTTACATCCTCTAGTAAACACCCCAAGCATGAATTCATTCATTGCAACAGGAGTAACACTAACCACTAATTGATTTAACATATCGTTTAACAGTGGATTAGTATTAATCCTTAGTTAAATATTAAATTTCTTTTACACTGATCTTTAATCCATGATTAACTTAGCTCAAACTACTGTTAACTTAGGCTTTAGATTCTCAAAATTGTTCGCTTAAAACGCGTTTAAAGTTCATTGTAGTTTGAGCGCAGCAGTTGATGTACATAACCTCAGTTTTATATATTTTCATTCAAGATCAGTAGTTGAAAGTAAATTGGAAAGCATATAGTATAGAGCTCTCTTTCCTATGAACGATTGCCCTGTGACTCATCCTGGCTGCCCGAACTATTTCAGATATGTCTAGTGTTTGTCCTTAATTTATATCTTGTAATCTTGTTTATAAGATTATTTAAACGGGCAAAAATGACGAGTCCAATTTCTCTAGATCTTCGTATGTATAATTTTTTATTGTTATGATATTTAAATAAAAAGTTAAACTATTCTAGACGATAGTCGCGTTGATTAAGGAGCGAGGTGGCAATCGCTATTAATCAAACGGGCATCGCGCTACCGGGTTCGAGCCCCGGCTCCGGCACTATCGGAGGAAATAGTTGTATGTCCGCGTTTTTCAATATGTAACCCCCATCCGCACGAGCCTTTGGCTTCTGGAATTGGGGGTTGTCTAATTTCTGTGGTGTTTATTTATTATTCGTTATATATATATATATATATATATATATATATATATATATATATATATATATATGGTATAGTGGTGAGAGGTAATTGAATCCTCTCATGTGGTCTAATGCTACTATACACCAGACATCATAGATGTCTCCGTGGTGCATAGCGACTTGCCATTTTGCAAGTACCGAGAGCGGCGACCTTCAGCCCTTGGTGGACTTAACCTATATACTGTTATTATACATGATTTGCAGGAAACAACTACTCAGCGGGCAAATACCCCGACCTGCATTGAATTACACCTTACAAATCATGAAAAATTGGTAGCCAATGTCATTTGTCAACTCCCTGACCAGACATAGACCGGTTTCGAACTTATTAGTTCTCCTCAGTATGCCATAGGTCATGGAGCAGACAAATGACAGTGGCCAACCTGCTAGTCTTATACAGACTAATGTAAATGGTATAGTGGTGAGAGGTAATTGAATCCTCTCATGTGGTCTAATGCTACTATACACCAGACATCATAGATGTCTCCGTGGTGCATAGCGACTTGCCATTTTGCAAGTACCGAGAGCGGCGACCTTCAGCCCTTGGTGGACTTAACCTATATACTGTTATTATACATGATTTGCAGGAAACAACTACTCAGCGGGCAAATACCCCGACCTGCATTGAATTACACCTTACAAATCATGAAAAATTGGTAGCCAATGTCATTTGTCATGATTTGTAAGGTGTAATTCAATGCAGGTCGGGGTATTTGCCCGCTGAGTAGTTGTTTCCTGCAAATCATGTATAATAACAGTATATAGGTTAAGTCCACCAAGGGCTGAAGGTCGCCGCTCTCGGTACTTGCAAAATGGCAAGTCGCTATGCACCACGGAGACATCTATGATGTCTGGTGTATAGTAGCATTAGACCACATGAGAGGATTCAATTACCTCTCACCACTATACCATTTACATTAGTCTGTATAAGACTAGCAGGTTGGCCACTGTCATTTGTCTGCTCCATGACCTATGGCATACTGAGGAGAACTAATAAGTTCGAAACCGGTCTATGTCTGGTCAGGGAGTTGACAAATGACATTGGCTACCAATTTTTCATGATTTGTAAGGCGTAATTCAATGTAGGTCGGGGTATTTGCCCGCTGAGTAGTTGTTTCCTGCAAATCATGTATAATAACAGTATATAGGTTAAGTCCACCAAGGGCTGAAGGTCGCCGCTCTCGGTACTTGCAAAATGGCAAGTCGCTATGCACCACGGAGACATCTATGATGTCTGGTGTATAGTAGCATTAGACCACATGAGAGGATTCAATTACCTCTCACCACTATACCATTTACATTAGTCTGTATAAGACTAGCAGGTTGGCCACTGTCATTTGTCTGCTCCATGACCTATGGCATACTGAGGAGAACTAATAAGTTCGAAACCGGTCTATGTCTGGTCAGGGAGTTGACAAATGACATTGGCTACCAATTTTTCATGATTTGTAAGGCGTAATTCAATGCAGGTCGGGGTATTTGCCCGCTGAGTAGTTGTTTCCTGCAAATCATGTATAATAACAATATATATATATACATATATATATATATATATATATATATATATATATATATTCTATAATATTCAATTCACAAGGAAAAACGTTTCTCAGTAATATTCTTAACTTTATTTTGCATAATACGAATATATTATATCTACCTAACACGTAGGTACTTGCTTTGTAGAAGTCGAATAACTTGCGTTCTTTTCAAGTAAGAAGAACAAATTATATTTGATTCGTGTAAAAATTGTAACATCTTTTTTTTGCAGCCGCACGATGTGTCCAATTTTATAAAGTTCAAATTCTAAAAACCGAAGATATACTATTTGTATTGGGAAAAAGTGACTTGACGCACTGGGCCACAAATGGAGCTACGACTAGAGGAGCTATCAATGTTCAAGCGCATCCATATTTTCAACAAAACTCCAATTCAGCTCATGGAGACGTTGCTATAATTACATTAGGTAGGTTTTATTTAATCCATTGAAATTAACACGAAAGTACTGTAATGAATTCACAAATAATCTCATCTCACATTGATTAGCACCAAATGAGAGAAGAACGCGACTTTAAAAAATACGTCGACAAGACAACTTTTATTTTTTTAAAACACAATTGATCAATCGCCCTTTCTACATTGAACTTTTTAATCGGATTTTAAAGGAAAATGATACATTTTATGAATTTTCATGAAGATTACATTTTCTTTAAAAAGCCATACAAGAAGTCAGGTTTAAAGTCAAAAACAGAAAAAATTTGAAAGCAAAAAATTATGGGCACTTTAATCAGGACCCCTGCTTCATAAGCTCCTGGTCGATTTCATCAGCACCGACCGATTTTTCATAATAAAATTACTATATTTACGATAATTAATTCCTCTAGCAGTAGTTTATTTTAAAATAATAAAAAAATATCGTATATTTATTCCTTCTGAAGAGGGACGTAGCTCCGTAAGGAAGCATTCCCGGACCCCATTCATGTGAACGTAGTTTTGGGTGTAGAGCCATCCACCTAAATATTCGAAAGTTATTTCCGAACACCCTGTATACATATTTTGAGAAACGTACCTACCACTAGTGATGGTAAACATACTCCTCCATTTCTCATTACTTACTATACTGAAATATTGAGTCAATATATACTCGTATACATTTATTTTTTCCGTAAAATAATTCTTTCAGTACTGTTTATATATAATATTAGTCTTTCCAGTGAATCCAAAAGTTATCTGGAAAATTATTTTATGCTAAAAAATAGGTTTCTGCAATTAATTAAGTGTACTTAATTGCAATATTTTAAATATCGTCCAAACATTAATTGCGGTGTTCTATTCATATTCATTTCTTCTTTTTATGGATTTTAATACCACATATATTATTTTATGATCACAATTTCTACAAAAATAACGAAACTATTCAGTATATTGAAAAAGTAACCTCTACGCCTGTGGCGTTTATGTCACAGGGAAAGTCAGAGGCTATTTTTTTGCCAACTAATATACTATAATTATAACAAAAGTAAGCATAAACTATTTCTCTGACGTTTCGGAAACCAAATCTGTTTCCTTTTTAACAGTTAAGACGATAATTCTAATATGTTAAATACACATCTGATTATGTTTACGTCATATCCATGGATACTACTTAAACAGAACTGTTGATATTGTAAATAGCACAGTTGCCAGGGGTTTTACATCGGAATTAATTGTTACCTCGTTAATTTTTTCATAAAAGGCTAGTTTTTTGCTAGTAGAAAGTAGCTCAAAAAAGTTTACCAAAATCCCCGTGAACCCTTATGAACAACCCTCTGAAATGGAAAAATTCAGTTTTTTGCTAATACCTTGAAAAATAATAATAATAAATGGATAGCACCACGTGAAAGAGCGGCAAATTTTGCATAAAAATAGCATAAAAGTTTTTTTTAATAAATGTTTCCCTTAGCATGAGAAATTTTTACAGTTCGCTAGTTTGGCTCAATATTTCAAGACCGCCGCTACATAATAAAGACAATTTGTACCCATTAAAAACGAAAAAAAGGTAGCATTTTAAAGAGGAGGACTTCATGTTTCCAATGGTTTAATTACTTTTAAATTTTATTTCTTATAAATTGCAGCTGAAAGTTAAGCTTCTGCTGCTCCTGCGTTCGCTTTCTCAAGCGTGTTCGCAAATCTTAGATTTTTTTTTTTAGGCAGTGAAAATCTTTAAATAAGACAACCGGAGCTAGGTAGCACTGGGTAGTGTTCGATCTCTACCTGCTTAAAACCCCCTACCGCTTCGTCACAGTATTCCTCCATTTTCAGGGTTTGCTGATCATTACATCTATAATGTTGTCTGCCGATAATGTTTATCCTATTTCCGTTTCAGGTTCTGCTCTGTTATTCCATTTTTAACATTATTGAAAAACTGCACGTTCTACAGTATTCTCCCAGTCGCATTAAACGCATGCCGAATTATCCGATTTCTTGATTCTCTCTGTATGCGTTTTAAAGGACCCATGCCCAGTCAGGAAATAGTCGGTTTGTCGATGTCCGCATTTGACCCATTTGGGTAAGTTGCGGATTAATCCTTTAGTTCATGCCGCAGTGGATGCATCATCGCCTACCCAGCTTTCGTTTCGTTGCCTCATCAGTTCATTTCTGGCTCTTTCTTTTTCGTTTCCGTCTTGTGTATGTTGGTACTTTTTAGCTTCAACCCTTTCTTTAATAAGTAGACCTATAGGTGTATGCAAATTTTTATATAATTTTATTTATCACTTTCCACCATCTAGATGCACCGTCTAGTAGAAATTTGTTTTTAGCCAATGCGGATAATATACTATATGGAAGCACAATTATAACTGTGTTATTATGTTTCACTAAATTTAATTGCTTTTTATTATACTTCTTTTAAAACGCTTTATTTTCTTTTGTATTAGTAATAATGTAAGATGGACTTTTTCGAACTAACGCACGGAAACAGCGCGCGGAAAAAGTTTTCCCGATCTCCAATAAAAATAACGAATATATGGCTTGAAAATAGAAATGTACAGCAAAGTAAACTAAATTTAAGAAAGTCTATATGCTATCTGATGTTTAACATGTATCTATTTTGTATTTTAATTCATAAATGTTTGAATATTTGGATGGACTTCTGTAATATTTTTTGACGTTTTGTCAATATTATCTAACGTAGACTAATTTAAAACAAATCACCCTTGAAATAATTTGAGAGTAACCATGGAAACGCATCATATATATATATACCAAACACCGCATTGTCAGCTTTGTTTATTTTCTGTCAATTAAATTTATGCCGATAAAATGTACTAGAAGAAAATCCCGAAATTCCCGATAACATCCTAGAGCAAGTGGCACAAGCGAGCGCGAATTTTTTACCAATAAAATCCAGATCAAGATAGGAACACGAATATCAACTTTTTGCTGAATGACGAAATGTGAACAAATTCAAAACTGTAAGTGACGATATTCTTTTAGTTTACTTTGTCGAAAAGTTTATGAAATCTTCCACGTTATGGAGTCGATTCTCAATGCTAAAAAATTGTTTGCCCATAAAAGAAAATGGTGACATCAACAAATATCCAAAAACTATTACTGTCTTGAAGCGTCAAGCTGTGGGGTATATACCTAAAGAGACCAGAGGTTTAACAGCAGAACAAGTAAAGAAATTTTTATGTGAAGCTCCAGCTGAACAATATTTACTAGCAAAAACAATTTTAGTATTTGGGATTTTTGGTGCGCGTCGATGAGATGATTTAATAAGTTTAAATTTAGACGATTTAGATAATGAGCGCTTTCTTGTCGCGTTTTTACTGATACATCAAGAAGTTTCACCATTACCAATGAATGATGTACATTTGAACCCTGTACTTTATCGCAAACATGCAGCTCTACGACCTAAAAATATGAACAGCACAAGATTATTTGTTGCATATCGATACGGCAGGTGTTACGCTATACATGTAAGATGCCATACCATTAGTGCTGTACTGAAAATTGTTGCAGAATATCTAAAACTAGAAAATCCCAGGGAATATACCGGGCATTGACTAAGGCTTTCTTCTGCAAGCATGCTGGTGGAAAGCGGCTGTGAGTTACTCACTCTGAAAAGGCACGGAGGATAACGTTTTTCCAATGTAGCAGAAAGATGTATACGGGGTGTCCCAAAAGTCCCGGAACGGTCAAATGTATCGCAAACTGCTAATCTTTTCGGAAAACAAAAAAAACACGTGTTCAATATTTTAAAAACCTATCCAATGACATCAAAGTTAAATGTGAAGTGAGGTACCGTCGTGTGAAGTGAGGTACCGTCGCCGGTTTAAGCGCTGAGACCTCGATCGGCGAAGTTAAGCAGCGTTGGTCGAGTCCGTCACTTGGATGGATGAACGGCATCTCATTTCACCGTCCTGGTTGAGTGGAAGAGTAGCTGTAGCTAAACTCCGCCAGGACGTAAATATAAACAAGGCATTAAAAAAAAAATGCGAACCAACATTTTTTATTTCGAAATTACGTTCTTCGCAAATTTGAAAAACGAATTCCTTTTTACAAATAAATACTTTTACAAATAATACTTTTACGAATAATACTTTTTTTACAAATAAACAAAGACATCGTTGATTAGAAAAAAGCACACACAATTTAGAAAATTTTCACTAGAACAAATTGAGCTCTTGCTTTCAAGAAAGCTGGAAGAACAACAATTCAGAGAAAAAACATGTTTATTTGTAAAAAAGTTTGTTTGGTTCTTTGAAAAATTAAATGGGAACCTCTATTTTTTATAAAAACATAATGCTTATTTTAGGTGGATCACGTAACGTGAGTCACGTTGCCTTAAACCAGCTTTAATTTTTTTCATGCTCAAATTGATAACCACCCTTTTCTTGGCAAAGTCTTAACGGAAAGTAAACTTCATCGGTAACTTTCTGCCGTATCTCTGAATTGTTGTTGAAAACATTTATCTTTAATAATATTTCTGCGAAGTATTTCATGTAGTTTCAATTTTAATATTGGACACATGTTTTTTTGTTTCCGGTGTAAACTGATCATTTCAAACTTACGCCTTTATGTTAATTTTTTGCGATTACAGCGCTATCTGTAGCGAATGCAAAGAAATGTTCCAGAGGAACCTTACGTAATTTTAGCCGCACAATCCGTTTCTTCAATAGAAAATGGGAGTTCCCATTTAATTTTTCAAAGTTGCTCCTTCCCCCTGCAGAGGGGGGTGGGAGAGTCAACTTTGGTGTCATTGGATAGGCTTTTTAAAACATTGAACACGTGTTTTTTTGTTTTCCGAAAAGATTAGCAGTTTGCGATATATTTGATCGTTCCGGGAGTTTTGGGACACCCCGTAGAAGAATCCATACAAACAAAAATTGAGGTATCACGAAAACTGTTTAACCCTATTAGTTAGTTAATTTTCAATATCCTTACTCTAGCAGTTACATGTTTCTTATTCCTATGACTTATAAAAATAAAAAATTTCCAAGGTTCTTTCATATGTCTGTTTTTGTTATATTTTGTTTTTATGTTACTGTTTTCAAAGAATTCGTCACACGCGCACGGAAAAAACTTTATTTCCAGACTTCTAATGAAATATACTATTACACTACCCCAAGAGCTTGAAAGTTTTAAAAAATATCGTGAAATTATTCTAAAACTCAATAATGTCTTTAATGAATGCAAATCAGTAAAACAGCTTTGAATATTTTTTCATTATCAAAGTGTTTTAATTTTAAAATTAATGTACAAAATAATACAAATAAAGCTTCATAAAATACAAATTACAGAAAAATGCAAAAATTACTCCGCCACAAATATTGATATTGTTTTTTTGCGTTAAAAACTGGCATAATTTTGTGAGACTCTAACCGTGTTTTGATAAATCCATCTCGTTCTAAGGGATCACAAACAGCAGAAAAAGCCTCTGTGTCAATTTTTATACATTTTCTCCCTTTCTGTTGCTTGCATGTGGCAAGGGAAGTTGGCAATTCTCGGCAAAACGAGATCATCTATCACCTTTGGTGAATACATTGTAACATTTCATCATGGCTTATGATGATTCTCATCAAGGCTGATTCAGTCCAAGGTTTGTAAAGTAAAATAGGTAGCATGGTAACTTGAACGGAATGGAAGAGTTACGATGAATGCGGCCATCTTGCGCGTCATTGTGCCTGCTGAAACTTAATTGTACGTATGCATTTTTTGAGACGTTGCGCTTATTTGTTGAATTATTTCGAAATATTTGTTGTTTTTGTGTTTATAATCGTGCAGTTATAGTTATTTAGTGTATAATCTAATTGACAATTACTGTTAAAGAGAAAAGACTCATAGTATATAGAAGTTTGTAACCTGTGTATTTACAGAAATAATTTTAAGGTAAACAGTTTTTATTATTTTCCGTTCATAATAATAACAAATAACAATGTTAGGTTAAGTGTTAAGTTTTGTTGTAAAAATAGTAGTAAATATGTATATATAAATAATGTATTGTAATATTTTTAGAAATAAATTACTTAATACAGGAAATAAAATTTATTTTCATATGACACAAAGGAATATTAGAAAACACCAATGAGTGATTTTTTCTTATTAATTGCTGTGTCTAATATGACATGATAAAATTTAATGGCCCTCTTGTTAAATTTTATTAATAAATTATTGTATGCACATCTAATTCTAATAAAAAATTTGCATTAAATTTTTTTAATATTACATAATTGTAAAGGTTGGCCTGGAGAAAAATTTCTACTCAGTACGTCATAAAATAAGAAACTTTTCTACGTAACTCTTTTCGTTAGGGTGAAAGTTAGTATCATGTATGTTTCTTCATCTATCTTATAACTTATTAAATTCGCTAAGAATTATATAAAACAATGAAATCAAAACTGAAGTCTCGGGCAAAAAATTGCACGCAAGATTAAAAGAATCTACTTCAGTCCCTTGATATAAAATGTACTTATTTAACTGCATACATTAATTAGTTATAAATTTGATATATAGTAATGTCAATTTTAAATTCCAAGGAAAACGTTATCGATGTTAATAATCATTAATCAAAAAAGTCAATTTATTAATTCGTGCTTGTACATTAAAAAATACAAAATACGGAATTCAAATTCATAACTAATTATACTTCTATACTAATGGTTTGAATGCCGGAAATTCGAATGAGCAGGCAGAGTGACGCGTTCCCGCATTTTAAATAGTGATCTCTGATTGGTCGAAAGTTACCATGCTATCTATCTTACTTTACAAACCTTGGATTCAGTCACAGTCACCTCATTCAAAGACTTGATTATAGACATAATGGCTACATATTCTTCAGCTTCAAAGATAAAGTCGGGCAGTACAAGAGTGCGGATAAAAAGAGTCAACATTTTTACCTGTCGAGCTTTCAGTTTTCTACTCAAAGCCAGTATAGTCAATGTAAAGAATGGAAATATCCCAAAGGCTTCTAAATATTGTAAATTCGCTCCAATTTATTATAATTCTGTATTTATGAAATAAATGTTTCTACTCCCGATCGTGGAAAAAATAGTATATACACCTCGGGAGAGACCGCCATTTTTCCTCGATGTATTTGTTGCCCTCGGACCTCAAATTACACCTCAGAAAAAATAAGACGTTTCTCTCCCTTAGTGTATAATGCACTATTTCGTAGACATTTGAAACATTGGGTAGTTGTTAGTTGTCTTAAAAATAAGATATTCCTAGAATATCTATCTTCTGCAAGTGTCGGAAAGTTGTTTTAAACTCGAAAAAGGGGCAAGTTAACCCTCTTTTGAGGCAATTTTCGGTTTTTTCTTACCTTACATTTTTTATTTGTTACATCAGATAGAGTACAATTGATGATTTGAAATTGTACTAGGGAAAGCTGCTCGCGATCTTTCGAAGCTTTTTCGTGAAGCTCTGTAAAGCTTCGTGATCCAGTCGTAATACCATCAAGATGCATCATTGAAATAATTTTCTTAATTTAATTTTCAGATATCTTATGTCCCATCCTTTGTTACCTGTATTAACAGCAGTTCCATCACATGCAATCAAAATAAGTTTATCGCAAAAAACGTTTTTATTTCTATAAACTGTGATATTTTTGCTGATAATCACGTTACGGCTTTTCCAGATTTCAAGGAGAGATACCCATGTATTCGAAGCCTGGTTCTTTAAGCAAGCCATAACCTTCCTTCAAAACTCTTCGATTGTAAGGGTTTTGTCTCTACGTTCATCAAAATTGTTATCTTCTAAAGCTAAGGGCACATTATTTAAGAAAGTTAACTATTTTTTACGGATACGTCCGTCATATTTTGTTTATATTACATTTGATAAATTTTCTTCAAAAATAAGCTACATATTTTGCAGTTTTATTAACACAACTGCTGCTGCAGCTCTGTCGCAAACATCAAACTTATCTAATATTTTGGCAATGGCGGTAAGGTCATTAAGTTTTTGCTAGTTATCTGATATTTTCGACTCATAAACTACTTCACACGATGAATATTTACTAGTCACGAATAAGCTGGATTTGGGAAAATGAACTAGTTGATGAAATAGATTCAATATTATGTTTTTCTTGAAACAATTCCCGTTGTCTTTCTCTATTAAGGTTATCAATTATTGTTCTAGTTACCTCCGAGTTAACATTGCCAATAGCCATTTTTTAGTGCGTTGATCAAGCAAGCAAGCCTCTCCCTCTTATGGGTGTTTTTCTTAGTTTTTCACAGTTACAACAATCACAACTTTTACATTTGCATGGTGCTACGTCGAACAGAGAGATTTATGTAAGAAATTTAGGCACCGTGGGCATATTAAAAATGAATATTTTTGTAAAATATTTTATACTCAGAACGTATACTTGACGGAGCAACTTTTGCACACTCGTCAATTTTGATGTAATAACAAAAAAAAATCATACCAATGAGATCGATCCACCCTCGCCTACTTACGTCTGTTCTAACTCCTTGATTTCCATTTGAACCACATGAATAACAAGAAGTTTCCATGTTATTTGTCAAATAATATTGATAAATTTCTATCAACACTGAAGCAGGTGTCCATTATATTCAGTGAATAATCGACATTGGCGGTCGATACATCTCATTAAAAGTCCTTATATTTACATGATAAATTCGTAATACAGTTTTTATAAATAAATCGTTAAATTGGGTAAACACCGTCGATAAATTTATCTACTAGAGTAGTAAAAATGTTTTCTGGGTTTCATCGTCAAAAGAATTTCAGAACTCGTTCCCTAATAGGACTGATAATCAAGTGCTTCTATAAACGATGAGTAATAAATAAATTACTTTTTATTCTACTGAAATTTCAGCCACTATTTAATACCATATTCGAAAATTTCAATAAAACCATCCATCGAAATCATATATTTTTATTTATAGCCTTATAACATATTAAACTATTTTAGATAAACCTCTCACATTTTCAAAGAGTATTAGATCAGTTTGTTTGTGGGATGAAAGCGAAGATCTGGATCCACTAATTAACAAAAAGGGAACATTAGCTGCATGGGGAGCAGACGAAACAAGCCAAAATGCTGGACATCTCAGTATTCTTAAAGCTAAACATGTAGAAATACCTATCGTCTCTCAGTTTGAGTGCCTCAAGTCAGACATAGCTTTTCGAAATTTGACTTCGGAAAAGACTTTCTGTGCAGGTTAGTTGAAATTGTTTCCTCTGTAGAAAACATTTCTATTCCCATATATTTTGTTATAAATTTTTATGTATGTGTATATTTCTTTTAGGAGACGAAGGCGAAAAGGGTCCTTGCATTGGTGATAGTGGTGCAGGTTTTGTTGTTCCAAAAAACAGAATTTATTACTTACGTGGTATAGCCTCTTTTGCTATTAGCAATAATGGTACTTGCGATTTAAAGAAGTATTCAATTTTTTGTGATGTTGCCAAATTTGGTAGTTGGGTGAAAAGTTGTATGAAAAATTAATTGTTTAATAAAATCTAAATTATAATTTTAATAAACGTGTTATATTTGTAACCTAATCACATTTATATGCAAAATATTTATTATAGTAATCTCAGCTCCTGGATGCCTTACAAAAAGGAAACGTCAACTATTTTGTGTGTCTGCATAAAACAATTTCATTCTGCGTGCGTTTAGTGATCAACCCAACCTTTCTCGTATTTTGTAGATAACTAATGGTCTTTCCTAGAAATATAATGACTGCATTTCAAATTATATTACTGCTAATCGGAGTAATTTGAATAAGTTATTCGAAATTGAAATTGCCTTGTTAACCCTTAACTCTACCTGTGTTGCTGAAAAATGATTTCCTGTAACTCACTTCTGAGAAGTTAGCTAATGTTAATGAAACCAAAGTCGCTCATCAACCCAAATACTCAGATGTTGTCAGGAGTAAATTTCAACCTGTCGTTATTTTTCAAGTCAAAAAACAAGATCAGCCAGACTCTCAGACCTAGTCCAATATATACGGTAAAATTGATCCCCTGGTATCAGAACTGCAATTATCCGAAGTTAAAAATATTAAAAATGGTGATTTGTTCATCATGCAGCTTGAGACACCAATAAGTGTAGCGCATATGTTCGAGCGTGTGATAAGTTTCGTTCTGATATATTAGCGTTAACTGTTCAATTAAATAGCAATCAACGATTATCCCCTCCACAGGGGTTCGCTTTACGTATTTTAATGACACCGTAGTCATTAAGAATTTTTAAATCTATTTTCAGAATACGAGAGGAGTCAGAACCAAGACTGTTGAACTTTTCAACACATCGGTGCACTCCAAATACTCCGCAATAGCCTTAACAGAAACACACTTTCTATGACAGAGAACTTTTTTGCACCGAGTTCAATGTTTTACGTTCTCACAGGGATTTTGCTTATATTAACCGTTCTAGGGGTGGAGGTGTAATAGCAGTTAACTCGAAATATATTTCTTCCACACTAAACCTGGATTCTGTAGGCTTTGACATCATACCTGCCATTAACATTTTGGGAGTAAAAATGTTGATCGATTATATTGGTCCCTCTATATGTTCGTCATTTACATACCACCTGGTGTATCTGTTGCTGACTTAATATTTATTTGAGACGCTAAGTAGATTATCTGCGAAATAATAATGGTGGAAATGTACTCATCATAGATGACTTTCACATTGCCAAACATATATCTTATTTTGAAGATTTACATACAACCCAATGGTCAAATAAGAGACATGAATAATTTTCTTAATGCTAATAACTTATTCCAGCCCAATTTAAGTCGCAATTCCTATAAAAATGTTCTTGACCGAGTGTTGTACAACAGAAATTGTTACGTTACCCATTCCACTAACCCCTTAATTATAGATGACATACGTCACCCTGCCCTGATATGATAACTTCCAAAAATTTCAATAATCACTTTTCAACTTGCTATAGTAACAGTTATAATTTTCGTAAATGCAATCTTTGTAAATTGTATGATAATCTTCTTGGTATCGACTGGTCCTTTCTTTCCCCTTTTAACGACGTCAATAGCATCTGCACTCAATTTTATGATAAACTTGACTTGTGTGTTTGCATTTTGTGTACCTAAGAAGTCAGTGTCTCCTAATGGTATATATCCTCCCTGGTTTAACAGCACCATGATAAATAAAATCAAAGTCAAGAAAAGCCCTAAAAAGCAATATGCAAGAACTGGTGATCTTCTTATTTATGATGAGTTTAAAAATGTCAGGTATGAAATGAAGTGCAATCTTACTATAGCCCACAGAAACTTCGTGAAAGTTTCTGAAAGAACAATAAAAAGTGATCCTAAAAAATTTTGGGCATTTTTCAATAGTAAAAAATAATTAACAAATGTCTCGGAAGAAGTGTATTTGTATGGAGTTTCATTAAAAGATTGGCCTATTGCTTTTGCGAAATTTCTTAGTCAATTCTATGCGGACTCTTCATTGGACACCGGGAATATTTACACTGAAAGTGACTGCCCAAAGAATAACTCTGTTGTAAATATTAATTCATTCTCAGAGGTCGAGGTTATTTAGGCTTTAAAACGAATTAAACCTAAGATAACAACAGGATTTGATTCCATACCGACATTCTTATTGAAGGATTTCGCAATTATATATGGATATTCCTTAACCTTAATTTTTAACTTAATACTAAAAAATGTCAGTTCCTAGACTTATGGAAGTATTCAAAAGTGTGTCCAATTTATAAAAAGGGGAATAAATTAGATATTCAGAATTTCAGACCAATCTCTGTAATCTTCAACTTTTGCATAGTCCTGAAAATCCTACTGTATGATAGAATATATCATTCAATTAGCACCAAAATTTCTATTCACCAACATGGATTTATGAAGGGGCGTTCGACTACAACAAATCTTTTCTGTGTCACTCAGTATATTTATGAGTCCTTACCCACATAACATTCGACGTCTTATGGACATACATTTTAGATTCATGAAGTACAAAGTACATCCAGTAACTAAAATAGATGTCCATAGAATCAGTGTATGTATAATGGAAAGATCTTCACATTCTCACGATTTCCATATGTACATTAAAATAATGTATACCATTGTTGATTTGAACTTCGGATGTATGTGATATGTAAAGGAAAAGACGTCTAAAATACGAACCTGGCTGAAGAGTGAAACGGAATGAATATTTGCAGTGGGCCAGTTAATTAATCTACATGCAATGAAAGTTGCAGTAAGGGTTGTAATTTTTAACGTAAATTGAAAGGGGGTGTGCGGGATATTGTGCACAATATTAGGGCGAGATGGCATAATTGAAATTTAGCGAATATGCGATTTTAAGTTGCTGAGACACCCCAAGAAGTACAAATAATAATGTGTCGTAGTCAAACTTTTGTCACATAGTTTTTAACATATTCATATTTAACAGTACGATAGGAAACATATATTTGTACTTGGTGTGTTTTGGATTTGGTAAAAATCAGGGTCTAAGAGGGTAAACCACCCCACAGAAACTAATTAAAATAAGCGTAACTTTTGTCAAATAGTTTTTAACACATTCATATTTAACAGGACGATAGGAAACATACATTTGTACTTAGTGTATTTTGGATTTGGCAAAAATCAGGGTCTAAGAGGGTAAACCACCCCACAGAAGCTAATTAAAATCAATGTAACTTTTGTCAAATAGTTTTTAACACATTCATATTTAACAGGACGATAGGAAACATACATTTGTACTTGGTGTATTTTGTATTTGGCAAGAATCAGGGTCTGAGAGGGTAAACCACCCCACAGAAGCTAATTAAAATCAAGGTAACTTTTGTCAAATAGTTTTTAACACATTCATATTTAACAGGATGATAGGAAACATACAATTGTACTTGGTGTATTTTGGATTTGGCAAAAATCAGGGTCTAAGAGGGTAAACTACCCCACAGAAGCTAATTAAAATAGGCGTAACTTTTGTCAAATAGTTCTTAACACATTCATATTTAACAGCACGATAGCAAACATACATTTGTACTTGGTGTATTTTGGATTTCGCAAAAATCAGGGTCTGAGAGGGTAAACCACCCCACAGAATCTAACTAAAATTAGCGTAACTTTTATCAAATAGTTTTTAACACATTCATATTTAACAGGACGATAGGAAATATATGTTTGTACTTGGTGTATTTTGGATTTAGCAAAAATCAGGGTCTAAGAGGGTAAACCACCCCACAGAAAGTAATTAAAATAGGCGTAACTTTTGTTAAACAGTTTTTAACACATTCATATTTAACAGGACGATAGGAAAGATGTAAAAATGTAAAGTGTTCTAAATTGTTTAGAACGAGGTTTTCGAGATATCAGCTATTGATGTTAGGGGTTACATTAACAGATATTCACGAACATGGTATATAATGTATCACTGAAATTCTAGGTGGCGGCCGGTATCGAACGCGCGACATTCCAACAGTTTTCATTAAATCACAGAGTTCCAAAAGTGTACCTAAAATACATGATTATATCATGTTCGTGAATCTCTGTTAATGCAAACCCTAACTTCATTACCTGATTATTCGAAAACCTCTGTTCTAAAAAATTTAGGTAATAAGCACTTTTTTATGCAGAATTTTACTAGGAACATTTTTTGTAAGTGTAATTTTTTTGTAGGACAAACTGTTTTCCAGAGAAACGTAAAAAAACTACCGAATTGCACTTTAGGGATGGGTTTTAGGGATGAAGTTCTTGTTGCTTGGGAACTCTTTTTATTTTGAAAGTACATCCCTTGACAAGTTTAATCCCCAAGTGGCAAAACCTTATAATTTTTTTTTCTATTTATGACCTATGAATGACCTAATTCTAAAAAAATTATTTTTACTGGGGCGCCATCTATAGAAAAAATGTAAACTCTAACGTAGTTGCAAGACAAATTTCTATAGGCAAATAAGAATATCCCGAATTATCAATAAAAAAATATATTTTAAAAAAATGTATATTTGAAACAATGGAATTTAACAAAAAAAAAATATAGTTAAATAGGAAGAAAATGTAAAGATAAAAAAAGAGGTATCACCAATTGAGGACGTCTGTATTTTACTTTAGCGGAGTGGTCCTCGAAAGTGTCCCAGTTGCCTTTTTTTTTTCTTAATGGCTTTCGGTCAAAGACCATACTGCCAGTCACGAAATATCTAATTGATAGTCACAATAAGGTAAAATTAATTTATCAAATATACCTAATTGATAATGATACCAAACAGAAAAACGGAGAAGAAAAAATATTCCCAGTTGCCTTAGTTATCAAAGAAGTTCCAACAGTGCATACATTTGGTGCTTACGAATAATTTTTACGCATGAAATATACTTTATTCAATAATAGTATTTTCGGTATACACTCAGGCAGTATAAAATAATCTTGTGGATTATTTGACTGAGAAAAATACAAATATCCAAGAGATATTATAGAGTCGCAATATTAACAAAACTTAAACTTACGACTAGAATAATTGTGAACACTGCAATGTTACTGGAGATTTTGATAGGATTTCCCTATACGCCTAGTAGCGATCCCATACTGTATATACCTTCCTTACCGTAGTGTGTACGTTCTGAAGAATGTCCCGAAAGATTCCTGTACAAGAAGCGTGTAACCCTCGTGCATCATACATTTTGTATAAACATTTACATTAGATATTTTATTGGATAGGTTATAGTGGAGCAGATCTGGAAGAAAACCAGGCTCAAATAAGGAAACGTTCGATTGTGAACTTTTTTCTTCCAATAAATAGAGTTGGGTCTCCCCAACATTCCGACACATTTGTGCAGCGGATGTCAAAGGCGGGGAGGGAAATGGCATATTAAATGTAGGGGAAAATGGTTTTTCGAAGATGACAACTCGACGGCTTTTGATCTGACGAAAAAAATCTTCAGACCAAAAATGAAGAGGTCATGAAAATATGCAAATTTTGTTCCCAACCTCATCGACGACAGACCATTGGTGAGTCTAAGTTTGGCTTGGTTCTATCTGTCGTACCATAAATAATCAGTTCCGTACGCGCCCATATATCCACCAAGAACTGTTCAAATTATTTACTTGGGTTGTGCATTAAAGAATGTTCAAGAAAACAACAGGAACAACAGTGGTAACAATAACCGGAACAATAAAAACAGCAACAACTCGAACAACAGAGACAACAGCAACAACAACAGGAACATCAATAACAACAACACAAATAACACATTCAACGTGATGAACAACATTTGTCTTAGTTCTATCTGTCATACCATAAATAATCAGTCCCACATGCACCCATCCGTCCACCAAGAACTGCTGAAATAATTTACCTGTGTTGTGCATGAAGGAAATATCAACAACAAGAACAGGAACAACAGTAACATGCATAGGAATGGGACGGAAACGACAAAGATAATGACAACACTAATTACTGGTGGACAATCCCATCGACATCCTTCGCAGATGATTTTTTGTTAACTTCGATGGAGGTTATAACGATGTGCGAATGTGAAATTCTCCTTTCCTGGAATTGAATGACGTAATGATAACTAGATATCTTTCTGCCACTTCACCAATGGGTATTGTATTCTAAATTACAAGTAAATGTTATAAATAAATATGGCTTTCCGTGTCTGAGGACCACAGACATAGCGTCTAAGTAGAGCCGTGGGATGTCACGGGGCCCTTTTGGAAAGCTGATAGGCAACATCACCGATGTATTTACTCTACCGACAGCATTATAAGTTTTGAATTACATCCTCACTGGTGCGTCTAAATTTTATTGATTTTATCTGTTGCACCATAAATAATCCTCGAAATAATCAGTCCCGCATGAGTCCATCTATCTACAATTATTTACCTGTATTGTGCATTAAAGCAAATTCAATAACAACAGCAAGAACAGGAATAAGAACAGGAACACGGAGAGGAACAAGAATAGGAACAAAAAGAGGAACAAGAGCATGAACAAGAACTAGATCAAAAACAGGAACAAGAACAGGAATAGGAACACGAACGTGAACAAGAACAACAAGGACTGAGACAAGAAGAAGAGCAAGGGCAATAACGAGAACCACGCACGTGCCCACTCGTCCACCAAGAACTGCTGAAATAGAATAACCATCCTCTGCGAAAGGGAATGGCAATGGATATACCATAAGTTTAAATTTTTCAGTTCATGTATCCGCATGGCCCTTTTCCCTCTTTCATAAGCCCATCTTGGATTAATTTTAAGCCCGCAATAAACGGGAGCTCCCTACTGTAGTACGCAACTGTCACTTGTAGGTTATTTACATTTCCTGTTCATGAAATCCGGATAACCATATCTTCTCGCCTATTTTCTATTTGCTCCCTCATCATTTCAGCCACAATTTGATATGCTGGAACGTATTTGTTGTTTCTCCGAAGGCATTCCTCTAGAAGCTCAATGGTTTCTGAGGTCATCCTTCTTCAACGTTGATTTCAGATTCGCAATCTACAATACAAAAACTTTTATAAAAAAAAACATATCCGATTTTCGGATTTCTAATATGAGCCCATGGTCTATTTTGTGTAGGCACGAATTCTGACTTATTTATTTAAAAAAATAATGATAAGATTATCACATCACATATCGTACACAACCTCCAAATCCAAGCCAAGAGCTGACGCCGGAAGAGGTTTTACACATTTGAAGGAACGCAGACAACATCCATTACAAGCGAATTTGCCACATAATGCGCTCTAGCCGACTGAGCTACTGTGCCTCTTATATTATACTACATTATCTAATTTCGCTACATTTTCTAAAGAATATCACCTACATTTTGTTTACTTACACAGAAATAATCTTGGAATAAATTAATAGCATCATTTTGACAGGGTCCTGTTTGGCAACTATCAATACCTGTTTCACAACTTGGACGGTCCTTCAGGTTGACAGATACAATGACACAAGCTTAGTTCATCTCTTTTTTCCAGTGAATTCAGGTTCACAAATGCAAGAGTAATCATTAACCTCACCCATATAATGATCTTTATTTTCTCAAGGATTTGATGCACAATCATTTATATGGGATTCAAAAGACTCTCTAATCTAACTATAAATCAATTTTTTCCTGACATCTGTTTCCAGTGATACCTGGTGAACAAGAATAGCTAAAATCTCCTACTATGTCCCCACAATTTGCTCCAAATTTCTTTCCATGTGCAGAACATGAGTCGGTCTAAAAATTGATGATCAATGAAACAGTGAGAAAAATATATTTGTGAAATTTGGTAGCATCACAATCAGGTCCAGTATAACCAGACCGACACAAACATGTATAATTGTTATATCCTAGCTCATATATTATGCAAATAGCACGTGCGGGACATGTAACATTAGAACAGTTTGATCGTTTTTTTTTGACAATTAATACCACAGTATCCAGGAGTGCACTGGCATTTATATCCTTGAGGTAAATCTATGCACCTTCCACCATTGTAACCTGATTACGATGAATATTCTTCAATGTCAATTTCACATTGGCATCCAGAAATTCCAGCTGGACAGAAGCACTAAATTCCATGACCCACTGGTATACAGAGGCCACCATGTTGACATCCTTGACGACGATGACGTTGATGTTGACGTTCTTGCATTGTACAGGATGGTATTCGTGTCTACAGTTCCACCTGGCCCCACAGTCTTCATATTTCCAGGGCATTTATTGCATATAATTTGTCCTGGTAATGATTGGTAAAAATTTGGACATAAAGGGCAAGGCGCTAATCCAATTGGTGAGTACTAACCGGGACTATATTTTGGTTTATATCTATCTTTTCCCAGTGCTGCAGGTTGATAACTAAATGCATTCGCCAGGCATGCTTGACAATCCTTGAAACCCTCCGTGGGAGGGTAATGTAACTATTCTTGAGCACTCTAAACATGGGATTAAGCCAGTGATAGATATGTACTATAACCACAAATGGGTATACAGTCATTAACACTTTTATATCCTTCTTCCCTCGAATATATTCTTTAATGGCACCTGTTGTAAGATTTTTGTCTGTCACGATTTTAATAAAATCCTCTTGGGCAGCAAGTACATTCTTTTTGATTTTCACCAGCGATCATACTAGCAGAGCAATATACTAAAAGTATTATAGTTAAAATTTGCTCTATATTTAAGTGATGCTGTAAGATTATATCAACTTGTTGAATATCTGAAAATAAATATATCTATTAGTTGTTATAGGTTAATAAGATCATAAGCAATATGCTGGGATATTCGCAATTCAAGACTGGAGAAACTCTATGATTAATTAAATTAAACTTAACGTTTACAATTTATAAACTTAAGATTGTACTGTAAATGTCACGAGTGATGGCGAACAAAGGGAAAGCTGTATGTAGAGAGTAGTATAGACCTAGCGTACGCATCGCTATGCTAATTCAATTCAACACAACTTTATTAAAATTAATGAGTATATAACATGTATAAGCAACAATTGTATAAAAACGAACAAAAAACTAAACCTAAACTCCTTTTAACATTGTAAATAAAAATAGGTGATTTGATACAAAAATGCTTAAAAAAGAAAGCTTAACATTAACAAGAACAAGAACACTAAAACTTTGGCTTTCGCCGTTTGCGCGCACTTCACTTTATTTTTAAATTTTGATTCTGACGCTGGCACCACAACTTGAACAAGGCGCCATCGGCGAATTACTCTAACGACGGGTCGCGCAAGGCTGGCCTAAACTGTGATTCTAAAAATTTGGATTGTTCTGATATAAAAAATTTTGAATCCGATACAAGATTAATGAAGGAAGAATGAATTTACAGACAAAAATGTACAAACAGAATCGAAGGAACAACAAACGCAATACAAAAATACACAAAAAACAAAAGAAGAGGGGGACAGGAAAGAATTAAAGTCGACGAAAGGTATGAAGTATCAGTGAAAGGTGGATAGTAGCAGGGAAGGTATAGTAGGTGAAAGTTTGGCTAGAGTGGCTGCCGGAAGATTGGCAACGTCTGGTAAGGTAAGGGGTGTTTAATCCAAAATGGGGCATTATGCTGTCTAATTTGTGTAATGTGTCTTGTTAGCGGACTATCGCCCAGTTTGAACGAATAGAAGTTTTGAGAGATGCGCTGGACGTAGTCGGCTATCGGGGTTATGTCGTTGCAGCGTTCGTAGAGGTCTCTGAGGGAGGTGTACCTTCCAGAATTTGAGATGAGGCGCATATATTTTCGTTCTAGTACTTCTAGTTTCCTCATTGTCGTGGCCGGTATGCTGCACCACACCGGCGCCGCGTATGTGATGGATGGCCTGACTACCATTGTGTACAACAATTTTTTATTTTGTCTGTTTAGTCTGCTACCGCTGACCATGAGCGGATACAGACTCCTGGACAGGGAGTAGACCGTCCGTATGGTTTCGTTAATGTGGGTGTTGAACGTCAGTCTTTTGTCCAGTCTCACCCCCAGGTACTTCACGCATCCCCTAATAGGAATTTGGTTGCCCCTGATTGAAATTGGTGTGATTAGGCGATTCTCTGTGAATCGACGCGTGAAGCATATCGCCTCCGACTTCTCGGCGTTGACCCGAATCTTCCACTGGTCGTAATAAGCCGTGGCACGGCTATGGTGGTGGCTATGCTAATTCGTGCAGTATAAATTCTAAATAGTGCCAGCGGTCTATGCCGTTCTATGATAGGTCGGCTATATTCACCACTCGCCAATACTCGTGGTGTTTATATCTAAATACAGTGTCAAGGTAATGCAAGAAGACAAATGTTGGATCAAACATTTTTGAATTAGAATTTCATATCTTGGGATTAAACTATATTAGGTTTAAAATTAATTTTGAGAATATTTTTGCTTTTTTTGCTTTTTATAATGGGGTGTCTTCGGCATATTTGAATATTTCAAAAAAAGAATATCCATTAAAAATAGTAGGATCCATATTTTTATAATATTTCTAATAGATCTTGACTGTAAAAATTTGTGAATTAAACAACAGATCTAAGCTTTACAACAGTTTCGTCATAACCCATCTGTAATGATAGAGATGGACAGTGTTGTAAAAATCTTTTGATAATTGATAATTGTTTTGTAACTGACAAACAATAAGTAGGTTTTATTTTCAAAGCCATGACCGCCGTGCGGCACTTTTTGCCCATCTCGTATTTATACGCCCATAGCAGTGCATGATAATATTTACATGAATAGAATTTTTTTTAAAAATTCGAAAACTTGCTTTTCTGTAAAAAGTAGTATGTAAGGGGTGGAATCGTTGTAAACATAGTGCCTTCAGTCATGCGTACATAAAGATGATATATATTATATAAAGTGCGCACGCCTTGGTTTTCTTGCATTCATACATTAGTATTTTTTTTATTTTTTAGTTCTTAGTACGACTTTTTACAGAAAAGCAAGTTTTTAAAATGTTCTTTTTATTATTTTATTTTCTACTTTTTAGTCATACTTTTTGGAGGGTTTACCCCACAGATATCGCTCAATAAAAATTCGTATGTTAACGATTTGTTTTGATTTCTCGCTTCTTCATTTTGCAGATTTATCAATTATCACCCCCGCGCCTCCTATGTGCGGATATTTGCAAAAGTAACGGTAGAACACTGTATTGTGATCCGATCTTAATAACTGTGCAAAATTTCATCAACTGATTATGTCAGGAAGGGTGTTAAATAAAGGATGCAAAATTTTAAGACAATTTTCACCACCACGCCCCCTACGTCTCTAATTGTCAGACTCACTTCTTTCGTCCAGCAAACTTACAGATTCGTCACAAATGTATCTCTTTTACTCCTAATAAAATAATATACTATTATCCGTCTATGCGTATCCTTTTAATAGACGATACAACTTTAAATGCTTCTAACACAAATTACTCAAGTTTACTAAGTAGCCTAGACCAAATTGAAAATGATGCTAACAGATGATTAATTACTAATAAACCCAAAGTCAACAGTGATAGGAACTCATTATGTCACCCAATCACAGCACTACTACTAAGGTACTAATCCGGAATTATTTTTCTCTTCAGTAGAAGTGGCCAGGGAGGTAAATCCAGCATGAGCTTGGGGTTCACGCACCGGTACTGAAGCCCTGGGATATCTGTTTACATTTGTGGATGGGTATATCTCTCTACATCTGTGGATGGGCGTCACAGGTCGTAACAAGCTCCGTCACAGGGCTGCAGTGATGCAGAATGGGAGGTAGCGTTACCCAACGTCCTGGAGCTATACTAGGATCAACAGCGTGGAGACGGGATCGTCTAATTAAGGTCGGATAGTTTGGGCGCGTGAGGGGTTGGAGCTATGTGGTAGAAACCTGCCTGATATAAACCGTGTGGATCAAGTGGATGGAAGCCACAATAATACTCCCTCCAAGTCCAAGGTGGAGCAGCATAAACTTATAACTGCGTGGCTAGGGGGAAGTTTAGCCGCTATTATGCGGACTCCAGAGGACAACTGATGCACCCCGATTTAAATAAATGTCCGCTTGGGGCTTGCGGGGCACTGTCTCAGGTAACTTGCCTTTCCTCCGCTACTCGTGGGACTGTCATGAAGCCCAATTTAATTACTAACAACGTGGGCGAAAAGACAGCTAGAAAGGGTCACAAAAATGGCCCCATGCCGTCATAATGGCTCTAAATAATAATCTGAAATGTCTTCAAATAAATCTCCACCATGCAAAGGCAGCCTCGAATGTGCTTAGCCAGGACATTTATTAGGGGTAAATTAAACATAGGGCTCATCCAAGAAGTGGGAATCATGTAAGTTAATTTATTCTACCTTGCATGACCATCCTAGGACAGCTCTGCTGTTCGACAAGGATACTAATTTTGTTCTCCTTTCAGAGTCCATAACGTGGGATTTAATTACAGCAGCTGTGGAAGTGTCTACAGAAAGAAGAAAAAGGCAGGTCATAGTGACCACCGCCTATTTCCCCGGTGAAGAAGGTAATCCACCCCCAGAGGAAGTTAAAAACCTTTTTAGCTGGTGCAAGAGGAGAAATAAACCCCACATAATAGGTGGCAATGTTAATGCGCACCATCATATGTGGGGAAGCACTAATACAAACACTAGAGGTGATTGCCTGTTTGAATATTTGTTGGCAAATAATATCGACATTATCAATAAAAGCAATGAACCCACCTTTATGAATGCGATTAGAAAAGAGGTTCTAGACGTAACCTTTGCTGATCCACTCATAACTGACTTAATTAAAAACTGGCATGTTTCAGATGAGCCTTCCATGTCGGATCATAGATACATACGATTCGACTTGGAGGCAGCTGTAACAAGCCTCGAGGAATGTAGAATACCTAGACTGACGGACTGGAGTGTTTATAAAGCACACTTAAGAACGGAGATGGAAGGTGTACACAATAGAGAAATTAGACATAGCCTCATATCAACCACAAAACATCATGACTTCATGTTATGAAAAAAGCTGTCCCCTTAAACAAAAGGCAGTCCAGAGAGATGTGCCTTGATGGAATAGGGATCTTACTCGTCTTAGGGCTGAGACTAGGAAAGCTTTTAATAAAGCCAAAAATTCTGGAAACTGGGAGGACTATAAAAAAAGTCCTTATGGAGTACAAAAAAGAATTGAGAAGATCTAAAAGAAGATCATGGAGACGGTTCTGCGAAATGATAGATGAACTAGCCCCAGTATTCCGTTTACAAAAAGTTCTTGTAAAAAACACTCAAATGGATTAGGGCTACTCAAAAAGCCCGATGGCGAATATACAGAGAGTCAGCAGGACTCCCAGGCTCTCGCATAATTCAGGGTAAATTTCCACAGGACTATCTGGATGAGGATGCACACCGTTCTACCAGAGAAGCAAAATGCCTGGCTGGGGAAATATTCACCCCCAACAAAATTAAATGGGCGGTATCTACCTTAGAGCCCTTGAAAATGTTAAAGAACACGCTATAACCCCGATATACTTTTCGACGTTGTAACAAAATCCGACTTAGGAAATACTTCGTACGAAAAGCGTGCTTCACGTAAAAACGCCGTGGAAGAGGTTTTTAATTCTTGTAAAAATATTTTTGCTCTTCGGAGCATTTTTTATGCCAAATTTTCGCTAACTCTTCAAGGAGCGTTAATTTAGAAAGTGCAGCAAATGTCGCTGCACAGGGACGTAATGTCGCCCCGACCACCTAATTTTAGAAAGTATACTAAAATTGGACTTTCCAAGATTAAAAACCCTTTTACGAATCCACGTTGTCAAGCACTGCAACTCTTACGAGGTATTGAATATGAGGACAAGTTAGTCCAACGACTATTCAAAGTATATCGGAAGTTATAGCGAAAATAGCCCTTAGCGACATGGGACTCCCATCATTTCCTAGCAGTCGGATTTGACGGGGAAATGATGCGTTTTGACGGGGTGTGCCCTAAACCGGTTCCTCAGTGATTCGGAGTCAAAAAAGTATCTATACCATGTACTCACACGTGCATGGGATCTGCCTTGCCTGAACGTAAAATTTGTTATTGCATAATACAAACGAAGTAGAGACGCTTCAAGCAATTTTAAGCTCCGAGGAGCGACCAAAATTAATGTGAATTAATAAATACGTTTATAAGACAGGCAAGCAAAAGCCCACCAAAATTTCAGTTACATGAAACTTTTCTTGAATCTTTTTGTGCATCGTTAGCTTGTCAAACTGCATATTGGATGGTAGTTGGTACCGTATGAATCGTCCCGTTCCTCACCATGTGTTGTACACGGGTCAGACCATTGTTTGTTAACATTTTCTCTTGAAGAAGTTGTTGTAAAAACATAAATTTTTAAAAGATTTAATATACATATTTTGAACTTTATATTGTCTTTTAGTTGTGTTTTCTAACAAAATTCCTTTTCAGGTTTAATTTTAAGAGAGTGTGATATAGACAGTGTTACGACGTCTTCCAATTGATACCATCAGAGCAGCAGTTAAGCATAAACGACAGTAAGTATGATTTATTATATTATTCTCCGTTTGAAATAGTCGTGTTGAACCCTAAAAATTTTGTGAACGTTTTAGAATTAAGAAAAGGTTGAGGAAAAAGAAAATTAATTTTTTCTTTTTCCTATTTTTTTTAAATTTTTCTAAGCTTTTCGAGCAGAAAATACGTCCTTCAGACTTCCATCAAAGCATGGATCGTTCACATGGCGCCCGAACAGGGACCATGCCGTCCGCAAACCCAACTAATCCTTTCTCATTCATGGCGGAAGACTCCGAGGGGTCGACCCCAAGAGAATTTTACGAGCGAGTCACCGCGCCGCTCGTCGACGACGGTTCTAGAGGGATAGAACCACAACGACTGTTTCCAGAGGGAAATAATCCAAATTTATCTGCTTCACAGCCACAAACTGCTAATTCGATGGAAAGTATGTTTCTGAAAATGGCAGAGGGCTTCGTGCAGGCGATACAGAACGTGTCGACCTGTACGCCCCATGAGAGACAAAGATGTCCGAACGTGACGTTCCATGGGCTTGATCATGAAGATCCAGAAGCTTTTCTGAAAATTATGGAGGAATATTTCGGCAGAGCTCGCATAAGCCACGACTATGATCGCCTCCATAACGTAACCGGCCAACTCAAGGGCGAAGCTCAACGATGGTCCGAACAATTTAGGACGTTGACTACTTCGTATGCCTTATTCAAGGAAAGATTCCTTACGAGATTTAATTCTCCCGACATACAGTCACGAGCTATTGCTCAACTGTATGCCGTCAAACAAACGTCTTTAGACGACACGGCAGTGTTTATCACAAGGAAAACCTGCCTTTTCGATCGTATTGATCCCTTCAAATCCGAAGCCATCAGAGCTCGGGTCATCATGGACCAATTGCGTCCAGAAATTAGGTCACGCTTGAGAAGCAACCTAATTTCATCCACAGAGATGTTAATAGCAGCGGCTACTAACGTCGAGCGGGATTCAGCTGACGAACAGACGTCGCTAATCCAGCTAATCGACCAACGTCTATCCCGCGCGTCTTACTATCAAGAGCCCAAAGTCAACAAAATTCAAGTATAAGGAGCAATGGAAGCCCAACTCCGACTGCACCGAGAGTGCATTTCCGAGAGGATGTCTCTCGTCAGGACGGTCCAGGTAGAGTACCTGGTCGTCCTTTTTTTATGCCTAGTTCTTCGAGCGGATCAGCGAATCCTGACCGCAGGCAAAACAATTTCAATGGCGGATCGGGGAAAATCCAAGTACCCGACCGACCGGCTACCCCGTGCCGATACTGCACAGACACAGTGCAGTGGCACTTCCATAGTCAATGTCCCAATAATCCTCATCTCAACAGGAGACCGGGAAACTTTCAAGGGGCCAGAGACCCAGGCCAGGGTCCATCTGCGAGATCCCCAGCTCAACGCCCGAACCAAGGCAGAAGCAACTCACGTTAGACGATCTTCCTAACGCATAATTTTAAAACAATTTTTTTATTTTATGCCATGTATATTGATCAGAAGTGGAATATAATTACAAAGATCCATGTCAATGATTTGCGATCAGCTCTACACAAACAACTAAACGTTGAATTCCAAATCATCTAATGAAGAGGAGGATAGTCCAGACGACACATTCCTCGACGAAACTGCCTCTTCATCAGAGCAAGAACTCGCGGGAGTCCCGCAGCCTAATAATTGAATTCATCTGAGGAAGAGGAGGACAGTCCAGACGACACATTCCTC
The DNA here is from genome assembly GCA_963675555.1 of Leptura quadrifasciata. Classification (NCBI taxonomy): domain Eukaryota; kingdom Metazoa; phylum Arthropoda; class Insecta; order Coleoptera; family Cerambycidae; genus Leptura; species Leptura quadrifasciata. The sequence goes on along the minus strand of OY776680.1, from coordinate 47,853,895 downwards.
GACGACACTACCTCTCAATCAGGTCAAGAATTCGCGAGGGTCCCGCAGTCCGAGCAGACAGGAGCACAATACATGTGCCTGCCGACGGACCACAATCAGGTGAAAGCCGCTCATGTGCCTGCTGACGGACCACAATAAGGTGAAAGCCACTCATGGGTCTGCTGACGGACCACGATAAGGTGAAAGCAGTTCATGTACCTGCCGACGAGCCTCACTTAGGCGAAAGCAGTTCAAAAAGTCCAAAATATTCCTGCTTCTGATTGCATTATATTTTCAACCTAGGCTAAGTTTTAACTTAGTGCTAGGTTTATTTTATCTCAAAATTTCCATACCAACTTCTTGTCGTGTCAGGCAAGAGTTGGTATTTTTTATGCATTTTTTTCAAGTCATTTTCATTGAGGATATTGTATCGACCATACAAATCTTCCAAATTCACTGCAGCAACTCTGACCGTGTCCGGCAGAGTTGGTATTTTTTATAATTTTTTCAAAGTCCTCATATGTTTAAAACAAACATACATCTGTAAGCAGAGTCCGACCCAAAGGGTCCAAACAAATGTTCCATTGGCACGGCATGGAAAGACGACGACTCTGACGCAAGAGCGCGATTCAGATGAGTCTAGCAACTCAAGGGCGAGATGCCGCCACGTCTGCTGGATGAGCAGATGCAACGATCCGACGGATGCAGATTCTGTCGCAGATTTCTCCCAAGAAGAGATTTTAATGAAAACCATTTCAATCAGCATGAGTCTACAAAATTCAGTGTTCCTATTCTCAAAGACGACGATGTGATATCGGTCGCAGATTTCTCCCAAGAAGAGAATTTTAACTACACGGAAAACATTTCAGTCAATATAAGTCTACAAAATTCAGTGTTCCTATTCTCAAAGACGACGATGTGTTATCGGTCGCAGATCCCCAGACGGGATATGAACAATACATTTTACTAAAATTTTGTTTTATATTGTTTCATATAAATGAGCAGAGCCATTGTATAGCTGGAGCCAAGCAGTCCGAGGACCACCTAAGCTGTTCCAGAAGGCAGTTCGACACCGAAGGTGATCGACGAGGCATAGACACGAGGAGGAGCAGACGCAAGCCCGCATTAGTGGAAGAACACTAAGAAAGATAAGTGCGTCGAAAGTGTTTGTGTTGTGTCATCGAAAATCTGAGGATTTTCGATTTTTTTTTCTTTTTTTTTTATGCCATTTTGAAAACCAATGTTCAATATTCAATCGAATGCTATGCATCGATATATGTTCAATTTTAGATTTGCATCTATGTTATGTTCAGATAGGCCGGTCTGAAATATAACCGAATACAACACATGGGAGACTACATCCAATGATCCATTTTCTTTTCAAAAACCAATTTTACCAAACGTTGCACAAAAAGATTCACGGAAAGAAGGGGGGTGTTAAAGAACACGCTATAACCCCGATATACTTTTCGACGTTGTAACAAAATCCGACTTAGGAAATACTTCGTACGAAAAGCGTGCTTCACGTAAAAACGCCGTGGAAGAGGTTTTTAATTCTTGTAAAAATATTTTTGCTCTTCGGAGCATTTTTTATGCCAAATTTTCGCTAACTCTTCAAGGAGCGTTAATTTAGAAAGTGTAGCAAATGTCGCTGCACAGGGACGTAATGTCGCCCCGACCACCTAATTTTAGAAAGTACACTAAAATTGGACTTCAAAATTTCCAAGATTAAAAACCCTTTTACGAATCCACGTTGTCAAGCACTGCAACTCTTACGAGGTATTGAATATGAGGACAAGTTAGTCCAACGACTATACAAAGTATATCGGAAGTTATAGCGAAAATAGCCCTTAGCGACATGGGACCCCCATCATTTCCTAGCAGTCGGATTTGACGGGGAAATGATGCGTTTTGACGGGGTTTGCCCTAAACCGGTTCCTCAGTGATTCGGAGTCAAAAAAGTATCTATACCATGTACTCACACGTGCATGGGATCTGCCTTGCCTGAACGTAAAATTTGTTATTGCATAATACAAACGAAGTAGAGACGCTTCAAGCAATTTTAAGCTCCGAGGAGCGACCAAAATTAATGTGAATTAATAAATACGTTTATAAGACAGGCAAGCAAAAGCCCACCAAAATTTCAGTTACATGAAACTTTTCTTGAATCTTTTTGTGCATCGTTAGCTTATCAAACTGCATATTGGATGATAGTTGGTACCGTATGAATCGTCCCGTTCCTCACCATGTGTTGTACACGGGTCAGACCATTGTTTGTTAACATTTTCTCTTGAAGAAGTTGTTGTAAAAACATAAATTTTTAAAAGATTTAATATACATATTTTGAACTTTATATTGTCTTTTAGTTGTGTTTTCTAACAAAATTCCTTTTCAGGTTTAATTTTAAGAGAGTGTGATACAGACAGTGTTAGATTTATAGTGTTACGACGTCTTCCAATTGGTACCATCAGAGCAGCAGTTAAGCATAAACGACAGTAAGTATGATTTATTATATTATTCTCCGTTTGAAACAGTCGTGTTGAACCCTAAAAATTTTGTGAACGTTTTAGAATTAAGAAAAGGTTGAGGAAAAAGAAAATTAATTTTTTCTTTTTCCTATTTTTTTTTTAATTTTTCGAGCAGAAAATACGTCCTTCAGACTTTCATCAAAGCATGGATCGTTCACAAAAACACCGAGCAGAGATGGCATTTTCCCTGCCCTACTTCAACATGGAATTGAGGAGCTTATCCCATGCCTAAGAAGTATATTTATGGCAAGCTATATACTTGGGTATATACCCCAAAATTGAATGGAAGTTAAGGTGGCGTTTATTACGAAAATAGGCAGATGTCCACCAGACGAGCCTAAGTCTATTTCTCCTAAAAACAATGGAGTAACTTTTAGATCAATATATTAGAAATGAAATCCTTACAGGAATCCATACAAAAACTACGAAAAAATGGGAATGCAGTCCCCTACATTTAAATGGATACAATCCATGCCCAGCAGTAGAATAATTACTACAAGTGTGGGGGAGGAGTCGGCTATGGTGACTACAGTCAGGGGTTGTCCACAATGCGGAGTCCTATCACCTTTACTGTGGTCAATGGTGGTCGAGGATCTCCTCTATATATTGAGTAATTCAACGTCCAGGATTATGCAGATGACCTGGTGGACACTGTGAAGGGTACACATGAGGTTATGATTTCAAGTCTCATGCAAATTGCCTTAAACATAATATCCAATTGGTGATCGGCAGAAAGACTTAATGTTAATCCGAGCGAAGCAGTTATTGTCCCATTCACCAAGAGGAGAAAACTTAACCTTAGAACTCCTATGCTGAACGGAACGATCGTAAGCTTTTCCAGTGAAGTCAAGTATCTGGGTGTAATACTGGATCAAAAACTTACCTGCAACCTACATCTAGAAAGGACACTTACTAATGCAACAGCGGCTATTTGGACGTGCCGTAGGTTTGGTAAGACTTGGGGTCTGAAGCTGCAAATGATACATTGGTCCTACCTATCGGTTTTTAGACCTATGGTGACCTTATTATTAGCCTTTACTCGAGTCCGAGTATAAAAAAAAAATGTTACAGTCGATAGATTGTGTGTAATAAAAAACAAGTAAAAGGTGTAGTCTATTGTAATTCCCATTCATCTACGGTGCACACGACTATGGCTATAGAGGCCAATTCGGGAGAGCACATGTCGACCGCAGTCAGGACAAACATAGACCTGGTTAGGTTTTGCATTCGGCCTTCTTGCAGCAACATTTCCTTGATAGCTGGCCACAACCCCTCGCCATTCGGTTCTGTCCGCTGCAAGTTGTTCCCATTGCTCGTCTGAAATACCGCAGGATTTTAGATTTTCATGGAGAACGTCTTTGAACCTCTTTCGTTGACCGCCACGCCTTCTTCTACCGCTTAGCAATTCACCATAAAGCGTACATTTAGGAAGGCGGTTATCATGCATACGATGAACGTGACCTGCCCATCTTAGGCGTGCTCTTGAAATGAGCACCTCAATTGGAAGGCTGTTTGCTCTCCTGAGTACTTCCACGTTTTATATGTGATGGAACCAACGGATTTTCATTATACTTCTGAGGTGTCTTTGCTGAAAACGTTCTAATTCTTTCACATGACGACGGTAAGTCACCCAGCTTTCACATCCATATAGCAGTGTTGGAATGACAACTGCTCTGTAGACAGCCATTTTCGTTGACAAAGCAAGGTCGTGGTTGTCAAATACTCTCTCTCTAAGTCCCCAGAGTGCTCTAGATGCAGCGTTAATTCTATTGCGAATCTCGCTGTCTATGTTTGCTTTGCCATTAACAACGTTGCCTAAGTAATTGAACTGATCCACCACTTCAAGAGAATTTCCGTTAAGTGTAATGTCTATTTGGTTCAATTGATGAGGAGTTGACATAATCTTAGTCTTTCCAATGTTGATTTTAAGTCCCAAGGAATCATAGCTCTGGGCATACACATCTAAAAGTTCTTGAAGCTCTTCCGGCGTAGAGGCTAAAAGTGCACAGTCATCCGCATACTGGAGACCACAAATGAATCGTGAAAGCTCTAAAGCGCCCTATGTTAAAGATACCGCCATCAGAACGGTATCTGAGACCTATTCCTCTGACTGTCAGTTTGTTGTCAACAATAATTGTTAGAGCAGTGGTAAACAAATTAAAAAGTAGGGGTGCCAGGACACATCCCTGCCTAACTCCAGTGAGCGTTTGGAAAGGTTCGGTTGCCTCATTATTATACATAACCTGGGCGTTGTTGTTTGTATGTAGACTGTGACATACTTCCACAAATTTTCTAGGGATACCTAAGCGGAGCATAATTTTCCAGAGCACTTCCCTGTCCACCGAGTCAAACGCCTTGGTTAAATCAATGAAGGCCATGTGAATTTCTCCTTGATGTTCGAGTGCTTTTTCTTGAAGCTGTTTAAGTGTGAAGATTAGATCCGATGTGCCTCGGTTTGGTCTAAAGCCACTCTGTGTTTCAGGAAGTAACTTTTCCATAACAGATGTTAGCCTATTTGCCATAGCTTTAGTGAGTATCTTCCCTCCAACAGCCAGGAGAGCTATATCCCTGTAATTTCCACAGTCCGCAGCGCTCCCTTTGTTTTTGAAGAGGTTGATTAAAAGTGTATCACGAAACTCCTGCGGAGCTTGACCACTTTCCCACACAACATCAAACAGTTTTTTGAGGTAGGGTATGCGCTCTGACGACACAGCTTTAAAGATCTCAGCTGGGAGTGAGTCGGCGCCGGGAGATTTGTTATTTTTTAGCTGCCCAATGGCGGTTAAGATCTCTTCCGTTGTTAGTGGTTTATCTAAGTCTTCGAAGGTGTCATATTGAGGGATAAGATTTATAATATCGTGATCGGCTTGACTTTGCTGGTTAAGAATGTTAGAGTAGTGTTCTTTCCATCGGGCTCTTATTTCCTGGTCTTCTTTGAGGAGATTTCCATTTAAATCTTTAATAGGGCACATATTTTTCCGACTGGGGCCGTACACTGCTTTTACTCTTTGAAAGAAATTCCTGCAGTCGTGTGAACCGGCGTACCTTTGAATTTCTCTGGCCTTGTTTGCCCACCACTCGTTCTTTACTCTTCTGATTTCGCATTGCGTTTCATACTTAGATTGGGTAAAAGCTTCTGCTTTTGATGAGTCATTGGGGTGGTTGATAGCGTTTTGGAAGGCAATTTGTTTGCGGTCAAGAAGTTCTTGTATAAAAGCTTCATTATCATTGAACCAGTCCTCCTGTTTTTTACTTGCTGCAGTGCCAAGAATTTCCTCACTCGCACTTTTTAAACTGTCTTTAATTTGTATCCAGGTAGTAGCGACATCTACAGATTTGGTTTCTTCTAGTGCACTCAAATTCTCTTGAACTTTTTGCTTTAACTGTTCGACGGTTTGTTGGTCACGCAATTTACTAATACAGAGACGGGGTCTACGTTTTACTTGAGTTCTTCGGTGTTTGGGTCTCATAACAATTTTCATTTTAGAGACAACAGGACGATGATCGGTCCAACATTCGCTATCAATGCGCGCCTTTGTAATTTGGACGTCCTTGAGATGCTTCCTACGTACGATAACATAGTCCAGTAGATGCCAGTGACCTGATCTGGGGTGACGCCAGGTGCCTTTAAATGTATCCTTTTGTCGGAAAATGGTGTTTGTTATAACTAGATCATGTTCGGCGCATTTAGTTAGGAGTAGTTGACCGTTAGCGTTCATGTTGCCCAAACCGTTCTTGCCTATGATGCCTGGCCAGGTGTCTGCATCTCTCCCTACTCTAGCGTTAAAATCGCCAAGAATAACGAGTCGTTCCGTTTTAGGTATTCTACAGAGGGTTTCTTCCAGCTGTTGATAAAAGCTTTCCTTGGTTTCGTGACTTGCATCCAGAGTGGGAGCGTAGGCGCTTATTAGATTTACCGCGTTGCCATCTGATAGCTTATAACGTAGCAGCATTAGACGCTCGGATAGGCCTTGTGGCACTTGTGTTAAGTTGGATACAAGTTGATTCCGAACGGCAAATCCTACTCCATGTTGTCTTCTTGAATTGGTGGGAAGACCTTTCCAATAGAAGGTGTAGTACTTTTCTGTGAGAGAGCCTTCCTCCAAAAATCGAGTTTCGCTGAGAGCTGCAACGTCAACATTGAGTCGGTGAAGTTCTCTATCTATTAGAGCAGTTCTTCTTTCAGGCCGATCGGTGCGAGTGCTGTCGTTCAAAGTACGAACATTCCAAGCGCCGTAGATGAAAGAATTAGTTTTCTTGGATTTAACTTGTCGGTGTTTTTTCGACATTCGATGAGGTGTCCCTGTGGGCACCCTCCCCCGGAGATCCGATCGGGAGGGTATTTTACCTCCGGATGATTTTGTCCCACTTGAACGCTCCATCATTTTTTTAATGGTGACCTAAGCATCATGTGTATGGTGGCCAAATACATAAGAAAAAATAGCACAAGGAAAGTTGCAAAAATTGCAACGCCTTGTCTGTTTAGGGACTATAGGCGCAATTGCACTCATGTCCCACGGCACCTATGGAGGCAATGCTTAACCTACTTCCTTTGCACTTGCATCTGAGGAAGGAGACATCACTTAAGACTGCATTATTCACTCAAATTTAAACCAAGAGATTTAGATCACACGAATCAATGGTCTGACGTCGATGAGGTCCGGAACAAAATTTGCTTATTTTCATGAGGTCTTCATTTCTGGTCTGAAGATTTTTTTCGTCAGATTAAAAGCCGCCGAGTTATCTTCGAAAACTATTTTCCCATATATTTAATATGTCGTTTCCCTCTCCCCCTTTTGACACCCGCTGCACCAATGTGTCAGAATGTTGGAGGGGACCCAACTCTATTTATTGGTAGAAAAAAATCACATTCGGACGTTTTCTTATTCCAAAGCCAGATCTGCTCCACTATAAGCATATTCGTATTTTGCCTTGGATTTATTTGGCATTAAATTTAAAATGACATTTTTAGCAGCTTCTACTAACTCCCGTGTTATGTAGGACACCTGGGCATCATCATCACTGTCCATTTTAAATATTTTTTAACATTTTTTAGCGACAAATATATATATTAAAGCGAAATAAGTACTGAATTTCTGACTTTTATCACAACAATAAACAAACAGTGATTGCTAAGCAAACGATTTCATAGGCAATAAGATGGTAATGTTATGCATTTATAAAAATGCCTTAATTTATAACAATATTGATTGCGATTTCAGAAAAATCTGTACCCAATAGTAAAAGCACATTCCCGGACTTCAATGCTTGTTGATTTACATCGTCGTGTCGTCCGGAAATGTATTGCTTTTACTACTAGATATACAATACACTATTTCCACAGCTTCTATTTACCTGATCTACTGATTTCATTAATAAAATCTACCTTTCCAGACAATTCCATTCAAAATTTAGATTGACTCCATTATATGTAAATGTTTTCATAATAACCGGTTAATATTCTACAATAGGCTTTATAAAATTTCCAATACAACAAAAGTATTTGTTGTGCCATTTTGTGTTTATTACTGTTGAGAGTATGTTCCGAAATTGTTCTCGAGAAAAATATAGATTTATAACATTTGGTTTGTAAACTTTTTTTAGGTTTCTAATTGATTGATGGGTATATTGGTTAGAATTTTTCTCTGACGATGGATAATAAAACCGAAACGTAAGAAAATATAATGGCTGAAATCCCAAGAACATACCAATCAATTGATGAATATCAAAAAATAGAACCTAGTCATTGTGAGTTTAAATTTAAATGAACGTTGACGTTATGCAGTAGGTACCGATATAATTACCCATATATCTGTAATAGATATATTAGAGGGTGTAAACCCGTAACTTTGTTATACTCTTCGCAGAAGAATATACAGTGCATTTCAGTGAACATTATCCACACACTTTCTTATAAATAGACCTGGGATAGCTAGACCTCTTCACCCTTAGAACCACCCATAAAATTTTCCTAATGGACACACCCTATTTTTCTTATTTTATTAATTTCCCCTTGAAGAGTTTATTACAAACATTTGGAGGTTTACAGCAAATAGTTTGAGACCTACAGATAAAATTAATTTGAATACATTAACCTACAGGAAAGAATAGGTACTGATAACTCTTTTTTTCTAAAAAAAACTGTACCTTTCTCTTATCATATAAGATGTTTTAACAAGCGAATTCATTGAATGAATATGTAGACCGTGATATTGCTGCAAAAATGTCTTTCACTAGCTTTTTTGCTGTCTATTTGCCAATAGCTGCAGGAGGGAAGTTGAGGTCATAGCTGAGGGCGATTGGATCGGCTATATATCTAATAAGAAATTAAATTTCTAATTTAATAAAATTCGAAATTTAATTTGACGTCGGATGTTTAAAGAACTTTTTTTGTTCATGTGATGATACATGTTCTCAGACGTACTGATAATTTCAACAATACCCTTGACAGCAATTCTGTAATTCCAGCAAATTCCGAAATTTGGACCTATGAGCCAGACATGATCGCCAAAATTGCTGCCAAGAGTATTGTTGGAATTGCCAGGACCTCTAAAAACATGTATCACATGAACAGCAAAAAAGCTTTTTAAACATCCGATATCAAATTAAAACTCGAATTTAAGAAAAAACGGATCGGCTCCGATCGCCCCCAGCTATGACCCTATTTCCCCGTTTACCTAAACCTTCTGGCAAATAGCAAAAACGCTAGTGAAAGACATTTTTGCAGCTGTATCACGGTCTAATAGTATAGAACACTGCCTAGAATTGAAATTGTAGGTTTATAAACCTGCAATAGTATACTACAGAAACAATAATTCAGCAAAGGTTGCAGAAATGAAAACGAGATCAGCTTGAACAGAAAACATAATCCAATGCAAGTGGTTAATTTCGAAGCTATGGAACAGCAGCCTCTCTCATTTTTAATGGTTTTAATAAATAAAACCTTAATAACATTAATTATTAAATCTATCAATTTAATGTATATTTTTTTAATTTATTTTTCATGGGCTGCTCGAGTTTTTAGAAAAATCATCATAAATGATAAAAATAATAACTCATATTTTTTTTACAAAATTTGGAATGTACCCATTTAAGAGATTTCTGAATCCAGTGTATTCTTGAGCCTAAGAGAACAGGAACGTTCACATCCCTGAGCTCTAAATCCGGTATTCTAAAATAGCGGTGATGTACCGTGTTAAGGTCACTTGGGATTTTTCAAATATGTAATTTTCAAATTTACATAAAAGCAGCAGTAGGTAAAAGATCGCGCAGTGCTGCGTTGGAAAAAGAAAGGATGACATTTTAGCGCATCGTGATTTGCACCCACTAAATCAAAAATTAAAGGCGGCCGGCACGGCATGACTACCAAAAGGGGAAATTTTTGACACATATAGATAATAATTAAATATAAAACTAGTAAGAAACCAGTGGAAATGACTTTTTACCAAACTACACACACATAGGCATTCTCCTAGGCAATTGCTCCTTTTCCTCAAAAAATAGCAGGAGAAGCGCGTTCTCTCACTATCGTGCGATGTAAATGATCATTTCTGTTCAAGAGAACCACGCCGATTTATCGTATGAGAACGCTGGCTGTTCCCCGGTTTCGAGAGTTAGGACCCAAGAGTGTTTAATTTAGGTTTTCCTTGTAAAAATTGATTTTAAAAGTTGCAACATATATAGAATACATAATGGGAGTAAAACACATAAAAGACAGCAGCATTTTAGGCATTTAACTTCCAACATAGACTAAAATCTAATGTTGATTAAATTGTAACCAATGTTGAATTGAATTCCTAAAATATTGCAGCTGCATTTTATGTATTTTATTTATGACATAATTTTTAAAAATAAGTTTTACGCGGAAAACCTAAATTAAATAGTCCTGAGGATGTCTTAAAATACAAATGCAACATCTACTGCATCTACTTTTAAAAACTGGTTTTATCCGTTCCCTTACGAGACTCCAACCAACTCAATAGCGATAGGTAAGCTTAACGTTATAATAAAGTGCAATTTATTAATTCTTTTTGATTAATGAATCAATCGCCTACATATTACACAATTAAGCAATGTAATCTATTCACCATAACATTAAAGTAGAAAATACTAGGTGCTACGGTAACAATAATTCTGAAGTTCACTTGATGATTTGGATTCGTGATCAGAAAAGAGGGTTTATTTTTTTATACAAAAAAGAAAATCCGAAAATGGTATCCGCGATTCGAATCATTTTGAATTTTGAATGAATTGTAAAAATTTCATAATGGCTTGCGATTCTCGTTAAGAGGGACTCAGTCACAGTCACCTCAATCTAGTTTATGACGTCTACATATTTTTCAGCTGCAAAGATAAAATCGGGCAGAACAAAAGTACGACAAAGTCTTCGTCTGTAGAGTTTTTAGTATTCTATGAAAAGTCAGTACTCATAAAGTCCCGTTGTGATGACAACTGCTGATGAGCCAGCATAGCTACCAATTTTCTGCATACCGAAAAAAGCAGTTTCTCTGAATGACCGGATCGATGATACCCTTTAAGTTGTCTGGCAGGTAAATGCAAAGTGGTACAGACATCTTCATTGCAAACCATATAGGCACAGAAACCCTTAATATCAAAAAATTCGGTCGGTTCAGGCGAGGAAACGTACAAATGAAAAATTCTATTTCCCGTCGCAAACCATATTTAATCCACTATTTTACCCAGAATTATCTTAACCAATTTTTCGGTGCATGATAGAGAAATAATAGCTTGTCCTGTGCTCAAATCCTCTTTATTTGTTACATCAGGCAGAGTAAGTAGAATTATTGATGATTTGAAATGGTACTAGGGGAAGCTGCTCACAATCTGTCAAAGTCTTTTTCTTGAGGCTTTGTAAAGCTTCGTTATCCATTCGCGGTGCCAACCATCAATATGCTCAAACATGTGACGCAATGGAAGATGCATCATTGTAATGGTTTTCTTAATTTCATTTCCAGATATCGTTATGGTCCTTATTTGATATCTGTATTACCAGTAGTTCCATCACATCTAATCAAAATAAGTTCATCGGAATCAACGTTCTTCACGGATTTTCCAGATTTCACGGAGAGATGTCCCATTTATTTAGAGCCTAGTTCTTTAAGTAAGCTAATATGTTCTTCTAATGACATAATCTTCCTTCTAGACGCCTCGGTTTTAAGGATTCTGTCCTTACGTCTACATCTACTAAAGCTAAGGGCACATTAGTTAATAAAGTTCTTTGCGTTTGGCGGGCACGTCGTATTTTGTTTCTGTCCACTATATTTGATAATTTGTCAACAGAAATAAGCCTAGCATTTTACAGTGTTGCTGACACAATCGCTGCTCTACTTCTGTCGGAAACACCAAACCTATCTAACGTTTTGGTATTGGCGGTAAGATCATTAAGTTTTTGCGACTTATTTACATTTTCGGCTCATAAGCTAGTTTCCATTTTATTACCAAGCAGATTCAAGTGTGATCAAAATAAAAGATTAATATTTATATTTAAAATGAAGTTAAGCTATGCCATTGTGAATGTACAGTATTACACTATATTAATAACAAGTATTAATTCATGTTTCATAATTTTTATTGTATTTTCAAAAATCAAAATATATACAAATATAAATTAAAATTAAAATAAATAACATTACACATTTCCAAAATCCTTATTGTACCAGACTTATAAATTAAAACGTATTTTAAACTATTGCTAAACATTGCACTTACACGTGACCTTTGAATAAATATTATTCAGAGAAATTGATAAACCAAAGTTTATCTCATAGAAATAAAAGGATCATTTAAATATTTTATCATTTCAAATTTGATAAATGTATAGATTTAATTTATTGTCTGCACTTTCGTGGACTTTACAGTAAATTTACTATGCGCATAAAACATTCTATTGTATTAAATTGATAGGAACTTTAAAATAAAATAAAATTCTGTTTCTAACAACTGTTATCAAAATGATTCGGTTTAATTAAGTTTCAGATATATTCGTCGAAAATTTAACTACAACCAACTACTTTACGCTAAACTTTCACACTTCAAGTTCACCTCATGTAATCCATCTCTATTCTTTTCTACTGTAGGACTTCGTGCTCTTCTAACCCTTGGTGGCGGTAAAGGTGGTAAATTTTGATTTGTCTTCTTGCTGGATCCTTTAATCCAGTTTTTGACCTGTTTACCAACTTGATAGAAATGAAAATAGAGAAGGAATAAAATCGAAAATACTACTAAAAAAGAAAGCAGTGATATAACAAGGGCGGATATTGGATTGTAGGACTGTTCCGGTGTCGGAACGTTTGGAACCACCGTAGTTGTTGGCACAAATTCTGGTATTACTTGTGGGGTTTCTGTCTCCGGTACCATCGGTTCGTCTGTGGCCTTTCCAGATATAGTGATGTCTGCACATGCTCGGAATTCCTCCTGTGGACCACAACCCACGGCTCCAGTTCCATTTGGACAATTACCCCAGTTGTTACCTAAAAGAAAGGCAAATTAATTGGAATGAATTAACACAATCATTGGTTGCCTGATAATTTTCTTATACGCTATGCAATATAGTTTACTCAGGATATACTGTAGAAATTGAATTACATACTATATGTTATATAGATTCTATCCCAGAATGCTTCGTTTTGAAACAATGGGGTTCGATTTTTTCGTATTTATTTCTTGAATGCCTTGAAAACAGATTGTTCTAAAAAGAAATTGAAATAAATTCCCAACGAAGATTTTATATTAATGAATCTTGTGGAGCTTATAACAACCATTTAATAGGGTCTCACATTCTGAAGGAAGGTTAACCGGTGAAATTTATTTAAGTGATATTCTAAGTGATATTTTGCTGGATTTATTGAGAGACATTGATACCAGGAATATGTGGCTTCAACACAAAGGTGTTGGTCCTCATTTTTCTTTACCAGTTAGAGATCATCTAAATCAGCATTACTCCAACCCAACAGATGGATTGGTAGAGGAGGTACAGTTAACTGGTCACCGAGATCTCCCGATCTTATACCTCTAGATTATTTTTACAATAAAGTATTCACACAAACACACGAGAAGAGTTATTTGAATTTTTTTAACGTACGTGATGTTATTAAAAATAAATTAATGAATTAAATTATTTAATATACAATGAATTTAGTTTAAGACCTTAATGAAGATGATTTGGACCGCAGAGGAGAATTTTGTGAAACCGTGATGGAACGATGTAATACCATTCCACATTTAATAATAATAATAATAATAATAATAATACCTTTATTGCTTATCCAAAAAAGATTATACAAGTATATTTACATTTATAATGTATAGGGTAAACAAAAAATGTTAGGTATAATAACAATTCTGCCACACAGGCCTGGAGAATTTATTTAGACAATTACGTTTTCCAAATACACCCTAGACGGCAGACAACAGATAGTAATTCCTACATGGAATATATTAGAAGACTTACACATGGTACCACATAATTATAATAAATATTAAATAATATAAATAAATTATAACAATACTGCACATAGTTAATGTAAATTGTATATCCCAGTTCACAGTAAACTATAATTGTTGACCAAACAACTGTCGTTTTTATCTACCTTTAAACGTAGAAAATATTATCAATAAACTATGCATATTAATCATATCGCTGCAAATCGCTATATTATAGGAAAAAGACCTTTCAAAATTTCTTTTTTATACGTTTTGATGACGCATTTTTTTCTATAAAATATTCATCTGCGTAGCGAGGCAGGTGTTTTATATTTTTATATTTTAAAGAAGAAACACATCATACGTAATTTTTTCCGATTGTGCATATTTAGCCAGTGAGCATCTCTCGTGAGCATAATAACTTTTTTAAGTAGTGTCTTTGATTATATACACATTTTAATGATGTATATGCTTTTTTAATAAGTGAGTCACGTGTTTTTTAAAACGAAGTTTGAAGTTCAATAAACAGTCCTGAACTTGCTTTCTAACGATTTTCTATATAGGTACACTCCGGTTAAAGTATATCTCATTTGAAGAAGTTTTTACTGTTTATTTTTAAATTTCTACTCTGTTTCGAATACGCGTTGAGATTTTCAAAATCATGGTCACCTAGACTTACTTCAATCAAATGCATTTTTACTGTCAATGAAAAATCAATGTCACTTTAAAATACAAGGCTGTAAAGATAGTTTAAAGGCAAAATGAGATAAGCTGAAAATAAATAGGGTTCCATTTAAAATAAGACAGTTGGGGTCATATCCGATTAAACAGAAAGTTGTAAAAAATATCTCTCAGATTATAAAAAAGTAATTATTTAATAGTCATTTGGTACTTTCAGCTCTAAAATATCTCAACAATAGCTTAAAATATAAACTTACCAGCAATGTACCTCCATTGTAGTAAGCAATGTTCACAACTTTTCTTGGGCAGTCTGTACTTCATTTCATAAACTTTGTTTCCCTCTTTTGGAAAATATCTCGAATTTTGATGGTCAACACCTTCCTGTGGCTTTACTAACTTAAGAATATTTTTATTTAGACATTCTTGAGTGGGAGTTTTGTAATTGGGACATACGGCAAACTCAAAATATCCGTAATGATTGGCAGTAAGTTCTACCCTAATATTTATCATGCTTCCTACTCCATATTTCCGAACTATAATACCTTGGCCATATGTTCCACCATATTCGTGTGCCCGTGGAATTCTGCAAATTGAAAAAAATACATGTACAGCTAATTGTTTCAAATTATATCAGAAAACAGCAAATGAAGAAAAGTATAACTAAAATAGTGAAATTGTACTTGTAAGGTTTAGAAAATAAAATAATATTTTAAACATAGTCCAGTAAAACAGAGAGCGAAATACAAAAGTTAGCACTAGACGAATTAGTTCGGCAACTGGTCCATCGACTGGTACTGAACCTTATTTAAGGATGAGGCACAATTTACGAAGGATGGAGTAAACAAGTAAAGAAATAATTTATTACCCTAATGGGAAAACCTCGTAAATCTATATTTTTATGAAAATGAGATAAAGTTGTAACTGATAAATATAGAAAATCTCATATTTCTAAACTTATTTGACTTCATGTTATAAGGAAACTGTAAACTCTAAACCTCGTATAATATGATTCCAACTCCAACATCTCTTAAATCTAACTTCACTAATCCACCAGCGCAGAATGTTTGGTTTCACATTAGGCAAACCTCATACATCCTCGTATATGTAAAAAAATTAAGGTTGTTCAATTTTCTTGCGTATTCGAGAGTGTTTTGTTGTTACAAAGTGGAAATAAATAGAAGTAGTTTAAAGATAAGTAATGCTATTAATACTAATTCATTAATTTACATCTTTTCATACATCGATCTATTAGCAAATTCGTTTAAAGTTGATTGATTAACATTGTATAACCTCAAAATTTGTCGGAACTTTCTTGTATTATTAGGAATATTTTGTTTATTTTTATTTGTATTCATTTAAACCAACCAGTGATAAATAATAACTAAATATTATAATTTATAGTTATTAAAAAAAACACTACTTTTAGATGTTCCCAAAAACTATGTAATTAAAATAATCTACTTACATGTTTTGGCTTATTAAGTTAAGAGTATTACACGATGAGTATAAAAGGTGCAGGGCGGTTACTCTAATATTTATATGAACTATTTATTACTTAATACTTAATCTAATATTGGGAATTTCCAGACTATTGACCTAATATAATAGTATCAGAGCTAGCAACGTCGCCAAAACGATGATTTTAAGAAGGCTAGTTTTTTGATATCTCCTCTCTTACACTATCTGGGTAGGCATGAGGGTGGTTTGGCTGGCGGGAAAGGTTGCTTTTATCTGTGCGCGCGCGCCAATATCCATTGGCTGGATGTCGGTCTCGATAACTAGGGCCGAGTAGGACTATTACTCTTTGCACCTAGATTATCTCTGTAGACCTGGACCGGCCTTCGTGATAGGTGGGCCCGCGTACTTCTACCAGACCCAGCTCACAAATGTGAGATGTGTCGTGGTATTTTCTGCGGACCTCCCCTGGTCCTGGCTGTTGAACCTCGCTGGCTGAGGTATCTTCTGGCGCTCTTCTAGTCTTGATGTTTTCTTTCTTCGCCAGCTTGTCACCCCCGGGGGTAGTCATCGGTCGAGTTGGGTTTAGGAAGTTTTGGCTGGGACTGACTGCCGGTACGTAGGACATCAATTGATATCCTACCCCGGATCGTCGGAAAGGTAAGGATGAGCTGTGTAGCTCGGGAGTGTGGAGACCTAAGTGCTTCTTTTAGCACTTTCGGTCTCCACGGAGCAGGTAGGACAACGGGCGTCGGACGGTATGTTGTCCGACGCCCGCAAGGAGGTTGGGTTAGGGTTGAAAACGTCATGTCTCTGGTAGTGGTGGTCCGTCCTGGCGTATCTGAAACAGATCTGTTAGTGGGAAATAAAGGTTATACTTACCCGTTGTCCAGTAGCTGAACCCTCGGTCGCTTGTGCCTCGGGGCGTCGGCGGGGTCGTAATCAGTGGCCTGTCTGATCAGCGGGTTCCCATGCTCCTCGGCTTGGGCGTACAGCTTCTTCGCTCGTTCCCGGATGACTTCAGTGACCGTGGTGTACTCCAGGTCTCTGACGATGTCTGCGGTTCTCACGTACCATGGGGCGTCAACTACCGTCCTGAGGGCGATGTTCTCCACTGCCTGGATTCTCTTCATGTAGGACTTCGCCTGGTAGCCCCACGCTACCGAGGCGTACGTCAGCTGCGGCCTGATGAGGGTCTTGATAAGCGTGAGCTTGTTCCTCAAGTTAAGTCGGCTCCCATTTCCCGTCATTGGGTAGATGAGGGCTCTCGTACGTCGGGCCTTGGCTGTGATGGCGTCCGTGTTTTGTCTCCATGTTAGGCTTCTGTCCATGACCACGCCAAGGTATTTGACGGTGTCGTGCCATTGGATATCCTCGCCGTTCATGGAGACGTGTCCTGTGGGAATTTCTTTCCGCACTCGTCTGAAGAGGATGGCTTGGCTCTTGTCGGCGTTGACTGCGACTTTCCACTTCGTGCACCATTCTTCCAGGAGTGTGGCCGCTTCCTGGAGTTTTCTGGTTGCGTCTCTGGCCTTCCAGGATCTGGCAATCAGGGCGGTGTCGTCTGCATACAGGGCTAGGGCTGTATGGTCGGTCCGGGGGAGGTCCGAGGTATAGATGGCGAACAGGTGCGGTGACAGCACCGATCCCTGTGGAACTCCCGCCTCCACGGTCCTGTAGGTGGAGAGTTGGTCCGAGATTTTCACCCTTAGCTGTCTGCAGTGTAGGTAGGATCTCACTAGTTTGACGAGTTCGATGGGGCAACCCATACTCATCATTTTAGCTAAGAGACCGTCGTGCCAGACCGTGTCGAATGCTTTGGCGACGTCTAGGAACAGCGCCGCGGTGACTTGACGCTGGTTGAACCCCTTGGTGATCTCCTCGGTGAGGCGAAGCACTTGGAGTTCCGTGGAATGTCCTGTTCGGTATGCGAACTGTTCATCCGGGATGATGTTCAGCTCTTCTGTCTTCTCTGTTAGCCTCTTCAAGATGACCCGTTCTGCAACCTTGCTCATGGCTGGGAGGAGGCTGATGGGCCTGTAAGAAGACGGGAAAATTAGTTCTTTCCCTGGTTTAGGGATCATAATGACGTCGGCCTTTTTCCACCTGGCTGGAAAGTGCCGTAACCTTAACATCGCGTTTACGATGTTGACTAGCGCCGCTACTCCTTTCCTGGGCAGCTTTTTGAGAGCGATGTTTCCTATCTTGTCACATCCCGGAGCTTTTCTCGGCTTTAGGCTCCTCAGGATTTCCTTGACTTCCTCGGGGGTAGTCGGACGGATGTGGTCGTCATCTGGCAGGCGGCGGATCCTTCGTACTCTGCGTTCGACGTCGTCCACCCAGTCCTCGTCCTCGTCATCGAGCTCGTTCTCTCTGCACTGCAGCTCTAAGCTGTCGGCGAACGCCTCGGCTTTTTCCTGGTTAGTGTAGACGATCCCTCGCTCTCCGTGAATTGGGCGCATAGGCTTCCTTCGGTTTCGCAGGGCACGTTGTGTGTTCCACATGCTTCTGTCCTGTGGATCCAGTGACTCAAGGTGGCGTTGCCACCCCTCCTGACGGTGTTCCTGGAGGGCGGCTTTCACTCTTCGGCTGAGGACATTGTACTCCCTTCTATCGGCGGGGAGCCTGGTCCTCTGAGCCCGTCTCTTGGCGCTCCTTCTGTCCCTTATCAGCTGCCTGGTGACCTCTGGGAGGTTTGCCATCGGTGCTGGGTGCCTTCTTACTTCTATTTCCGTCGTGCTGGCCCTTATCGCTTCCAGGATCTGCTCCTCTAGGGTAATGATGGCCCTCTCAACGTCCTCCACGGTTTCTAGCCTGGGAATTTGTGCGATGTACTGCTGCAGGTGCTGCCGGTACGATTCCCAGTCCGTTCGTCTCTTCGTGAAGGTGGCGTTGTCCTCACTCGCCTGTCCTCCTAGGGTTAGGAAGATCGGGTTGTGCTCGGTAGATCCCTCCGTTCTGGTGGTGATCTCTGCCTCGAAGGTCATCTCCTTTAGGATTGCGATGTCCAGTACATCTGGCCTGTGTCTGCCGTTGTCGAAGGTGGGCTGGTCCGGTCCTACCACCATCAGTTCGCCGGCGTGCTGTCCCAGGAACCTCAGCAGCTCTCGTCCTCGAGTGTTGGTTATGCCGCTGTTCCATTCCTGGGATTTGGCGTTGAAATCGCCAATTGCGACGACCTGTGTCCTGGCGGGCAAGATTGCGTCCAGATCCCCCTCGGTAAGCGTGCTGCGGGGTGGCTGGTAGCATGAGACCACTTGTATGTCGCCATTTCGCGCTGTGGAC
The DNA here is from genome assembly GCA_963675555.1 of Leptura quadrifasciata. Taxonomy (NCBI): domain Eukaryota; kingdom Metazoa; phylum Arthropoda; class Insecta; order Coleoptera; family Cerambycidae; genus Leptura; species Leptura quadrifasciata. The sequence goes on along the minus strand of OY776680.1, from coordinate 47,834,525 downwards.
ACTACTACGGCGGTGGCGTTCATGTTTTCTAGCTCAGGCAGTACTGTCGGATGGTGGGCTATGGTTTTCTTCACCAATAGGGCCACTCCTCTCGCGGGTCGCTGAGGATTGTTTACCCAGTCCATCCTGTAGGTGTGGTATCCTGGGAAGTTGATCTCCTTGGCCGGGGTCATCTTGGTTTCCTGCAGTGCCATGACGTCTATGTCGTACCTGGTCAGGAGCTCTTCGACTTCAAGTCTCCTTTCTCGCAGGCCGTTGACATTCCAGGCCGCCATCTGCAGGACTTCCGGTTTAACCTGTAAAGGCATTACAGATTAGTTAAATTTGGCATTTGTGCAAAAAATGCGCTCATCGCTGAGCACATTTGTTGCATCTGTGCGAGCACCGCTGTGAGGTTTTTGGCCTCTGGCGATGCTTGTTGTTTTGCGGCAGGGACGGTGTTCTGTCCTGCCTTGCCCTGGGCTACTCTGGCGTAGCTTGTGCCTGGCGCTACGCCGCCCTTCTGAGTTGAGGTCATCGTTGGCCTCTGTACCGGCCTTTGGGTGGCGCTGGCTGATTGTTTGGGGTACTTTGGACACCCCCTGTAGCTGGCCGGGTGGGCCCCCTGGCAGTTCGCGCACTTGGCCGGTTCGTCTGCCTTCTTTTTGCACTCCGTCGTCCGGTGTGCCTCGCCGCACTTCACGCATTTCGGCTGCGCGGTGCACCTGGATTGGCCGTGGCCGAAACGCTGGCAGCGGTGGCATTGGGATGCCGCTACCTTGGCTCGCTGTCTCTCAGTCCTTACAACTAGAGAACAGCACCTCGTTACTTGGAGTATCTTGTCCTGGTCCTGTGGGACTAGGACAAGCATGAGGGGCACCTCCTGTTTTGTCCGTCTTGACATCATTCGCTGGACCGCGGTAGGTGCGAATCCTTGGTCCTGGAGGTCTTCTGCCACCTCTTTGCAGGTAACGCCGCTCGGGATCCCTCGAATGACCACACGTAGCTGCCGTTCCTCTGGCAGGGCATACGTGTGGTACTCCCTCTTTTCATTTGCGAACATCCTTGTCATCCTCCGATAGTCCTCGGACGTCGCGGGCTCGATGGAGATTCCCTCCCCGGTAACTTTGGCCTTGTTGAAGTTTATACCGGTTTCGGTTAAACGACGGCTCACCGTTGTCCACGTCTCTTTGTTTCGCAGCACTACCGGGGGTACACGCTGGCTTCTTGTCCTTGTTTGAGGAGCCTCGGTCTCCTCTTTCCGGGTTTCTTGTTGGGGGACGCTAGCCTCCTGCTGGGGGGCTCTGGATCCCGATTTGCTCTGTCTAGGTGACTCGGACTCGGGGGGGCACTTGAGGGGCTCTTCAGCCACCTTCTTTGCCGCCTTAGGGGCCTCTTCGTCCGAGTCCGTGTTGGCAGCGGGCGGATTTTTTCTTTTTCGTGTTTGCGATTCTCCCCGAATCGCACGCAGAAGCTCTTCATGCTGGGACTTCTGTTCCCTCTGCATCTGCTCCAACCTTTCGGTGAGCTCATCTATTTTCTTCTTGAGAGCATTGTTCTCCTCTGTGAGACGTTTTATCGTCTCCTTGTCGTCCCTTGGGGTTGGGGGGCCCCCTCGGGAGCTACCGCTCTGGGACGTTTCGTCTTCACTGTACTCCATGTTACCGTCCTCCACGGTAACGTCGTTGTCGGTTTCCTGTAAGGGAATACCTATATTATTATAGGAAAAAGTTATGATTAATAACAGAAAATGGTGTCTTGAAAAAGACGTGTGAACTTCCTCTTCAACACTATCGACGTCACTGGGGCTTCCACTTCACTGTGCACTCTGATGGCTCGATGTACGTCCGTACGCTTTCACTTCTCGATGCACACTGTTTATCTGTGCGCTTAACATTTTTACAGGTACCTAAAAATTTTAATTTTTAAAATAATGTTAGGTACAATTTTTTTTTCATTGGTTTTTGTTGACTTTTAAGAACACAAATTTATTATTGCCCGACATGCAATTGCGTCATTGATAACACCCTACCACATGGAATTTTATAATAATAAAAAAATAATAAAGAATTTCAGTATTGCTAAGATTTTGATGTGCTGTAATTTAACTATAAAAATATTTAAAATTAATTTGCCAGACAATAATTCTATTGTATAAAAATAGCCAGACCGTCGGGGGACTAGAGAGCAAGTGTGCTAGAAGAATAGTCGATTATACGTTGGTAGCGCCAGAGACAGGCAGTGACAGTTAGTACGGCTGCTAGTTTTTAAAACGTCGTCGCCGCCGTCTCTACAACCGCGTATCTGTACCTTAATTTTTTTTATTTTTACCTATATAGATGTTAGGCGCACAGGTAAACGCAACGTAGCCCGCCAGCCAGCCTGCCCTCATACCTACCCTGATAGTGCAAGGAAGGGGATATCAAAAAACTAGCCTTTTTAAAATTCTCTCTCGAAAACGTTGGCAGCTCTTAGACTATAAATTTAACAATGAAACTTAAGAAAGTGTCTGTTGAGTATTTTCAACATGTTTCACATGAAATCTAACATAATTGGATTAAATATTACTAATCTTTTAAATCCATAGTGTCAAACCAATGTTTTCTGAGAAAATGTGTAAATTATATGTATGGATATTAAAATATTTTGGAAGGCATTATTTATCATACTCAAAATTATCAGATTTAATTAAACATTGTACTTATACAATGTAATAAATGTAGTATTGAAATATTGTGATTAGAGTACCTAAGAAGGTTTTTCAGAATCAATCTATCCATATCTATTTTTTATAGCCAGGCATCTCGGCTAGGCCATCACAATAAATAGTGCACCGTAAAACGAGGAACAAGTAGCTTCCTTCTTGGAAAAAAATAATTTTTTTAAGATACAACCACATGGGACATTCCCAACATGATAGATTGGCCCTGTGTAATGGCCAATTATAACATTTTTTGGGAGGTCAAACTTTTTTTATTACGAAAAATGTCATAAATTTGTCAAAATTAATTTTTCTTACTTTTTCACACATCCCTCGTGTTATCTCTGGAACCAATTGAGATAATTATATATTTATTTTTTTAATTGATAAAGTAAATGTGAGTGAAGGTCACTGATTTGATTTTGTTTTTACGGAAAATCTAATTTTTCTGTAAAACCAGGTAAAACTTGAACATTTACTTTCCCTGCAGCACTTTTTTCAGTAAGCGAAAAACTTTTTTATTTTAAAGAATTTTGCCATATCATCTGTGTATGAAATAAAGTGTAATGAAAATAAAATCAAGTGAACATTCCCAGATTTTTGAACAAAACGAAATACTAATTTTATACGAAGCGGCGGGTTTCCTACTCCATGTGATATAAACCAGAGAGAATTTGAAAATCAAGTTTCTAATGAGTTGCTAAACCAATTACTAATGGTACCAATTATTTACTATAATATCACTAATTACTAATACTAATGTACTACAAATTAATTGGATGGAATCTGCGGTAGGTTCTTGATGAAACATATTCAATATAATAATTATAAATATTCAAAAGAATAGTTACGATATGCACTCGGTTTATTGTTTTATTAGTTTTGTTCAGATTTCTCTGACATATGTTTCGGCCTGGCGACCATTATCAAAGAGTCTTAAAAACTGACCTGAAAGTGGTGGTTCACAGTATATATCTTACAAATCCTCTACCCAACTAGAGGGGGATAATAACTTGATTTGCTATTTCTTAAAATTTAACAATACAGGCCGGAACTACGAACTTAATTTTAATTTTATTACTGTGTCTAGCACAGGATTGTTCATAAATTCTGTTTGTGTATTTGTAACGTTTTCTTAGGGCCTCGTTAATTTTGAAAATTTCAAGCATGTCTAGGATTTTTCCTTTGTTTGCATTATGCAAAAGTTTAACACTACTACCGTTAAAAACGTAATTTTGCTCAATGCAATGTTCGGCGAAACCAGTTGATTTTTATTATATAAAATAGACTGTTTGTTTTATCTTAACCTCACATCTATGCTCGGCCATTCTGACCTATATATACGGTATCACAGTGGTCACACTTTATTTCATATATCCCCGTTTTTTTAATATCTTCTGTATTTTCTTTATTGTTAACCAACAAGCGACCTAAATTATTTCTATATTCGTTGATATTGTATTAGTACCTAATTTATTTAATCTATTACATACCGAGTTGCTAACCTTATTTACATAATTTATAATATGCCACTTTTTGTTTTCTATATTTGGCATGTTATAAAAATGTTTTTGTAATAATTTTCTCTGTTTATTTTTTATTAATTTTTCAATAAGTAACTCATCATTGTTTTTTGCTAGCGTTTTAAGAATTCTAACTTCTTTTTCAAAGTTAACCAACCCTATTTGAATCTAGAGATAATAGTCTGTGTACAAAGCTATGAAACGGTGACATTTTTATCTTCCAAGATTGATTACGATTTACATGTGTAAGAGTGTCAGTAAAAGTTGGCTTTCTGTAAATATCAAGTTCTAGCCCATGTTCTTTACGTGTCAGAGTAATATCTAAAAAGTTTATCGGCCGTTCTTTTTCCATTTCAACTGTAGACTGAATTTTGTTGTTTAGGGAGTTAATAAAACATATGTCAGAGAAATGTGAACAAAACTAATGAAACAATAAACCAAGTGCGTATTGCGTTCTTTTGAATATTTATAATTATTATACTAATGTACTACTATTACAATTACAAATACAACTACTAATGCTCATGAATATGAGATGAAAGACATTAATAAAGAAAATTAGATAATATTCCCAAAAAAACGCTAATGGTGAGCAAAATCTTCCAGAACAAGAGAATTTAAATGAATCTCAGGAGAAAAGGAGAAGACGGAAGAGAAGACATATCGATGAGAAAGACTAGTTTGCTAATAGGAATAAAATTAATAAAGACAAGGAAAACGAGTATTATGGTAAAAAAAGAAATGTCAGGGAAAATGGGACTACAGAACTCTGAAAGGGCAAAAAAATAGGAGAATAGTGTTCATGTAAAAAGGGTAGCGAGAGAGGAGTTAAATTTAAATATGAGACATTTTCCGATCATGATAGATCAAAACTATTTGTCCGAACTTTGAAATCTTGACAAGTCAAAGGGAAGAAAAAACTTTACATTAGGCATCACGTTAGCGCTGAGGAAACCAAAATAGAAAGAGGTAATTCCGACACATCGAAACGTAAATTGGCCTTCTATCATTTGAGATGAGATAAGTCCCTAAAAAGATTATGCAAATACATGTTTCTCAACACTCTAGGTGTAGAAGAATGGAGAGTTCTGGCATAGAAAAAGGAAAATATGAGAAGGTCGAGAAAAGAATGAAACAATAAAACAACCCAACAATAAATCAGGTGTGTGGCCTGAAGAGAGACTTTTTCTAAGCATCTTTATAAAATATGTGTAGAGGGTTGGTGTAAGAATAGGAACATAGAACCGCTATCGTTAACTCTTCACAAATGTTTTTGATGACCTCAATCTGAGTCTTTTTACTCCTAAAAAACATCAATGTAAGACATGTGTTGCAAGTAAAGTATAAAATTTAGACGAACATAATTATTTTATAGATCAGACAAAAAAACTAAAGCCAGGGATGAAAAACAGTCAGGTAAATGTAGTGAAGTAAATAAAGTTTTTACTATGGATCTACAAAGAGTCCTTGCATCAAAATTAAATGTCTCTAGTTTGTACTATAAACTAAGCTAATAGTACACAATTTTACATTTTTTGTATAAAAAATAGAGATGGTCACTATTTTATCTCAAACGAGGTAGAAGGTGGAATAAGAGCTAATGAATTTTCCACGTTGATACCAAATTTCATCTAGAAGCTAACGAAGTGATAATACTTTACAGTGATGGCTGTTGTGGACTAAATCGTAACAGTACGTTATCAAATGCATTGCTTCATATATCAATGAACCATAAAATAACGATCATACAGAAGTACCTGGAATCAGGTCACACGCAAATGACTCAATACATTCTACTATTGAAAGAAAATTGAGAAATAAAGTCATTAACGCCCCGGCTGATTACATCGAAATTTGCAATAGTGCGCGCCAAAAGCCCAGACCCTACAATTTATTTGCGCTATGATTTATTTAAATATTTCTCATACTCCAATATATAAAATCAATTAGATCTAGTAAAAAAAGTTGGTGACCCTACGGTTCAAGATATTTGAGCTCTGAAATATAATCCGAATGGATCTATAGAATACAAGCTGCGTCCAGATAATTGGAAATGTCTTCCAGATCTAGTCAACTCACCAAGAAGTTTGTGGGAAATTATACCAGATAGTTTTATTTTAAACATTCATTGCCATTAGAATTAACACATTATCTATTTCAGTTTTGTATCAGCAGACACTGCCTGTAAAAAAAATAAATATGACGATCTTTAAGATCTCAAACAGGTTATTACTAAAGATTATCATCTATTTTACGATGACCTTCCTTATAATGATCCCTTTTCTGTAGTTTCCTTGAATAAATCATGCATTTTAAAATATAGTTGTCTGTTATTTAAACCTCTTAAATCCTACATCATCTCAATAGAAGAGCGAATTCCTCGTATATCCACGTTATAATAGAATTTTTTTTCCTAAAAATCATCATCTAGTTCCCTACTCATAATATACTAGCGATCTTAAAATTATATCTGTGGAAACAATAGAAAAAAAGTGTTTTTTGACCCTTCTGTAAACTTCATAATTTTGGATTTATGAAGTTTTCTCATTAGGGTGACATTTTGTGACTTTTTATACCATCCGATCCATATATTTACTATTTTCGCAAAAAACTAATATAATAATAATTCTCATGTTTTCTTCATTGCTTACGATCACTTGCAATTGCAATTTTTGATTAGATTTAACTTGACGTTTTCAGTCTTTTGTGAATGTATTTGTATAAACATCATTTCTGAAATATCGATCTTGATAAATAACTTTACAATTTAATGCTTCTTTTAAAAAGGCCCTATCAAATGTCTATTCACAATACCGACCCAAACATTAACAGGAAACCTGTGTTACAATTGGCGTTGGCATGTCGCATGTGAGTTTTCCTGTGGCCACTCAATTTTTTAACTAATTTATCGGGTCGGGTCGGTATAAGAAGTCATAAAATGTAAAAAATATGAAAAACTTACAGACTAGCAGATTAGTAGTATTAAAACTTCCAAAATTTAACGGTTTCTTCGAAGATTGGATGAAACTCTGATTGTTTCTAAATAACAACCAGTTAAAACATAATATTTTTAGTCGCAAACTCCTCTATAAAATCCTTATTTTACTATAAGGAACGTAACCAGACTGCAACCAACAGCTACTCTCCGGGCTATGTGCCCCGCCGAGCGCTGAATTACAAGTGACAAGCCTGGCGCGTTAAGTGTAATAATTGCATATTATCATCAAAACGCTAATGCTTCGATTGCAACAAACACCAGCCGAAAGACTGATCCTACTTAAAGGAGCTCTCTTGCCAGCCGTCACACACTACTTGCAGACTGCAGTTTCGAGCTGTTGGCTCTCGTCAGTGCAAGGTAGGCATGCGACGACCGGCACGAAGATCCTTTGACTATTTGGTACATCCCGGTATTTCTACAATAGCGACATGTAAAATAGTCAGCAGGCGCCATCTAGCGGTCCAGTGTCTGTTGCAATCGAAAAATAAATAGCCTGACTGGGCTTACCATAGTTCAAATGCGCTTTCAGAGGGCGGAATATTAAAACATAATATTTTTAGTCGCAAACTCCTCTATAAAATCCTTATTTTACTATAAGGAACGTAACCAGACTGCAACCAACAGCTACTCTCCGGGCTATGTGCCTCGCCGAGCGCTGAATTACAAGTTACAAGCCTGGCGCGTTAAGTGTAATAATTGCATATTACCATCAAAACGCTAATGCCTCGATTGCAACAAACACCAGCCGAAAGACTGATCCTACTTAAAGGAGCTCAAAGATGGAATTAAGTTTTTTATTGAATTCTACACATACTTGTTGGATAAATAACGGGCTATATGTTGCTTTCCTTTTCAAAGTTTCATTACTATTTGTATCTATTATATTTCGGGTTATGTTTGTCATCTATCAAAATATTTTATAGGTATCTTATAAACTCGATTATATTAATAATTTAATTAGGGTAATTTATCAGATAAATTTAATGAATTACAAAACCCAGATCTGAGTGCTATTTATTTAATGACACTACCCCATTATTTTCAATTTTTTTTATTAATGTTAAATAACACAGGCCGATAAAATTTTAAACCAGGAGCGAGACTATACCTACTTTTTCGAAGGTTTTTTGACACGCTAAATCTGAATCCGACATTATAACTACTCCATCACGTTAGATTTTCGACACATTCTAACATAGAAGTGGAAAGAGCCCGTTGTCCACTATATTTGAGGTTATGTTACATCACGAAGCAATTTTTCATCACAAAACTCGTTACATCATCTACTATCTCCCTTTAATATATTGAATTTTTTCAATATCTTTTTTCCTCTCCAAAAAATCGTTTGTTGAAACTTATAAGTTTGCAAATCAGTGGGTATTCCAAAATTGAGTAGCAACAGATGAAGACTACAGAAACAGAAGAATCAAATTGTAAACTCATAGATATTAGAATATATTTATCATCATCTCAGTTTACTTACTCTCATTGTATTTTTGAAACATTCACAGGTTGAGTAATAAGACTAATTTTTATTTATTTTTACTAAGGTGGAAATTTCAAAATGGATTTTGAAGGGGAAGTACTACTGTACTTTTAGATACCGTAACGAATTTTGGAAAAATTACCTGTAACATAACCTCAAACATAGTGAAAAACGGGCTCTTTCCACTTCTAGGTCTATCGAAAATCTATCGAAAACCAAACGGGATGGAGTAGTTATAATGTCGGATTCATATTCAGCGTGTAAAAACCTAACGGGTACAATATATCGGGCCAGAAATAGTTTAAAAAACGAGTTGGGGGCACCTTGACCCGCCCAAGAAATTGATAAAAGTGATATCACTAACTAATTTTGGTAGTTGGTTCAGGAAGAAGATCAACGAAAAAGCCCGCTTGGAACAACTAAAACAGTAACAGCATCCCAGCCATCAAATATATAATTGACTGTGCTTGAAAATGTACACCAAATACTACGATACTACAGCCACAAACGTTAAAAAATATAGTGATATTAACAAAGAAATTTTGTGTTCGTTATTTATTTAAGTATACCAGTAGGGAAGAATTTAGAACACAAAAGCAGAACAAGCAGAAACGAAGAAGGGGATAGGAAAGAATTAACGACTTAATATTTTACGGAGATAAAAGATAAGGCAGGATGATGTTGTTATAAATGAAACTATGGCTAGAAAGGTTTTCGAAAAATGAGTAACGCCAGGTAAGATAAGTGTCTTTTATTCTAAAAGGGGCATTATGCTATCTAATTTGTGTTATGTTGTTGGTTAGTTAGTAAACCATCACTCAATTTGAAAGAATAACATTCCTATTAAGTTTTCTGGATGTACTCCACTATTGGCTCTAACTGTAAAATGTTAACCTCATCTGGGCGATGAATAAAAAAAGTTATTAACATTAAAATTCTCAAAGGAGGATTACCATTTCAAAATTAATAAAAGTAATTTAACACTGAATTTTGGAAGTTGGTACGGTATAAAAACTCTCTTACGATGACTACCGCAGCAGTAGCATCCTACCTGTCAAATATATCATTATTTTAAATAATAAATTTTGGCTCAGTTAAGTTTAGATTTTAATAAGGGTACATATTGAAATATGACAGTGGTACAGACACATCTAAACTCGCTCCTAACGAATTTTATAATTTTATTTGTTTACCTCTGGATATTAAGCTAATAGCCCAATAAAGTGGGAAAATTTGGATGAAATAATTCAGACCGGGTTGAAATTTTGGGAACAGGCTTATTATATATTGTCTGAAAGTTATTTGTGGCATTCTACGAATATTCATTCCTATTATTTGGGTTTTCTACCACATGTATTATTGTCCTCTTCAAAAATAAATCACCGCATCTACAAAATAATAGAATTATTGGAAAAAAGCCTCTGCGCCCGTGACGTTTACGCCAAAGGAATAGTCAGAGGTTATGTTTTGCAAATAATATAAATCGGAATAAACACAGAAATAATGTATTTTGCTGACGTTTCGGAAAGTAATCTCTTTCCGTTTTCAAAGCTTTTTTTTGGAAGAACTCTTATTTTGCTGTGTATATCAAATACACAGCTTTAAGATTCTGTTTATGTTATTTCCATAGATACTTACTACTTACACAGAACATAGAACTGATGATATTTTCTTTTAGATAATGTTGAGTTTGTTAAGTTCTTCTTTTAACATTGGTAGCCAGATTGTACAAATATCTACAGAACAATTCGATACGCACTTGTCTTCATTTAATAAGATTATTGCTGATACTTTAATTTTTTTTTTGTATCTGCTTTTGTTAAAATTTTTGCCGAGTCTCAGTTTATTCTATGTCCGTTTTCCCAAGCATGTTCACAAATCTTTGATTTCTAAATTTCATTCTTTCTAATGTAATTCTTGTGCTCATCCAACCTCACACTAAAAGGTCTGGATGACTCACCCACATGACATTTATCACATTCGCACGGGATATTGTAAATACAGTTTTTTGAATTCTGCTCCCTGCTTATCGGTTTTGTTTTTGTTAAAATAGATCTTAAAGTGTTCCCCGTTTGAAATATCGTCCTAACATCAAATTTGTCACCTATACAGCGTAGCTTTTCCGATAATCTGTATACATAAGGAATTATTGCTGTATAATGACGTTCAGGTTTTTGTCATACCTGATTGTCCCTATTTTCAACATTTATGAAAACTCTATCAATAAAGGCTTCAGGATATTGATTTTGTACTAGAACCTCTTTGATAAATGTTTTCTCGTTATTTAATATCTCATTATTAAATGAAATTATTTTGGCCCTATCGTATAAACATTTTACAATACCCCTTTTAACATTTATTGACTGCTTTGAGTTAAAATTTAGATATCTCTTACTATATGTTGGATTTCTATAAACGCTTGTTTCAATTGTATTATTTACCCTTCTAATTAAAACATCTAAAAACGGTAGTTCATTCCTACTTTCTACTTCTAATCTGAATTTAATAGACGGTTCCTTACTATTTATATTTTTCAAAAAACTATCTAGTAAATCGACACCATGAGGCCAAATTGCAAAGACGTCGTCAACATATCTCCACCAGACAACCGGTTTGTTTATACAATTTTGAACATGTGTGTTCTCAAAATTCTCCATAAATATGTTGCTTAAAATTGGTGATAATGCAGACCCCATAGCCATATCAAAATCCTGCTGATAGAACTCAGTGTCCAATTGAAAATAGGTTGTTTTTATACATATTGTTAAGAGTTCCATTATACTATTTACACTTAATTTAGTTCTAGTTTCCAAATTATTATCATTTAGCAACCTGTCTTTAACTATTTTTAAGGTCTCATCTACCGGAACATTGGTAAAAAGACTAACTACATCAAAACTAACCATCGGGTGTGATTCGTGAATATCGTTTTCATACATTTTTTCTATAAAATGTTTACTATTTTTAATATATGAATCGGTATTTCCAGATAATGGATCAATAATTTTAAGTAAAAATTTTGCCAAATTATGACATGGTGAATTAATAGAACTAACAATTGGTCTTAAAGGAATATTTTGTTTATGTGTCTTTGGTAAGCCATAAAAATGAGGAGGCTTACTATGATGTGGTGTAAGTTTCCTTCGTTCAAAATCATTAAATTCATGTTTGTATTTAAACAAAGTTCTGTAAATTTTGCTCTCTATTGATTTTGTTGGATCTTTGTTTAGTTTTGAGTATGGTCCCTCATTTACAAGAGTCATGATTTTTGTGTTATATATGTCTTTATCTATAATGACTGTGGCATTACCTTTGTCAGCTGGCAATATTTTTATACTTTAATTGCGTTTTAAAGGATTTATCGATAACTTTTCTCCTGGAGTTAAATTATCTTTAATTTTGTATTGCTTCTCTAAAGCAATTTTTGCCCGTATGCGATATTCATTACCATTATCTGTTGGTAAATTTTGAGCCGTTTTTTCTATTGCCGCTACTATATCAGATTTTGGAACAGATTTCGGGTTTATTGCAAAATTTAGACCTTTTGATAACACAAGCCTGTCTGAAATGGACAAAAGTTTTTTGACATATTAATGACAGTCCTGTCAATTAAAGGATTATTATTTACATATTTTTTAAAAATTTATCAAAGAAGTTCTAGTACAAAATCAATATCCTGAAGCCTTTGTTGATAGAGTTTTCATATATGTTGAAAATAGGGACAATCAGGTACGACAAAAACCTGAACGTCCATTATACAGCAATAATTCCTTATGTATACGGATTATCGGAAAAGCTACGCCATATAGGTGACAAATTTGATGTTAGAACGATACTTCAAACGGGGAATACTTTAAGATTTATTTTAACAAAAACAAAACCGATAAACAGGGAGCAGAATTCAAAAAACTGTATTTACAATATCCCGTGCGAATGTGATAAATGTTATGTAGGTGAGTCATCCAGACCTTTCAGTGTGAGGTTGGATGAGCACAAGAATTACATTAGAAATAATGAAATTTAGAAATCAAAGATTTGTGAAGATGCTTGGGAAAGCGGACATAGAATAAACTGGGACTCGGCAAAAATTTTAACAAAAGAAGCAGATACCAAAAAAAGAAAAATTAAAGAATCAGCAATAATCTTATTAAATGAAGACAAGTGTGTATCGAATTGTTCTGTAGATATTTGTACAATCTGGCTACCAATGTTAAAAGAAGAACTTAACAAACTCAACATTATCTAAAAGAAAATATCATCAGTTCTATGTTCTATGTAAGTAGTAAGTATCTATGGAAATAACATAAACAGAACCTTAAAGCTGTGTATTTGACATACACAGCAAAATAAGACTTCTTCCAAAAAAAAGCTTTGAAAACGGAAAGAGATTACTTTCCGAAACGTCAGCAAAATACATTATTTCTGTGTTTATTCCGATTTATACTATTTGCAAGACATAACCTCTGACTGTTCCTTTGACGTAAACGTCACGGACGCAGAGGCTTTTTTCCGATAATTCTATTATTTTGTAGATTCGGTGATTTATTTTTGAAGAGGACAATAATACATAGAAAACCCAAATAACAGGAGGGGAGGAGAGGAGAAAATAGTTAGGCACAGTTCCTCCGGGAAAATCTTAATAAAAAAGAAATTTGTGTCGTGAACCATTCATCGTATAAAGGTTACTTGGGGCTCATTTTACAAATAATTTAATTGTCTTCAAAAAACCTTTAGAGACCATTATTGCTTAAAGCCAATCAAAAAATAGCTATTTGTCTAAATACATTTGAAAATGACAATTTTTCATGTTTTTCCCTTTATCTTCATTCACTCGTTATCAAAATGATTTAATACATACACCAACATATTCAAAATTTAATTCCCTTTAACTTTCATTAGATACACCATGTGCGTACGATCTATTGTTTTCGAGTTTTTATCGATTTTATCACGAAACAAGTGTTCTGATAGCGCGCTATAAAGATGTTTAAAAATTCATATCTCTGGCGATATTGATCGAATGGAAATGAAATATAATAGGAAATTGTTCATAATCGAATTCTCTACAACTTTCATTTGAAACATTTTAGCGAGGAACGGGGCGTTTCCGTTACGTCGCAAAACTGTCAAAATTTAAAAAATTTATGTCGGCTCGTACGAAATTGTGTGAATTTCTATTACCTATAATTATTTTCATGTGTACATATTTTAAATTAAAATTGATACTTTCCGAGTTTTTGCGAAAAACCGATTTTTTTTACCTATTTTCTCCCCGCCTCTCCTCCGCCGGCGTCTATGTTAAAGAACGCTATAACCCCGATATACTTTTCGACGTTGTAACAAAATCCGACTTAGGAAATACTTCGTACGAAAAGCGTGCTTCACGTAAAAACGCCGTGGAAGAGGTTTTTAATACTTGTAAACATATTTTCGCTCTTCGGAGCGTTTTTTTTATGCAAAATTTTCGCTAACTCCTCAAGGAGCGTTAATTTAGAAAGTGTAGCAATTGTCGCTGCACAGGGACGTAATGTCGCCCCGACCACCTAATTTTAGAAAGTGTACTAAAATTAGACTTCCAAATTTTCAAGATTAAAAACCCTTTTACGAATCCACGTTGTCAAGCACTGCAACTCTTACGAGGTATTGAATATGAGGACAAGTTAGTCCAACGACTATTCAAAGTATATCGGAAGTTATAGCGAAAATAGCCCTTAGCGACATGGGACCCACATCATTTCCTAGCAGTCGGATTTGACGGGGAAATGATGGTTTTGACGGGGTTTGCCCTAAACCGGTTCCTCAGTGATTCGGAGTCAAAAAGGTATCTATACCATGTACTCATACGTGCATGGGATCCGCCTTGCCTGAACGTAAAAAGTTGTTATTGTAGAATACAATCGAAGTAGAGACGCTTCAAGCAATTTTAAGCTCCGAGGAGCGACCAAAATTCATGTGAATTTAATAATACGTCTATAAGACAGGCAAGCAAAAGCCCACCAAAAGTTCAGTTACATTGAACTTTTCTTGAATCTTTTTGAATATCGTTAGCTTATTAAACCGCATATTGGATGGTAGTTGGTACATTATAAACCGTTCCGTTCCTCACCATGTGTTGTACACGGGCCAGACTAGTGTTTGTTAAACATTTTCTCTTGAAATAAAAGTTGTTGTAAAAGCATAATTTTTTAAAAGATTTAATATATATATTTTGAACTTTATGTTGTCTTTTAGTTGTGTTTTCTAACAAAATTCCTTTTCAGGTTTAATTTTAAGAAAGTGTGGTACAGACAGTGTTAGGTTTATAGTGTTACGACGTCCAATTGATACCATCAAAGCAGCAGTTAAGCATAAACGACAGTAAGTATGATTTTTTACATTATTCTCCGTCTGAAACAGTCGTGTTGAACCCTAAAAATTTTGTGAACGTAATATTTATTTATTTATTTAGAGTTAAGAAAGGGTTGAGGAAGAAGAAAATTAATTTTTTCTTTTTCCTATTTTTTTTTTATTTTTCTAAGTTTTTAAAAGCAGAAAAGACGTCCTTCAGACACCATAAAGATGGATCGTTCACATCAACAGGTGGGGACTTTTGTTAAACATTACCACAAAATAAGCCTGTTCCCAAAATTACAACCCGGTCTGAATTATTTCATCCAAATCGACAAATCTCGTCCCATTTTATTGGGCTATAAATATTTTATTAATACTTACTTAGAATCCCATGCGTCACCGCACACTCCACATTTGCCCTCATTTTTTATCCATTGTCTAGTGAAACCTCCACAAAATAATTCATGATCGTTGTAGTTATGGGGAGTGTCAAAACCATATCTCCAAGCAGATGCTCTACTAGGGGGTTCAATGAGCCTTCCGTGACCTAATATTCGAGGTATGTATGAGCAGAAAAATATAAGGAGAAAGGCTCCGACATCCATTCTGAAAAACAAAATGCAATTATTTTCCATGAGTAAAATACGTGGGTATATGAAATATGTATCTATGCTAGAGGGAATGAATGCAAAAAAAAGGGATTAGTTTTTAATCGTTACTACTTCAATGTAAAGACTTGAAACCTTTTG